>CM056384.1:16564641-16937100 GCA_029718625.1 Synaphobranchus kaupii | reverse complement strand
GGGACCAGGTTATGGGTCCACGCTCAACAACCAGAGGCCCGTCTCTGCCTCTCAGGTTGGGACTGTCCCAAACCACAGGAACGAGCTCCAGCCCCAGCTGGACTCTCACTACAGGCTCAGACATGCCCCAGCACACTGTTACGAGAATGCACTGGGCTTATTACAATTTCTGCAAGGAACAGAACTAGACAACAAGCAAAAATATGTCCGACAAGTCCACCAGTGTGTCAAATAATTTCTTTAATTAAAGAAAAAAAAACAGTACAACTTTTTAAAATAAGTCCTTTTGTCAATACGAAAAAAAAAAATTTGGTGTACCAAATCTGACACATTCATATGGTGAAGGTCAAAGTGACCGGAATATTGGTTCTTTTACTGATGTATTAAGGTGTTTGAACACTGACAGTTTAAAATACTATTCTGTAAATAAACCATTTTTTCTCCCTTTGGAAGACCAACTAATTTGGCTAATGTCTGAATGCAGGATGCGTTTCCAAATGTCCATCTATAACAGAGGGCCATGTCCATTTCTGGTTTTCATGCCAACTTCTGGTCTTAATTATTTAATTAGCTGTAACATTGACGCCATCTGACATTTTTTGATGACAGCTGAAGCCTGTTCTTGTGTCCCTGTATGAGATGCTTTACTGTGGTTTAATCTATGAATGAACCAGTGTTGGTGTATATAGCCAATTAGTTGATTTACCCGTGTAACTGGTAGAAACAAAAACCTACATACAGAGCAGCCCACCCCTGATCTGTAACACCCATTTACCCCATTGCAGTGTCAGATACTCTGGATGTAGGATAATATCCTTTCACCCTTCAAATGCCATATATTATGATTTTTCCCAGTAAAATGGCTGTGTTTGTGTGTGTAAAACACATGGCAGTACCCTTATGGGGACCGGAGTCCTGTGTTTGTGTGTGTGAAAAACATATGGCAGTACCTTTATGGGGACCGGAGTCCTGTGTTTGTGCGTGTGTAAAACATATGGCAGTACCCTTACGGCCACAGGAGTCCCATTCCCTCTGGTGAAATGGCCAGCCTTTCTGATCCCCCGGCCCAAACAGTACCAGCTGCTGGGCCGCGATAGGTGAACTGGCTCTGGCCCAGATGCACACGGGTCATATCTGCATCTGTGTGCTGGTCCTGACCTGTCGAACAGGACAGTCCTGTCCATCTACGCAAAATCTAAAAATGTGTCACTGTTTTCAGAGCAGTGGATGGCTGGATTGTCCTCTGGTTAGCGCTTGTAATTTCATGAAGAAAGTGGAGCTTGCCGAATGCCTCAATGTGAAGCCTTTAATGGAGAGTGTGCTGCACACCAGCTGCTCTTTCTAAAAAGCAGCTTAAGTGTAATGCATTCCATTTGCTGCCCATTAGCAGAGCAGAGAATGGATGGAAGTGTTTATAGTTTAACTCACTTTAATTCTCCAAGGCCATCCACCTCTGACTGGTTTGCAGAAGTGCCCTGCAGGGTAACAGCTAAAGGATAGGCATAGTGGGACATGCGGTGTAATCGGGTGCACTGTCTGTGAGAGAGATATTCCACAGATATTTACAAAGTATGAAAAAGAATGGAAAGAGCGTGGCCTCCATACTCTTGAATGGAAAGAGCGTAGCCTCCATACTCTTGAATGGAAAGAGCGTAGCCTCCATACTCTTGAATGGAAAGAGCGTAGCCTCCATACTCTTGAATGGAAAGAGCGTAGCCTCCATACTCTTGAATGGAAAGAGCGTAGCCTCCATACTCTTGAATGGAAAGAGCGTAGCCTCCATACTCTTGAATGGAGAGAGCGTAGCCTCCATACTCTTGAATGGAAAGAGCGTAGCCTCCATACTCTTGAATGGAAAGAGCGTAGCTTCCATACTCTTGAATGGAAAGAGCGTAGCCTCCATACTCTTGAATGGAAAGAGCGTAGCCTCCATACTCTTGAATGGAAAGAGCGCAGCCTCCATACTCTTGAATGGGGATGTTTGCCGCTCCAGGTGGGGTGGTGGCCGCATCTACAGTGCAGTCCGTATTTTAACAGTGACACAATTTTAGTTGTTTTGGCTCTGTACTCCAGAACATTGGATTTGAAATGAACCCATGATAATATGAGGTTAAAATGCAGACTGTCAGCTTTCATTTGGAGGTACACTACTGTGCAAAAGTCTTGTGAAGTCTATAAGAAAATCAGCTGGTAGGTTGTTCCAAGCATCTTGGAGAACTTGCCACAGTTCTTCTGCAGACTTTGGCTGTCTCGCTTGCTTCTGTCTGTCCAGGTAATCCCAGACAGCCTCGATAGTGTTGAGATCGGGGCTCTGTGGAGGCCATACCATCTGTTACAGAACTCCTTGTTCATCTTTTCGCTGAAGATAGTTCAATAAAATCTTTGGAAAATGAATGTTTTGAAATCTTTGTGTGTGTTTTTCTACCGACATACTAATGCAGAAGACAAAAAATAAACATCTAAGAAAAAAATATATAAAAATTCTAGGGTGCCTAAGACTTTTGCACAGTACTGTATTTACATCTATATCAGGTCAACCATGTAGGAATTACAACCTTTTTTATAAATAATTCCCCATTTTAGTGGACCAAAAGTAACTGGAAAACGAATGGCTCAGTAATTGGACAATTAACGGCTTTCTTAGCCAGCCATGTGACTTGCATTATTAGTTCATGTACAAGCTAACAAAAGGTGTAGAGTTGATTCTAGATTTGGAATTTGCATTTGGAGTCTGTTGCCATTGTCTCTCAACATGAGGACAAAAGAAGTGTCAACGCCAGTAAAGCAGGCCATCATGGGGTGGAAAAATCAGAATAAATAGATCAGAGAGATAGCCAAAACATTGGATGTGTCCAAATCAACTGTTTGGTACATTATTAAGAAGCAAGTACACAGTGGTGAGCTCAGCTGACAACTCCCCCCAATAGCAGAAGACAGGCAACTCAATAACCAAACCTATTTATGAATTACTATTCAAGCTGCAGGACCCGGCACAATGGTCAGTAATGTCTTATTCTCCTCCAGGGGAGAAACACACAGAAATCCTGAAGCTGAACACCACCCAGACTCTAAAAGCAAAGAGGAGGAAAAAAATTGGAAAATGGCTTCCAGTCTGCTCTCCCTGAAGCACAGAAGATAACACTGCAGGCCCAGTCCTGTTCACTGGCCTTTCAACCATTACTAAAGCCCTCCTGAAAATGGGACACGCTCCTTAAAATAGAGCACGACTGAGCAAGCCTTAACCAAGGGTTCAGGCATCGTCTTTGTGTTCCTGTATTCTTCAAATTAGAGATAGACAGATGATAGAGAGAGAGAGGAGAGAGGAGGGATAGAGAGAGGGGAGACACAGAGGAGGGATAGAGAGAAGAGGGGGAGAGAGAGGGGAAGAGAGAGGGGGGAGAGAAAGAGAGGAGGGAGAGAGACAGGAGGGATAGAGAAAGAGGAGGGATAGAGAGAGGAGGGGAGAAGGGGGAGAGGGGGAGGTAGAAAGAGAGCGAGCGAGAGAGAATGTGATAAACCAGCAGAGAGGATGGACGCCCTCCTTCACAGTGACCTTATAATGGAGTGCGTATTCAAATGCAGATTTGCTCAGTCAGGTTCAGAGGTGTGGCCTTAATGATGTAGGTTAGGGGCCTGTGGTGAGCACTCTGGATGATGTACACCCTCTCACATCTCATTAGTCATCACTGTCCACAAACGAGCCGTCCACTTCCCTCCGTCCCTCCGTCCCCCCCCAACCCCGCGCACGGCAGCCTCACCGCGGAGTCACAGGCCTTCCCTGCAGTCAGGGGAGGGGTCACAAACATCGGCCGCCAAAAACGAGTACGGGCCAAGCAACACTTTGACAGCCTTTACAAGACCTTCTCAAAGCAAGCGAGTACTCTGCACTGTGGCTGCCCCGCGCTAAAGCGTCTCAAACGCGTCCTTCACGCAAATAAATGGAGGTATTAGTTATTTTCTTTTACAAAAACACAATTTGTCAAGTTAATTATAGTGATTACTGAAACTGTTTTGTCACGAGAAACAAATGTTGATTAAATCCAGGGAAGACTCCACCCTTGGGTGCACAACATATACACAAATACAAGCAGGGACATAACAGGGCCAGGCTCAGATATAACAGGGCCAGGCGCAGACTTAACAGGGCCAGGCGCAGACTTAACAGGGCCAGGGTAGTACCAAAGTGGCCTTATTCCGGCCAAGTGTCTGTCTCCAATTCCTTGGGCAGTTACAGACACCAGCTGCAATCAGTTTTATAAGTGCACGTGAGCAGCTCTGGTCTCCACGACGACCACTGCAATGCGTTTATCAGTAAACGTGCGCAGCGAGCGGTAAATAAACAGGCTTGGGACGGGAGAACATCACCCTGTCACAATGCTCACGTAAAGCCATGAGAAACGTTTAAATATGCAGCGATACTAGACACATGATCAACCTTTTTATGCGATTAACAGTTAGCGTCTGATAGAGTTCTTCTCAGAATGTGCATTCATACAACACATGATGTGAGGTGCATCACTCCAGCACAAATCGCGGGTTATTAGAGACGACCTTTCAGGCTCCAACTGCATGATGGGCATTAAGCGGTCAGCGGTTACCCCATTATCCTCATGCTGTGCAGTACAGGGCATTATTGCACTCATTCACTTGCTGAAAAACATGGTCAATTTATTTATTTGTGTTACAGGTTATCTATAGCTCATTAGGAAAGAGATGGACCAAAAAATGCATAACAAAGAAAATGGCATTTCCAGGACTGAATTCCAGGTGGCTCACTCATTAGGTAGCGAACGCTACTGTAAACATTTATATGTAACCTCTTACTTTCATGATATTTAAGTAAGAGGGAGAAATTGTTCAAAGACACAATCCCACAAACAAAATGAATCCCAAAGCTATCTCAAAATGTAATGCAAGCGGGAGATCCATGCTGATTGCTGACGTCTTATTTTACCTTTTCCATGTGTTACTATTAATGGACTAAAAAAGAGCTTGTTTACATTTCTCATCATGCGCATACTTTTTCCACACTGCTTCTAAATCTCACTAAATCTTCTACTGGGTCTACAAATCAAGGTAACAATTTTTCACAAACTAAATATCCAGGTTACAGGGAGTCCACTTCATCCCTGAAGTTAATTTCCTAGAAATGTGTTCAACAGTGTGATACAAATGTGGCCATTACTGTCAGAACATTTTGTGCACAAACATTTGACTTTCACATGAATTGGAAATTGCTTCCTGTCAGAAATTCTGACGTTCAAACCACTTTATTGGTCTTAGTTTGACAGCTCACATTTAAAAAAAACTAACACTGATATCCAGTATGGCTGATTTTTAAACAACATTTTAAATGACTGAATATCAAGTTGTTTTTAAGCGGTGCAGCCGCTTCTATACGTGACATGTGTGTCCGTCCGTCCGTCCGTTCACAGCATGATATTTAAACCAATCAGGAGTCGCCTATACGTCACATGCCCGGCAGTACAATAGTAGCTTGAGAAAAGCATGCCCAGCTTCAGACAGCTCTATCTCAAAAAATATACATGTCACAGCTTAGATATTCACACCGTAGGAATCCTGGGAACCAGATGCACATCTGTATATAATATGTCTTGTGTAGCTTAAAAACTGTAGTCGTGGTCACAAGTTAGAAAATGGGTTTGAAATTGAAATTACCAGCTGCCGCTAGAGTTGAGTTTTGAACATTCCACCATTTGTGTGAATGGGGAGCATGGTTTTCAAACAACACTGAATATTTTACAAACTAAAAATGTCACAGCTTAGATATTTACACTGTAGGAATCCTGGGAAACACATGAACATTTTGATACATATTGTGTTTGTGTATCTTAAAAACTGTAGTCGTCGTCACAAGTTAGAAAATGGGTTTGAAATTGAAATTACCAACTGCCGCTAGAGTGGAGTTTTGAACATTCCACCTGCTAGCAAGGTGAGTCTCCGTAGCAACCCCCCGAAGCAAAATCAATACAAAATCTACCACCAGTGTTCTGCTGGACCCAGTCAGTTATGGAACGGCCCAACAATCCATGCACCCTCTTGTTGAGTTTGGAATTCCATTGATATTGTTCAAGTAATAACTGTAATCTTTCCTGTTTGTTATCAGAGTACTAACTGTCATATTTCCTGTTTCTTCTGAAATACCAATGGCTGTCCTTTTATATCTTTCTATCTCTCTTTTACATGTTTGTTAAATGCAATGTCTGTAAGTATAGTAATTAATAAGCATAATGTAAAAATATCACCAAACTAGAGGCCATTGTTTTTGTACATGTAAACAACACACACATTTTCTATTGCATTTTTTTATATGATTGCTCAAAACCTGCACTGCTTACTTCACCACCTGGGTGTGATTTTTAAGCAATAGGTTAGAAAGCAAATTCCGTATATTAAGCTTTCATTAATTTAATTTGACAGCACTACCTCCTTCCCCCATTACAAGTACCTGAGTCCTGAAAATCTAACACTGACAGCTCAGTGCTGTCAATCAATCAGAACAGACGTCCAAACTGTCAATCAATCAGCCACACTGTCAATCAGCACAGATACCCACACTGTCAATCAGCACAGATACCCACACTGTCAATCAATCAGCACAGATACCCACACTGTCAATCAATCAGCAGATGCCCACACTGTCAATCAATCAGAACAGATGCCCACACTGTCAATCAATTAGCACAGATACCCACACTGTCAATCAATCAGATCAGCAGATGCCACACTCAATCAATCAGCACAGATACCCACACTGTCAACTGTCAATCAATCAGAACCCCCCCCAGGTATAGCAGCGTAGCATCACATGGGCGGTTACATAACTCATAATGCACCAGCTGGCCTGTTACAGAGACGGCACATGAGACACGCCATCACAGAGCTAGCCTGCGAACACAATCGGACAGAGTGGAAACAGCCAGTGGCCCTGAGCACATGCAGCAGAATGCACTCATCAGCTCCTCGCTGACTCTTCTCAAACATGGACGATGACAGATGTACCGATCACATGCAGACACCAAGGCTGTGTCCAAATCAGAGCCCTATCTACTGCGCCCCGTCTACTGCGTACAGTGCACTGGCAGAAGTGTGCTGTTTAATGTGCACTGTTTAGTAGTTTTATCCGCCATACTATTTTCCAACCGTACAGTGGAAGTGTTATAAGCAGGTCATAAGACATCCCACCAGTGTTGCCATGTCTGTGGTTTTACAGCTAAATTGGGCTACTTTCAAAGCGCAGTCACAGGTAAAAATTAAAAGTCGCAAAGCACACACTTATTTTAAAAAGTAAAAATATGATGATCTATATTTAAAATACGTTGATTTCGGTTAAAAATATATTTTGGGCTAGTTATGAGTCGCCATTTGGCTGGAAAGTCTTGCAAGATCTGGCAACCCTGCGCCCCACTCACGGAAAACGTCAGAGAAGCTGCGCTTCATTTTCTTTAAATGAAGCTTCACGTCATATTTATATGACCAAAATGTTCGTCTACTTCTTGAAGTGTGCTTCCAAATGTACTCCGCGAAACCCTGTGCTTTATTTCTCTCACACAAACTGTATGCATAGGTTTTGCATACTTCTGTTCTAGTAAAGGGGTGGGGAAGGAGGACCATAGACATTTATGGATTTCAAACCAACAGATAACTGCACTTATTTAATTAGCACAATAACTTACATGATCTGACATTCTAGCAAATTTCCTGACATGCTCATGACTGCTGATACGTTTTTGTGTCCCGATACGAAACATTTTACAATGATCCTCTCTACAGTTTAGCCAGTTTTGTTGCATTCAACTAATCAGCTAATAGGGCCTGGGGCAATTGGTTGGAAATAGGGATGTAAATAACGAATAACTTTGTATTCAATTACTCACTTTCACTATTCGAATAGTATTCGGTTACTCGTTTGAAGGGAAGGGGGGGGGGGTGTACAGTAGGCTATGCTAAAGTTCAGATCAAGAAATAATGTTTATTGTATTACTTTTACCATTAAGCAACAAAAAGTATAGAATAACCTTAAAGGTATATGAATTCAGATAAATAAAATAAAAAGATACATTAAAATGCAAAAATATCAAAGCATTGTTTTTTTCTTTTCTTTTCCATTTATCTCAGTTTAAACACAAGCCGCAAACAAATGTGGGCTGACAGCTAGATAACTTAACTAGTCTAACTTACATGTTTTTGTTAAAAAAAATTAGCATGTCGACATGCTCCGGAGTGAAACGTGTGCGTAGTCTATTGACCGTTATACCTGCGGCTGAGCGGCTGCACAGTTAGTCAAAATGTTGATATGGACCGTTGTAGTGACCTGCTCAAGTGAAAGGTGGCTACACATTTTGGGCTTTATATACTACCCGAGGGAGGAAAATGTAAGCTTTCTAATGATACCAAAATGATCTCTCTAATCCAAATATCAAGCGAGTTCTACTTCATACCTTTCAGACCGTCAGTACGGTTGAAAGTATGGATATTATCCCTCGCGCTCCGCGCAGGTCAAGTAATTATATCAACAAAGTCACGTCAGTGACGTGACTGCGTAGGATGACGTGCCCCCGCGGTATAAAACCGTTCGTCAGCCTACGCACTGTCTCTTTTATCTTCTCGCAATTCTGCTCCGCAGCATCTGTTATTCGGATTGCTAGCTTGCAGGTCCAGGTAGGGTAAGCACAAGGTAGGACCTACGAGCTGTCTCTCGGCTATCAGCAAACCATGTGGCTTAGCTAGCTGTCTCTCGGCTTGGCTACCCCAGCGAGCACCCATCTTTCTAGCCGTTAGCCGCTACCACTGTGTGTCGTCAGCTGGGCTAATTGGTCACCGGTAATTCGGCGTGTTTTCTCGTGCTAGACATCTACCGCACTTAGAGACCGTATTGGAAATTGCCGTCTCGAAAATAACATTTTATTTCCCGGATAGCTGCCACTGAGTGTCGTCAGCTCTAGCTACTACTCGGCCAGCGGTAGTTCAGCGTGTTCTTCGCGCCGATATAGCGCAAGCAGAGTCCGTTTTGGGAATAACAAACAATAATAGCTGTTATTATTTGAGCGTTATCTGTGCTGCTGATCAGTACGCAGTAGTTCAGCGTGTTCTCTCGCGCCAGATATATACTGCAATATAGACTCTGTATTTTCAGTTTTTTAAATAGAACTGAAACCACAGTACAATAAAAATAAATAATTTTCCCGGATAGCTGCCACTGAGTGTCGCCAGCTTCCCGGTTGTATTGCGGTCGTGGGCCCAGTCGGCTTCTGATCCCCGCCACCTACCCTCCGCCATGATGCTTAATGTGCTGAAGCAGTTCTGTGACTGTGGGTGTGAGATACTTGTGGAAGATGGGCATGATAAATGCCCAGCTTGTCTAGGTGTATCACACCTAAGAAAAGCCCTCTCCAACCCCTGCATTAATTGCAGTATTCTTCCAATTAAAATGAGGCCCGCCTCGCACAAGTGGAAGGCAGGCAATCTTCTGACGGCATTCCACCATCAGGTGTTGTTTGCCCTACTCAGGAACCTCGCCACAAGCGCAAACGGGGAAGCCCATATGAAGCTGCGGGTGTGCCCCCAGCTAAAGAGAAAAAGAGACTCTCTGTGCAGGTGGCCTCGCTGACCTCAGAAATTGAACAGCTGAAGGCATACTTGCATTCCTTGGCACCCCCAAAACCGGTGCACTCTGCTGCCCTCTCTTCCACCCCCCCGATGTAATGGGGGATAAGTTGGAGGACCCTTACTACCATGACATGGATATGCTTTCTACCCAAGCATCCAATCGGGATTTTTCAGAGCACGAGGAAACACCTAGGTTTGAGATTTCAGACCTCCCCTCTGCCACGTTGGAACCATCTAGCGTCAATGCTAAAGATGGTTCAGGGAGCTCACGGCAAGGGTCAGTGCAGTCTGACCCAGGACAGAGCCCCTCATCACTATGCACCATTCTACGCACTGCGCTAGCCAGAGTGGGCCTAGATGATGCTCAAGTGACTGCCCCTGTGGCAAACCCCTTCTTTAGAAGGCTGCCTCCAACTACACCATTCAGTGTGCCCCCATCACCTAATTTTCTCCGGGAGCTGCAGATGTGTTGGGCAGATCCGCTTGCCTTCGCCCACCATAGCAGACTGCTATCTACTATGCGTAATGCGGAGGAACATGGCTTAGACCACATGCCAGCAGTTGATCACTGTGTGAGAGCTCTAGTACTCTCCCCAGATGGAGCTTTGAGAGATGAGGCTCGCTGCCCTAGCCCTCAGTGCCGGGCCACTGATGACCTGTTGACACGGGCATATGACACAGCGGCGCGCATGGCACGCCTCGGGAATTCTCTCTCTGTGCTCATGCTGGCCCAGGCCCAGATGTTACAGCCTCACCCTGTAGACTCAAGCATCGGTGACCTGAATGATGCTTCTCTTCAGGCTTTCGCCCTGATGAGCAGAGAGCTAGGCAGGCTGATGTCCACCCTGGTAGTAGCTCGCCGTCAAGTCTGGCTTGCTCAGGCCCCCCTGTCAGATGACTTAAGGGGGACTCTGAGGAAACACCCGGTGATCCCGGGCAGCATTTTCGGTCCCGCAGCTGAGCGGGCCCTGGAGAGTAGACAGCAGGTGAACCAAAACCCACCACGCTGGGACCCGTGGCAGAGAGGTGCTGCACAGACAGTCGTAAGGCGCAACAGGAGGAGACCTGAGGGCTGTGACCCTCATCGTTCTCTCCAAGCCACCCTGCCAGCAAGGCGCTCAGCCACCGCCCAGACTATGGCACGTGCTCGCCCACAACCAGAACCCAGACAGGCAATGCTACCGCCTGCCCAGCCCCCACGGGGCCCTGGTTTTAAACAGCGCCCCCCCCAAACCCAAAATCAAATGGGGCTCGCGGAAATGAGAGGTCAGGGCCGGCCGTCGGCAGGTTCACCCAGAGGCAACTGGCCTACTGGGCAGCTCACACGACCGACACGTGGGTGCTGACTACCCTCTCCCACGGTTACAGGCTGCAGTTCCGACGCCGGCCCCCACGGTTCTCAGGGGTCAGAATGACCTCAGTCACAGACCCACTGAAAGCTCGTGCTCTCTGCCAGGAGATTGTTTCTCTCTTGGAGAAAGGTGCAATCACAAGAGTAAAACCATCAGAACAGCTAGATGGGTTTTACTCAACCTACTTCCTGGTTCGAAAGAAGGAAGGGGGTTTTCATCCAGTTCTGGACTTGAAGCAGTTAAATGTGTTTCTCAAAGTTCTCCCCTTTCACATGTTGCGGACAGCCGAGGTTCTTCAGTCCATATCCGCAGGGGAATGGTTCACGTCCCTAGATTTAAAGGACGCTTATTTTCATATTCCAGTTTGCCCAGAGCACAGGCACTTCCTGCGGTTTGCCTATCAAGGCCAGACTTACCAATTCAGTGTTACCATTCGGCCTGTCACTAGCCCCCCCGTGTCTTCACGAGGTGTGTGAGTGCTGCACTGAGTTCCCTCCATCTGCAGGGGATCAAGATCCTACCTTACCTCGATGACTGGCTAATTTGTGCCCCCTCTTACGACAGGGCAGCCAGCAGCACTGCGCTGACTGTGGCTCATGTCACTGCGCTGGGTCTCACAGTGAACCTCGAGAAGAGCAGCTTCACTCCGGCACAGAGAGCCATTTATATTGGCGTAACACTAAATTCATGCATAATGAGGGCATGCATCTCCCCTCAACGCGTGGAAAGCATACTGCTCCTCATTCAACGCTTTCAACTGAATGCGTTGGTAAAAGTCAGAACGTTCCTTCGGCTGATGGGCATGTTGGCAGCAGCCTCGGGGGTGACTCCACTAGGCCTCCCTGCTACTACGCCCTTTACAAGCGTGGTTCAATGCACTCCACTTGGACCTCAAGTGGAGCAGGAACACCTCCATCAGAGTGACAGAGGCTTGTTACTCTGCTCTAAGTCCTTGGAGGGAGCGTGTGTATCTATCATGGGAGTCCATCTCGGCTCTATCCCATCGAGACGAGAGGTGGTGACAACAGATGCCTCACTCTCCGGCTGGGGTGCAGTGTGGCAGCACAGAACGGCAAGGGGGATGTGGAAAACAACACTGGAGGAGGGAGCACATCAATGTGCTGGAACTCCAGGCTGTTTTCCTCGCCCTAAGGCATTTTCTTCCTGTTCTCAAGGACAAGCATGTCCTCGTACGAACAGACAACATCTCCACAGTGTTTCATATAAACCACCAGGGGGGTACAAAGTCAATGGCTTCTCTTCGGGTAACCCAGCGATTACTAATGTGGGCTTGGCCGCGACTGGGCCTCACTGCGAGCCATTCACCTGCCAGGCTCGGTGAATCAGGCAGCGGATCAGGCTCGGTGAATCAGGCAGCGGATTTTTTGTCGCGTCAGAATCCACCTCCGGGAGAATGGAGTCTGCATCCGCAGGTGGTGGAGATGATTTGGCAACGGTTTGGAGCAGCTCAAACAGACCTGTTTGCCTCAGCACAAACAACCCATTGCCCCCTCTGGTTCTCTCTGGCAGAGAGAAACAGCCCACTGGGAATGGATGCTCTGGCCCACCCATGGCCAGAGGGCCTTTTGTATGCATTTCCACCGACCCCGTTGATCCCAGCAACCCTACACAGGATTGCTCAGTCTCATCACAGAGTGCTCCTGGTGGCCTCCAGGTGGCCAGCGAGACCATGGTTCACAGCCATAGTCAGTCTCCTGGCAGGGGAGCCATGGCAGCTCCCGCTTCACCAGGACTTATTGTCGCAGTTGGATGGCAGGATATGGCATCACAATCCAAGCCTGCTGCAGCTGTGGTGCTGGTTGTAGCCCAGCGGTCATGGAGACTTTACAGAATGCCCGAGCTCCATCGACTAGATCACTTTACGCCTGTCGCTGGAAACTATTTACTGAATGGTGCTCAGCCAGGGTAGAGGACCCAATATCTTGCCATGTTACTGTCATATTGGGCTTTCTCCAATCCCTTCTGGAATTAGGACAATCAGCCTCTACCCTGAAGGTGTACGCCTCCGCCATATCCGCTAAGCATGAGCGCGTTGATGGCCAGACAATAGGGGCTCACTACCTTATATCCCAGTTTCTGTGCGGGGCCCAACGGTTGCGTCCCCCAAGAACTGCCCGAGTGCCTTCCTGGGATCTCCCTTTGGTCCTAGAGGCTTTGTGCAAACCCCCTTACGAGCCCATGGGTGAGACGAGCATAAAATGGTTGTCCATGAAAACGGCATTCCTCTTGGCAATAACGACGGCGAAGCGCGAGTGAACTCCACGCCCTCTCCGTGAGCCCAGTTTGTGTACGGTGGAAGGCAGACGAACTGGGGGTGACCTTATGGCCCAACCCAGCTTTTTTACCTAAAGTTCTGTCTCCTTTTCATATGAACCAGCCTATAGAACTGTCTGCATTCTATCCTCCCCCCTTTCAGAGCGCGGAGGAAGAGCAAGCAAATCTCCTGTGCCCTGTTCGCTCACTCAAATGCTACATGCGAGCGACAGAGTGCAACAGAAAATCAGATCAGTTTTTTGTAGGTTTCAGTGGGAAGGCTAAGAGCTCTGCTCTGTCCAAGCAGAGGCTTTCACACTGGATTGTGAATGTTATCGCTCAGGCCTATGAGACCATAGGGCAAGCGGTGCCAGAGGGCGTGATCTGCCACTCCACCAGAGGTGTTGCTACATCTTGGGCAGTGTTGAGAGGTGTCCCAATGACTGAGATTTATGCAGCGGCTACTTGGTCATCGCCTTGCACTTTCTCTAAGTTCTACAAGGTCAACGTTGCATCCCGTCACACATTGGGGGCTGCTGTTCTCCCAGTGGCTGCGGTGCAGTAAAAGGAAGCTATGCTCATTCCTCGTGACCTTGCTGGTATGAGTCATCCATACTTTCAACCGTATTGACGGTCTGAAAGGTATGAAGTAGAACGGAAGTTACGAATGTAACTATGGTTCTACGAATACCTGGAAGACCGTCAGTACATCCTGTTACTCGGAATCTTTTGGGCGAGAAGATACTGTGAGGCAGTGCGTAGGCTGACGAACAATTTTTATACCGCGGGGGCACGTCATCCTACGCGGTCACGTCACTGACGTGACTTTGTTGATATAATTACTTGACCTGCGCGGAGCGCGAGGGATAATATCCATACTTTCAACCGTACTGACGGTCTTCCAGGTATTCGTAGAACCATAGTTACATTCGTAACTTCCGTTATGTCGCGTTACATTTGGAATGCCATCAAACCATGTTTTTGAGAAAAGTGCCTTCAAAGTTTACACACGAAAGTTACTAGCTAGCTATGTGTTAACGTTTCTGGATAGAGCTGGGTCTCATAACTGAACTCCGGTGTTTTGTCATGTTACGTTTAAATGCTTCAAAACTATATGTTTAAACTGAATATAACATTAACACACGCAGATCATGAAATCAAAGACAATTTTTGTGTAAAATGAGATTAAACTGAATAACTTACATTAGCTTGTCGCTGCAAAAGTAGCTGATGTTATTGTGGGACTGCCTAAGCTGGCTCCAAACTATATGCAAAGGACCAGTGCTAGCTTGTGATATGACTCTTGAAAGCTTCAAAGCTATATTTTCACAATGCATTTGACATTAAAACACACATATCATGAAAGCCCAGATATTTTTCAAGTAAAATCTGATTAAACCCAATTCATTTGTCGCCTTGAAAGCAGCCAATGTGATTGTGTGACTGATGGTGAAAGCTGGCAAGACAAAACGACGCGATGCTACGGCGCTAGCTTGTCATGCTACGTTTAAAAGCTTCAAAACTATATTTTTAAACTGAATATGACATTAACTTACACAGATCATGAAAGCCAAGACATCATTCCTGTAAAATGAGATAAAACTGAATAACTTACATTAGCTTGTCGCCGCGAAAGTAACGTTGGCTGATGTTATTGTGTGACTACAAGCTGACTCCAAACTATATGCAAAGGACCAGTGCTAGCTTGTGATAAGACTTTTGAAAGCTTCAACGCTGTATTTTCACAATGCATTTGACATTAAAACACGCATATCATGAAGCAGATATTTTTCAAGTAAAATCTGATTAAACTCAATTCAATTGTCCCCTTGAAAGCAGCCGGTGTGATTGTGTGATTGGTGATGGCAAGTGAAAGGTGGCTACACAAAATGACGCGATGCTACGGCGCTAGCTTGTCATGCTACGTTTAAAAGCTTCAAAACTATATTTGTAAACTGAACATGACATTAACATACACAGATCATGAAAGCAGACATCTTTCGTGTAAAATGAGATAAAAACCGAATAACTTACATTAGCTTGTCGCCGCGAAAGTAGCTGATGTTATTGTGTGACTGCTTAGCCTACAAGCTGACTCCAAACTATATGCAAAGGACAAGTGCTAGCTTGTGATATGACTCTTGAAAGCTTCAAAGCTATATTTTCACAATGCATTTGACATTAAAACACGCATATCATGAAAGCAAAGATATTTTTCAAGTAAAATCACATTAAACCCAATTCATTTGTCGTCGTGAAAGCAGCCAATGTGATTGTGTGACTGATGGTGAAAGCTGGCAAGACAAAATGATGCGAAGCTACGACGCTAGCTTGTCATGCTACGTTTAAAAGCTTCAAAACTATATTTTTAAACTGCGACTTCCGACTAATTATGATAGAACACGTCACCACTTGTCAAGTAACAACTTAAATATGATTTTAAGTTGTTAAGTAACTTAAAATCATATTTTTTCCCCTCAAAAGTGGAAAATATGAGCTTGTTTTAAGTCTCATTACAAGACTAAAACACTTGTTAAGACAGACATTTTTTGCAGTGTAACTATGGCATGTGTAGCTTTGCCAGCATCTGCCATGGAGTTTACTTGTCTAAAGCGCCCTCGTGCGGTCAGGAGGTGTAACGTAATTTTTATTATTCATTATTTGTTTGCATTATCCGAGTATAAAATTTCGAACGAGTAATCAATTACCCAAATAACTGTTTACATCCCTAGTTGGAAAATAACCTGCGTACACACTAGCACTCCAAGAATGGCACTGCCCACCCCTGATCTAGGGCTATGTGCTAGTGCACTTTAAAACTACACAAATTAAGAACAAACATTATTCATAGTTGTTGGATGGGTGTGTGTGTCTGGTGCTGAAGGGTTGAGAGGACCAAAGAGCAACTGGTTTTCATTCCACTTAAGCCTAACCCTAACTGGTTGCCGAAAATAGGATTCCCACCCAGGTTTACGCCCTCCAGGCCCTGGCCCAACAGGAAATGAAGTTCAGTTCTAAGTAAATCATTTTGATGAGTGGATAATTTATAAGCACACTTCTGAGCTTTTTCTCCATGGTTTTCCTTCATTACCTACTGAAGTGTCAGACCCATCTCAAGCCTGCATCCAATCATCTCAGCTGCCTGCAACACCCTCCAATCATGTCAGACGCCTGCAACACCCTCCAATCATCTCAGCAGCCTGCAACACCCTCCAATCATATCAGCAGCCTGCAACACCCTCCAATCATATCAGCAGCCTGCAACACCCTCCAATCATATCAGCAGCCTGCAACACCCTCCAATCATATCAGCATCCTGTAACACCCTCCAATCATATCAGCAGCCTGTAACACCCTCCAATCATATCAGCAGTCTGCAACACCCTCCAATCATGTCAGCAGTCTGCAACACCCTCCAATCATCTCAGCAGCCTGTAACACCCTCCAATCATGTCAGAAGCCTGTAACACCCTCCAATCATATCAGCAGTCTGCAACGCCCTCCAATCATGTCAGCAGTCTGCAACACCCTCCAATCATCTCAGCAGCCTGCAACACCCTCCAATCATCTCAGCAGCCTGCAACACCCTCCAATCATCTCAGCAGCCTGTAACACCCTCCAATCACATCAGCAGCCTGCAACACCCTCCAATCATCTCAGCAGCCTGCAACACCCTCCAATCATCTCAGCAGCCTGCAACACCCTCCAATCATGTCAGAAGCCTGTAACACCCTCCAATCATATCAGCAGTCTGCAACACCCTCCAATCATGTCAGCAGTCTGCAACACCCTCCAATCATCTCAGCAGCCTGTAACACCCTCCAATCATCTCAGCAGCCTGCAACACCCTCCAATCATCTCAGCAGCCTGTAACACCCTCCAATCATCTCAAGCCTGTATCACCCTCCAATCATCTCAGCAGCCTGCAACACCCTCCAATCATATCAGCAGCCTGTAACACCCTCCAATCATCTCAAGCCCGTAACACCCTCCAATCATCTCAGCAGGACAGAAGAGCAAACGTGTGCAGCCAGGCGCTCCTGTTCCCTCTACAGCCAAGCTGTCTGCCATTATCTCTTACTCTCTCACACACACAAACGTTTTAACACATAGCACCCCCCCATTTTAGGGCACCAAAAGTAATTGGACAAACTAATATAAATTAACACAAGTTAACACTGCATAAAGTTCAATAAAATCGTCAGTTGAAACGCCATAAAACAGCTGCTTGTATTTCTGCCCAATTTCCCGTTTTAAAAGCCGGTTTTTAACTTTGCTTTGTGCGAGCATATTTGCGTCTCTTGCATGCCGCTTTGTTTATGAAAATGGTTGACAAACTGCTTGTTTCCAAGAAGGAACATTTCGGTAGTAAGCAGCTCGTTGGTTTGTGGCTACTTTGCTGTATTATCTGTCCCTTGTGTAATCTAGCTACTTCTGTCTGTGCCATAGACATGTATATTAACTGTTTGTGTGTGATACCTAGAACCAAGAAATGAGTAGATTTGAGAAGCATAGCGAGCCTGCGGAAGACTTAGTTTTGCCCTGTGCACATTTTGCTTTACGGGTGAGCTAGATTAGCTTATTAAAAGACATAAGGATCAGGTGAGTTAGCTTATGAGCTTCCTCCAGTTTTGTTTTACCGCTGCTGCCGAGATCACACCTAAATAAATCTATTTTGGTTTTTAAGGGACTGTGCATTTCTTACAGGCTTATTTGCGTTTAACGCACATTTTCTTGTTCGACCATTTTAACCACTCGGTTATTGTAACGCGGGTGGGTTTCAGGTTGTAAAGTATCTAACGTCTATTTCAGGTAATAGGAGTCAGTGAAAATGGCGGACGCAGCTTTGCATAATAATAAAAACAAAACACTTCACTCTTAATGAAAACGTTTTTTTGCTGTATTTTACCAACATCTTAAAAAACACTTTTACGTTGAAATACCTTTGAGAGCGTATTCATAATACTTGTATTATGATTGCTCGCTAAGAACAGTAAAACCTGTTCATCAGATTATATTTGATGCTGCTGTAATGATATAATTGTTATCAAAGTTTGATAGTGTCAGACCTAAGTCTTTTGGAGACGAAAGCTTGGGGGGGTTCACCTGCCAAAGTCATAAAGTCACTAGCTGAGCTAATTTACCAGCGGGCACCCACTGACTGACTCAACGTTTGACAGCAGTCACGGCGTCACTGATGGCAACGTGACCAGAAGACGTTCCGCGCCACCTATGCCTTTGATGTGGCATTTTGCTTCCTCACTTAAAGCGGTTTGAATTGAAACATTTATATATATATATATATTTATACACACACACACACACACACACACACACACACACACACACACACACACACACACACACACACACACACACACACACACACACACACACACACACACACACACACACACACACACACAGTGAGCACCATAATTCATTGGAGTGACACAATTTTTGTTATTTTGGTTCTGTACTCTAGCACTTTGAGTTTGAAAGGATACAATGAAAATGGTCTGAAGGTTGAAGTGCAGACTGTCAGCTTTAATATGAGGGTATTCTCATCCATATCGGATGAACCGTTTAGAAATTATAGAACCTTTCGTACATAGCCCCCCCCCCCCCCCCCCCATTTTTGGGGCATGAAAAATATTGGACAGTTTAACATAATGTAGAATAAAACAATCATTTTTAATATTTGGTTGCATATCCTTTGCATGTCATGACTTCCTGATGTCTGTGACCCAACAATATCAAAAGACTCTAGATATCGTATTTTCTGGTACCCCAACAAGCGATACTTTAACCTCTCTGCATTTGAATGGATCTCGATGGGAATTGGGGGTGGGACTAGATTAAGCTGTACATTACATGGGAATAGTATGGAACAAATGGTTGGCTAAATGGCTGCAAGTCATCAAGGGTCTAAGGTATCAAACGAGCCTCAAACCATCACGATGCTGCCAGATATGCAGTAGATATGGATGGATCCCTTGAAGAGTTGTTTCTCCTGACTCATTTTCCTATTGAACTCTATGGAAAAAATATGTCAGGCGAAACAACCCTTAAAGTGATCCATCCATATCTACTGAATATCTGGCAGCAGAGTGATGGTTTGAGGCGCGTTTGATACCTCGGACCCTTGTTGACTTACAGCTATTTAGCAAGGGGTAAAGGCTAGGAAGGTAAACCTACCGTTTGGCTCTCAGGGAAGTCCATCTTTATTAACTTGTGAGCACATTCTTCAAAGTCTAAGCTGTGGAAACAAAATTAAACACAATCATTCAATCATTTGCCTAGCGAGTGCCATGAACATATCATTTACAATTCATTGTTGAAGCCATTGTTCCTGTGAAAATAGCCATGACTCCAAGAGGCTACCTATTATTTTCCTATAAAGACATGGAAGATGAACACAGACATACACACCGAGACCACTTCAGCAGTGCCTGTTTAAAAAGATCCTGGTTCAAACCCAGTTTGAAACAAAAAATCTTGGAATATCCAAAGCTGCAACAATTATCTCTCTATAGAAACTAGTCTAGTCAGTGTACGATAAGCAGTTTTGTTTAAGAACCCTGTGGTGCCAGTCTTCAGAAACGAGAGAGAAAGTAAAATGAGGGACTGTTCAACAAATCACCACAAAATGACAACAGCCAACAACCGGTTTTGACAGCTATAAAATTACACTCGCAACTAACATTCTCCTTCAAACAGAAGAGTAAGGATGAAGAACAGGAGAACTCAGGCGCTTCTTCCTGCTAGGAGACGCACTCTGATAAAGGAGTTTTTTTTTTTTTTTTTGCACAGACATCTCTGCAAACATTCTGCATCTCTAAGCTTTCCAGCCTTTGCCTTGGCCAGGATAACTTTTTCCAGCCACCACAAGCAAATTAATACAATACAAATAAAGCAAGGCTAGATGATAAACCTTGCTGTATGTACCATACTCTTAGAGATGCCATTTCATTATCCAACACGCTGACAAATACATTTTTACACAATATTTTTCTGCCCATCATGTTGCACCTGCGCTAATGCAGGCTAACTCAAGGAAGCATCTGCCAGGGGCTTTCTGGTGGGTACTTTGGTGCAGCTAATCTATTTATCACAGCTGTAAAAGGCTAAGGGCCACCTCTGGAGAGGCATGTGCTGATGGCAGGGAACAAAATGTGCTTGTGTCACCTGGGTTAGTGCTCTGCACAGTACATTACATTCCTGCAGGTTACGGAAATAGTGATTAGATTACAATCAAGTGGCCGAGCCTGCACAGCACTTTGGTAAGTCTAATTAATTAGCCATAAACCAGTGCCAATCAGGAACAGGTGATCCTATAAAGTGCACATTAACTGGACTGCGATCTCCATGAATGGTCCCGCCACCTTACGGGTCCAAGGGTATTTTTTTGACCTTGCCCGCTTTGGCAAACACAGCGGAAGTGTAGGACTGCCACTGAATAACAGCATTTGGCTGTAGCGTGGCGGCGATGCAGTAAATCCAGACCATGAAGCCATCAGTGTTATCTCTGCACTGAGCGCGCTCAGGACAGGTGTGGATGGCAGCTAAGGGCAGGTTTATTAGGAGAATGTTGCACTCACACAGAAAGCAGAACAGGGCTGAGATTCACACAGATTGTGTGCGTGTGTGAGTGTAGATGTGAAAGTTTAGGCCAGTAGGGTGTAATTAAGCCCTGACTGTGGAGTGGCCACTGTGCTCTGCTTCACCATTTACTTTTACTGCTCCCCCAACAGACCTGGGCCGGACCTCACAACCAGCCAAACTAGGCCGGACCTCACAACCAGACAAACTAGGCCGGACCTCACAACCAGCCAAACTAGGCCGGACCTCACAACCAGCCAAACTAGGCCGGAACTCACAACCAGCCAAACTAGGCCGGACCTCACAACCAGCCAAACTAGGCCGGACCTCACAACCAGCCAAACTGGGCCGGACCTCACAACCAGCCAAACTGGGCCGGACCTCACAACCAGCCAAACTGGGCCGGCCCGCACAACCAGCCAAACTGTTTATCCATAAAATAAGGGATATCTCTCCCTCTGTACAACACACTCTTGTTACACCCCTCAAACTACTGTACAACACACCCCCATTACACCCCTCAGACTACAGTGAAACATACCCCATTACACCCCTCAAACTACAGTGCAACACATCCCCATTACACCACTCAGACTAGTGTAACCCACCCCCATTACACCCTCAAACAACAGTGCAACACCACTGTTTCAGGTTCCAACTCCCGACCCATTTTAATGACTCCACTGAAAGGTCATCTAGTGAACCAGTTCCAACATAACAATGACTCCGAAAAGGATAAACATCTTTACCTAATAGGGCATGAAATTCTGCCGCATTAACACTGAATCTTCTCTGAAGGCTGAGTTTAGGTTTAAGAGAGACTTGTATCAGCTCCATCTAGGATAATGGCTTTTTGGCCGTCGTCACCATGTCCCTGCAAACTAATTAGCGGACACACACCTGGACTGGATGGCCAGATATATCGTGCGGCGAAACGCGACCAGGTTCACTTCAGTCTTGTCAAAAATAGTGATCTTCTCTTGCTCTATGAAACAAAAATGAAGAGTTATCGACTGTGAGGGGAGGACGTTGATGTGAAAGATTAAATTATTGGGGATCCATAATATTATCAGGGCCGTATGTGAATCAGCTGAAAATAAACTATAAACAAGCTTCTCAGTTTCAGCCAATAAAATAACATTCATGCGTCACTCATGCTGTAAATTAAGTGAAAATGTCAAGTGCTGAAAAAGTAGCCTAATCATAGGCAACTGAACCTCTTCTATTACTTATTGTTCAATTATCATTTTTACATACACGTTATACAAGAAAGTTTAAATATTCTTTATTCAAATACAATTTTTCACATTTCCTTCATCTGTGCTCATCTCTTTCATCCACAAATGCTGAAACTTGGGTTCAGGGTTTTTCTGCCTCAAAAAGAGGCTTAGGCAGCTTGAAAAAACACACCGAATACATTTCTAAGCTGGAAAAACCCTGCTTGGGTTGCAGTTTGCATTTGTGATATAATGTAAACCAGGGACGCAAGGACATTGGCCAGTTTGGACAGACAAATATCAGTTATTGATATCAGCCACAGAATGTCCACAGTGTACATCCCTAAATATTATCCTTCTCTAGGAGGTGAATCTTTTTGTTTTGTTTCCTTGCTGAAGTAATCCGCAGAGTATAGCTCCCTCCTAGTGTTCACAACACCGTTAACCTGCAAAACAAGTAGCATGCAAAGAGACAATTTCACTGTGTGATAGTCTGCTAATACCGTCTCCGGCCGCCTCTTCTTCCTGTTCCTCCTCATCTTCATCACTGCCGTCAGCTTCGTCACCTGAGCCTGAGTCACTGCTGCCGTCATCCAGGATCTCTGCTTATCAGAGAAACAGTTCAGCCACTCAGCTTGGCCTTCATTATTATCACCTTACTATTACGTTACATTATTAATATTATTAGTCTTATTTTTTATTATTGTTTCTGAAATATATCAAAAAATTTGAATGTACTGCTTAACAAGATAAAAATGTATTTAAAAATTGCTCATGCATTAAAATCATTTTTAAAAACTGAGCCACAAAAAGGCTTCAGCTGGAGCCTGAGAAGTGAACATCACATGGCACTCAGTCCATTAACAGCTCAGTTCAGAACGGCACCATTATGTCCTCCACAAACAGTCACAATTATCATGGATATAGCCAAAGGATCATGTACCATTTGGTTGATTCAAACTGAAATTACAAAAGGGATGCAATTAAGAGGCGATTGGCACAAGTTGCTGACAGATGTTGAGACAGTAGCATCAGCCGCTGCTCAAAGTGGCTCTAAAGACAGTAGCATCAGCCGCTGCTCAAAGTGGCTCTAAAGACAGTAGCATCAGCCGCTGCTCAAAGTGGCTCTAAAGACAGTAGCATCAGCCGCTGCTCAAAGTGGCTCTAAAGACAGTAGCATCAGCCGCTGCTCAAAGTGGCTCTAAACAGTTCCCCTCACCCTTTTTGATTGCTTTGTACTTCTCTTCATTGTCGAGAAAGTCGGGGTCCAACTTGAAGACATCTGGAAAAAAAAGAAAAGAAAAAAGAAGCGGTTGTTTATAGTGAGCATTTACTCCCAATTACATATTCTACAGCAATTAAGTCATGCAAGTGAAATCAGGGCCAATTACCCGTAACCGCGCGTTCGATATGCGTTAGCATTATTCATAAGGATATAAAGCAACAACAACGCGACCCAAACAGCCTCTAATGCACATTTCCAATTAAACAAGTTTGTCTTTGGAGCCACACACAAAAAATGTCCACCGAGCAAACAAAACAAACACTAATAAAATCTAATAGACGCTGGAGCATCAGAATTTCAGCTCGCAGTTTACTACCAGGGCGGTTTTTCTTCCGTTTTATTTATTATCACCAGGCATCAGCAAATATGGCAGGGCGCTATGCAGTCCATTCATAGGCCTTTTTTTTGTGTGCTATTTTTGTGTTTGTGAGTGCTCCAGGCGCTTTACAAAATCTCCCCAGGCGCTCTTACAAAATACTCAAATCTGGCCCTCAAGACCAAAAGTAGTGCTGGTTTTATTTTCTACCTGATAGGGGATTGATTGATTGATTGATTGATTGATTGATTGTCACTGATTGGCCAGAGATCCCGAACACATGGTGTCCCAGGTCTAAAAATCAGTACCTGATTGGAGGGGAAAGGTGAGACCAACAGGACCACTGGGCTGAGTATCAAATGGCCCACTAGTTCCCTATATACTGGACTAACTAGGGTGTCAATTTCTAACAATTAGCTGACACCCTAGTGCACAGGTGTCAAACAGCAGCCCTGGGGGGCCGCAGTCTCTGCTGGTTTTCAGCGTGTTTTCGGCACCAGTGGTTCATTAGATCAAGTCATTGTTTGGCTAAAGAATCCACACACCTTGTTCTCAAGGCCTTAATTAGCAGCTGATTGAAAGGAAACCAAAAAAACCTGCAGACACTTTGCCCCCTGGGAATTTAGTTTGACACCCCTGCCCGAGTGGCTCTACTATATGGACCATTTGAGGCACAGCCCTGGTATAGAGGGCAGCCCTGAGGGACCCTGCTTTTAGGTGTAATCCTGGTCTAGAGGGCCAGTCCTGAGGGACCCTGCTTTTAGGTGTAATCCTGGTCTAGAGGGCCAGTCCTGAGGGACCCTGCTTTAAGGTGTAATCCTGGTCTAGAGGGCCAGTCCTGAGGGACCCTGCTTTAAGGTGTAATCCTGGTCTAGAGGGCCAGTCCTGAGGGACCCTGCTTTAAGGTGTAATCCTGGTCTAGAGGGCCAGTCCTGAGGGACCCTGCTTTCAGGTGTAATCCTGGTATAGAGGGCCAGTCCTGAGAGACCCTGCTTTCAGGTGTAATCCTGGTCTAGAGTGTAATGCGGTGTGAAGCGACTGAGCTGGAGATGTGGGCGGAGCTGGATGAGAGACGGCGCTCACTGAGAACATCCTCCTGGTTGTACTCGTCCTCCAGGGGCAGCATGTGCGTGAACTGGTCCTCCTCCTCCACCAGGTCCAGGCCATCGGGGATAATGGGGTGGTCCTTAAAGCCGTCCTTCCTGATGGCGAACATCACCTCGATCATGTACTGCACACGCTTGTCGATCTCCGACTCGTGCAGGATGTTACGCAGCCGCTCAAATATGGCTGCAGAGAGACAATCTGTGTTAAGCCCCAGTTCAAATTCAAATTCAAAAAGTTTGTTGCAAATTTGGGGTATATAAAATTACATGATGCTAATCATTTTTTGTGCATGAGAAAGCAAGAAATGACCATCATAAAATAATACAAATAAAACATGAACAGTGTTGGAAGTGAAGGAAAACATATAGAAAACATTGCAGTTTACTACAGAGCTGTGTACTGGTCTGACATCATGGAAAAGTCAGTGGCATCAGTCATGGGAAAAGCTGTACTGCTGCACACTGGTGGTGGCTGAGAGGACTTTTTCTAAAAGGCTGTACAATTCCGAAATCAAAGGCGTGCTATATATAGGCTGTGGGCGTACCATTGATGCCCCGAGGCGAGACCTCGGTCAGTTTCAGGCCGCAGTCCTTGAGGAAGCTGATGGCCACCTCCACGCTGTCATCTGTGGGTCGCTCCAGGAGTAGGGTCAGCATCTCCAGGCAGAGAACCTCATGGGCCTGGGGCACGGGTTCCACAGCAGAGCACAAAACACAATCATTATGGCTCCCTCTGCTAATGCTAATACCGCTACACATGTACATTCAATCATTAGGGCTCCCTCCGCTAATGCTAATACCGCTACACATTTACATTCAATCATTAGGTCTACCTCCGCTAATGCTAATACCGCTACACATTTACATTCAATCATTAGGTCTACCTCCGCTAATGCTAATACCGCTACACATGTACATTCAATCATTAGGGCTCCCTCCGCTAATGCTAATACCGCTACACATTTACATTCAATCATTAGGGCTACCTCTGCTAATGCTAATACCATTACATATTAACATTCAATCAATAAGGCTACCTCCGCTAATGCTAATACTGCTACACATTTATATTCAATCATTAGGTCTACCTCCGCTAATGCTAATACCGCTACACATTTATATTCAATCATTAGGGCTAATACTGCTATACATTTATTTTCACCAAGCAAATGTACATTGGCGTGTATATTGTAATTCATTGTGCAGTTCTAACGACACAACTAAACTTTCAGTTGCACTCAGTCGTCTTTTTTTTTCGGTTTGAAGCTTCAAATGAGACATGTAAAATACCATTTGAAGCTTACAATGTCCTATATTGGGTAAAAAAAATGGTTTGTACTAGAGTTACAAAGGGGTGTGTAGTTGTCAGATTGTCCAAGGGAATGAATGGCCACAAAATCTTGAAAGGGACATCTCTATGCTTAAACCAGTGGTAGGATTGTACAGAAACCCCAATTCCAAAAAAGTTGGAACAGTGTATAAAATGTAAATAAAAACAGAAAGCAATGATTCACAAATCCTTTTTGACCTGTATTCAATTGAAAACAGTAAAAATACAAGATATTTAATGTTTTAACTGATCAAATTGTTTTTTGTAAATATACACTCATTCTAAATTTGATGCCTGCAACACATCCCAAAAAAGTTGGGACAGGGGCATGTTTACCACTGTGTAAGAACACTTTTAACAACACTCTTTTGGGAACTGAGGACACTAATTGTTGTAGTTTTTAAAGCAGAATTTTTTCCCCATTCTTGCTTGATACACGACTTCAGCTGCTCAACAGTCTGGGGTCTCCGTCGTATTTTGCATTTCATAATGTGCCACACGTTTTCAATGGGAGACACAACATTGTACAACGTTAACATTGTACAACGTTGACCTGGTACAACGACACTACCCATGCCCTGAAGCAGTCCACAAGAAAACTGGAGCGAAAATGGTGGTCAGCTAAACTAGAAGTATTTCGTCTTGCATGGAAAGATAGCCTCCTCCAGTACAAGCAAGCTCTTGCATCTGCTGGATCTGCCTTTTTCTCTAAATCAATTGAACAAAACCAAAATTTTTGTTTAGCACTGTGGACAATGTCACTAAAAAACCATCATCAGAATTTTCAACTTACCCCTTTGTTTACAGCAGTAATGATTTCATAAATTTTTTCAATCAGAAGATTGAAGCTATTAGAGACCAGATCTCCAAATTGCCTCCTCCTCTAGGCATCACTCATCCCATAATCAATGAACAGCCCAGACCTTGGTCAACACAGGAAGATGTATCAACAGTGGCACTAAACTGTTTTACCCCAATTGACATGGAGGAGCTGTCTAAACTGGTTTTGTCCTCAAAACTGACTACCTGTCTACTCGACCCAATCCCTACAAAATTGTTTAAAGAACTTTTCCCCGTACTAGGCCAGCATATGTTAAAAATCATTAACACATTCTTAGTAGCAGGATATGTACCAGAGTCACTAAAAATGGCGGTTATTAAGCCATTACTGAAAAAACCAAACCTCGAAACTGGAAAACTATAGACCTATAAACCCATTTCAAATCTTCCATTTCTATCAAAAAATTAGAGAAAGCTGAACTTAGTGCATAACTTAGCTCAAACCATATAGAATAGAATAACTTATTTTCCCGCTAGGGAACTTCAGTTGTAGCCCCAGCAACAATAAAAAAGACAGACAGTGGGGCAGACCCACAACACAGAAACATACCAAACAAAGACATTCAATATAATCATTGCATTAATCAAACTAATTAAGTGAATTAAAGTGGAATAAAAGTGAAATATTCCAGTCAGGATTTAGACCCTACCATAGCACTGAAACGGCACTTGTTAAAGTTATGAACGATTTACAATTATGAGCTGACCAAAACTCTGTCTGTTCTTGTACTCCTTGACCTAAGTGCATCTTTTGATACAATAGATCATGATTCAACTGAACAGACTCCAGGGCTGTGTTGGACTTAATGGTCAAGCACTTGCATGGTTCAGATCATACTTATACAATAGGAAGCAGTAAGTTAAATTAAATGAGGAAGTATCCAGTTACACAGAAATGAAATATGGTATTCCACAAGGATCAGTGCTAGGTCCAGTACTCTTTTCATTATATATGCTTCCCCTTGGTGATATTATTCGGGCACATGGGGTAGATTTTCACAGCTATGCGGACGATACACAGATATACATTTCCATGAAACCCAGCGAGGCACTACCACTTTCTCGATTAGAGACTTGTATTGCAGACATTAAAGCTTGGATGCTTTCCAATTTCCTGCTCTTAAACTCAGAGAAGACTGAAATGCTGGTTTTAGGTCCAAAAAACAACAAAGGGAAAGATTGTGTACATCTACTTTAAATTTTGATGGTTGTTTAGTTGTTCCAAATTCAGCTGTGAAAAGACCTAGATGTTACTATAGACCCAGATCTAACCTTTAGTGCGCACATAAACATATCTAGACTAGAGTAGCTAAATAATCTCCAGCTTGTGCAGAATGCAGCCGCTCGCATTTTGACTAGAACTAAAAAATATGAGCATATTACCCCAGTGCTAGCATCACTTCATTGTCTACCAATTAAGTATAGGATAGACTTTAAGGTTTTGCTTCTGACCTTTAAAGCTTTAAATGGACTTGCGGACTTTACCATATAAACTGAAAAGATCAATTTGTTCCCAAGACGCAGGCTACTTAGTAGTCCCTAGAATATCTAAAAACTTGATGGGTGGTAGAGCTTTCTCCTACAGAGCGCCACGACTGTGGAACACCCTACCAAAATTGATAAGGGAATCAGACACAGTCTCAATATTTAAGTCTAGATTAAAAACGCACCTCTATGATCAGGCTTATAACAAGTTGTAGTCTGGCGACAGGACCAGAGAAGCCTTTAGCCATAGCATAATGTGGGGTGGCATCCTTTCCTTACTGTCACCTGTCAACAGCTGTGACCCCATCTTCCTGGGCTGGCTCTTGATAGGTGGGTAGGATTGTTTTCCCTCTCATGACTGGATAGGTTCTCAAACTCAGTCTTCATAGCTATACAGCTATAGATTACTCCTGGCGGGGGGTACATGTCCATACTTTTGATGACTTGGGTCGTACATTTTTCTCCGTTATAACGTTACAATAGCTTGCTCTGTAGCCTCCGCCTCTGTGGCCAATATGTTTTTTTAACTACTGTAAATGAAGTGACATCACTGATGTAGCTCCGTGCCACAGCGTGAGCCCCATAACAAAGACCCAACTAATCGATAATGAAATTCATTGCCAACTATTTTCGTTATCAAATTTTTTTATTTTTTTTATTTTTTAAATTTGTTTCTGATTTTTCCCCATTTTCTCCCAATTTAGTAGCCAATTGAACCCCTATTCTATTTCAATTCCCCCCGTGTAGCAACCGCTAGAGAATCACCGCTACACAACCCCGTCAGCCGGCGGTAGGACGGGAAGGTGCCACGTCCTCTTCATGCGCGCAGCGATTCTCTCCGAGCCCCTCCCCCCACCCGGAAGCAGCCGCCAATTGCTGCTTCCACAGGGCGCCGGCCATGCTCGGATCTGGCAGGACCGGGGCGCGAACCCCGATCCTCGGAGTACAACCGCACCGACTGAAAGTCGGCTCTTTTTACCGCTGTACCACCGCGATGGCCTCGTTATCGAATTTTAATAAAAAAAATGTAATAGTTGTTGCAGCCATAGTTCCCACTTCAGTCCATCTCAGATGACTATGATCCTCTCTCGATCAATAGCCTGTTGCTCACACAAATGCTCCTCTCCACAACTTGCAGGATTTGAAAAAAAATATATATATATTTATTTAATATATTTAATTATTTATAAAATTTATTTAATTATTTATATATATTTATAGTGTAAGGTGGAAGGGCGTGGCCAGATGCACCCAGTTGGTGAGACATCACATGTACCGCAACATGTATACAACAGCCAATAGTAAATTACTGCAATAGCCTACATTTCAGCACTGCGGCACTAGTTAGCCAAAATACACTACTCTTCCTATATGATGGCAAAAATTGCAATGAAATGTCACGATTTGCAACAGGATCAATCTCTAGCACATGGATATTAGGGATGGGGTCATGTACATGGTTAAAAATTCATCACTATCCGTTTAGGACTGATTAACCGAAATCTTAAAATAATGTTTTTAATATTTTTTTAATCATATTAATTATTTAAATGTTGCGTAGGCTATAATTGTTCCTTGTACAATATTATGTATATATCTAAAGCATTTAAATATATCTAGATCGTAAATCACGTCAACATAACTAACGTTGATGGAAAAAATGCGGGAGTGAGTCAGTGAATTTGAGTGAAAGCATCAAAATGAGCGACGGAAAAGCTAAAGCCCGGAATTATTTTACAAAACAAGTTGACGGCAACTCGGTAACATTGTTTTAAGTGTGAAAGGGGGGAGTACCAGCTCAATGAACAATCATCTGCTATTAAAACACGCGAACGTAGATTTTGAACAAGATGCCGCGGTGGGTAATGCTAGCACCCAACCCCGAATAGGCTCCGTCTTCTACAAGTGCACTCCACAGAGAGCTGCGAAAATCACCCAGCTGATCGCGGATATGATTGTGAAAGACACAAGACCGTTAAGTGAACTGGATGCGCCAGGCTTTAGGTCTCTGATGGAGTATGTTGAGCTATACTCAGTCCCAAGCCGGTGGACAATAACAAAAACACTCCGTGATTCTGTTTTATTTTAATTTCATGACACTAGTTTATTTTATGAAAACATTTTGAAACAGTAAAGTATATTCTAACCTACATTTACCTCCTAACGTTAATCTTTCATAACTGCTTGCTTACTTACTAGCAGCTACCCGAGTTTCCGACCAGTATCGTTGGCCTCTATGGCTATGACGTCATCGCTTACGCGCTATGACGTAATGTTACGGTTAACCGCGGATACACGCCAACATTATAAGTGTAAACGTGTACAAAAAAAAGCCAAAACCCCCATCCCTAATGGATATGTCCAAATATATCAGTAATCAGCTAAAGAAAAGTGGTTTTAGGGTTTACTTACCCTTTAATAATATTATGGACTGCAGATGGTGAAACCCCTAAATTCCGTGCAATCGAGCATTGAGAAATAAAACTGCTTGAACTGCTCACGCAGTTTTTTTCGCAAAGTGGCGAACCTCGACCCATCCTTGCTCGTAAATGCCCGAGCCTTCGTGGATGCTCCTTTTATACCCAGTCATGATAGCATCACCTGTTAGCTATTCACCTATTTACCTGTGGAATGTTCCAAACAGGTGTTTTTTTAAACATTTCACAACCTTCCCTGTCTTATGTTGCCCCTGTCCCAATTTTTTTGGAACGTGGTGCATGCATCAAATTTGTGTATATTTCAAGGGCATCGGAATTTGTGTATATTTACAAAAATCAATAAAATTGATAAGCTAAAACATTAAATCTCTTTTCTTTGTACTGTTTTCAATTAAATATATGTAAAAGAGAATTTACAAATCACAAATTTCTGCTTTTATTTGCATTTTACATACTGTCCCAACTTTTTTGGAATTGGGGTTTGTATATTTATATCATATTTAGTAGCAGATATTGATAGTAGAATGACATGGTATAATTACACAAGAATTTCACTTGTTTATTTATATTTACCACTGTATTGGCACACATTCAGGCTATTGTTGGCTTTATCTTGTTGGTATGATAGAATATAAGTTCCTGGTGGTGAAAGAATATTTTTATGAATTCCCAGATAGATGCTATTGTCCAATGTGTCACGCTTGGGTCGTTATAGTTGCAGGTGAGACTGGATAGTTGTCATGCATCATGTACTAATAAAGCTAGAACACAAAGTTTGTTGTTTCCACTCATAGTTTGGTTGCAGTAGCAATGAATGTCTGAGTTTAGCAATCTGACAGGGGTCTGCGCTAAGGTGTTAATGTCAGTTCACAACAGCACACTTCTGTAAATGAACATGGCTTAGTGTTCCCCATTACATCAAAGCATGCCCAGTGGAAAAACACCCTTAAATCCACTACCATTGCCTTACGAAGCTAAACCAGTAGAAATCACGGGTAAAGAAACCACAGCTATTTGGCACGTATCCCCTCCATTAAATGAAAAACAAACATTTAGATCTACACCCTTTTCATCAGAGGACCCAGGCTGGCTGCCCAAAACAGAGAGACAGGGAAAGAGCAGCAGTGAGACTTACCACATTCTGATTAATGAGGTGAGCCACAAACTTGGACGCCGTCAGACATTGTTGCTGGGAAAGGAGGAAAGAGAAAGATGTCAGATTCAAATGCATATTTTCCAGTGGGTTTTGCAGCGAGAACTTTGCAGGGAGCCGTTCACTCTGATGCATTTGCAGTAATGGCTCAATGCGAGTACCCCATAGTGATGCATTTGCAGTGGATATCTGCAGTGATCTCTGCAGCGATTTTAGTGGTTGGGGCCACGGTAGCCTCACCTTGTCGTTCCTCCTGTATCCCTTGCGAAAGTTCAGGATGATCCTCTTCAGAATGAGCTCTCCAATCTGAGGGAACTTGGAGTTGATGATGCCCACCACGGCAGCATAGACGTGAGTGAAGATGGGCGATGCACTCTGAGCCTGGAGCACGGACCGAGACAGGAGCCCCCTGCAGGACAAACACACACACTGCACCCTCAGAGCTCCAAATCACAATACACTGCACTACACCGCACACTCCTGCGCACGCACGCACACACACACACACCTGCAGACTGCTGTAGAATGTGGTTTACCCTGAAGTTAAAAGGGCTAGCTTTGTAAGGCTGTTGCAGAATGCGGTTTACCCTGAAGCTAGCAGGGCTAGCGCTGTAAGCCTCCTGCAAAATTCCATTTACCATGAAGCTAACAGGCCTAGCACTGTAAGGCTGTTGCAGAATATGATTACCCTGAAGCTAACAGGGCTAGCGCTGTAAGGCTGCTGTAGAATGCGGTTTACCCTGATGCTAACAGGGCTAGCGCTGTAAGGCTGCTGCAGAATGCGGTTTACCCTGAAGCTAACAGGGCTAGCGCTGTAAGGCTGTTGCAGAATGTGGTTTACCCTGAAGCTAATTGGGCTAGCGCTGTAAGGCTGTTTCAGAATGCGGTTTACCCTGAAGCTAGCAGGGCTAGCGCTGTAAGCCTCCTGCAAAATTCCATTTACCATGAAGCTAACAGGCCTAGCACTGTAAGGCTGTTGCAGAATATGATTTACCCTGATGCTAACAGGGCTAGCGCTGTAAGGCTGCTGTAGAATGCGGTTTACCCTGATGCTAACAGGGCTAGCGCTGTAAGGCTGTTGCAAAATATGATTTACCCTGAAGCTAACAGGGCTAGCGCTGTAAGGCTGCTGAAAAATTTGATTTACCCTGAAGCTAACAGGCCGAGCGCTGTAAGGTTGTTGCAGAATATGATATGCCCTGAAGCAAACAGGGCTAGAGCAGTAAGGCTTTTGCAGAATATGACTTACCCTGAAGCTAACAGGGCTAACACTTACCTGCCCCTCACAATGTTTTCTTGCAGAAGCTCTTGGATGATGTTGCCAATGTTGGACACGTTGACTTTATTAATGAGACCATTAATGGACTTCTTCAGTGCCTCCCAGCTCATTCTTTGGAAAGCCAGACTGAAAAGAACAACAAAAAGTCTGAGCAAAAGACGCAACGGATGGAAGACGTTGTTTTCTCTTTTCGTAAAATGCTTTAGACAGAAAGAAAAATGGAATAACTACAAATAGCCACATTTTCCCCATCTGCTGACAATACAAAGACCCAGAGCACAATGCCTTGCTTGACAGGATAGCACCGCTTAGTGCTACAATTTAGACGACTTCAGGTGAGACGGTGAGAAGAACTTGAAATTAGCTTTGCAACTTATGACATTTGGTGTGACAATATGATGTTCCCAACTTGTAAACTTTATCCTGAAAGACAGTTGCAGTCATTTCCATGTTTCCGTCCAACCCTGACAGTTCAAAGTTAATTTTACATTTAGTACTTTATTGATGTTGCTTACACTCGCTGGTCTGGGAATTTTTGTCAACCAGGTCTGGCTCTGTTGCTCTGGATAAGAGAACCAGCTAACAGAAGGTACTGTAGGGTAGGGCTGGGGCGACTCGTCGACGTAATCGACGTCATCGATTACGGAAATACGTCGATTTTCATAACGTGCGTCGGCGCGTCGCAATGAAGTGAGATGGCTGCGCCCAGTCAAAGCATGGATTCCCCCGAAGAACAAGCTGCAGCTAAAAAACCTCGCCCCACGAGCAAGTGTGGGAGTATTTTAGACAGAGACCCAACAATGTGGTGCTCTGTAAGCTCTGTAAATTGGAAATGGTTTATCACAGCAGTACAACTGCTATGCACGAACACTTGAAGCGAAAGCATCCCGGACCGCTTTGTCAAGACGGCAGCAAGACAGCACCGTAAGTCCTGTTTACTTTTTGTCCCCACCCACTAAGCATGATATATTAGGATTATCAACACGCGAACGTGTTTCTGTTAGTAGTAGTCACTTAAAATAGATTTTCTAAATGTTTCTTCATCGACCCCATGTTAAAAGTAATTTCTGTACCGCTGCTAACGTAACGTTACACCATGCGTCATCTAACGTTGTTATTCGGCCGTTTTATATTTTCTGTTGTTACTGTTGTTACAGTCTGTAAATCGTTTCAATTATTTTCCTTGCCCCACACTGATGCAAAAACAGATTTACCAGTGATTATCTTAACTGCATATTACTCCAGTGATGAAATAAATCAGGTCCATAACCATTTTAAGTTTTAAGTCAAGTACTTAAGTAAAAATACTGATTATCCAGTTCAGGGAAAGGGTTGACATACAGTGATTAAATTAATCTATGTGTCACAGCAATCCTTTTGAATTTGAGGTCCAGTATTTTTCTGATCAGGCATCTGACGAAAATGGTCATATTATTATTATTATTATTAATATCATAACACAGCAGTGACGTGGAAATTAGACTAATTTTAAAATATGCCACTAATATCATTATTCTAAAGTGCTTTATGTGTCTCTTTTTCAGGATGAGGCAAAGCAGTGTGGAGGACTTTTTCCACAAAAGGAACCCAAATCCATGCACACCCCAGATGGCTGCTGAGCTTTCTGACAGCATGTATACTTTGTTTCTTGTTACATTTGTTTGTTTTTAAGAGAAGATGATTGAATAAAATATTGAAATATTAATGAGACAAGTTTTTGATATTTATTTTGGGTAAATTAATTGTTATATTAATCGAGTAATAAAAAAGTAAGCGTTAGAATAATGAATAAATTAGTCGTTAGATTAATCGACTAATCGAAAAAATAAGCGTTAGATTAATCGATAAAAATAATAATCGTTAGGTGCAGCCCTACTGTAGGGTGTTATTATGATGGATGTTTGTTAAAGTGATACTGCAGTCAAAAACCGACTTTTCCCGTTGAAAACCGATGTTTTGGGTTAGATTATAATCATACTGTCTATGTCCGAAAATCTCATGTTTAGTCAAAATAGTTCTATATGAGTTTTTGTGAAGGCTTACCAAAACGCTGGTTTCCGGGGATTCGTGACGTCACGAGATCCTTAACATAAAAATGGGTGGAGTTTAGGTGGTCCTAGGGGTGGTCTCGGCTGGGCAGCTGGTATAAAAGCAGAGACCAACGGGTTTTTTTTTCCTCTTTGAGACTGAGACCCTTGTACTGTTAACTAGTTAGTTCAAGTTCAAATGCGAATTGCTTTGTATTACTGCTAACGTTAATATTACGACTTCTATCGAGCTACTAAGGCTACGTTCAAAGGAAGTCATCAAAGTCACAGCTTCTGCGTTAATTTTAAAGTTGATGTGCAGTGGAGCTAATGATAAGGGTGAGGAGACGGGAAAAAATCCAAGGTTTTACTAGCTTTTTGTGCTGCCATGGCTGCTACTGTGCAGAGTGACTCGTGAATGCGAGATCGGAGCAGGAATGGGGGGGACCGTGACATGGGCGGTTTAAGTGAAACTCAAGCAAGGCATGAAATTAACCTCGCTCACTCGCCTGGGCGAGGACGGGCGAGTTAAGAAAATGGAGCGCTCGGCCGTTTGGCTAGTGAGACTAGTCGATATACATTTATAAAATGGATAGTTCTGGGGTGCAGATTGGTCAATACAGCGTTCCGTGTTAAAATACACAATATAAAAAAGCTATAGTATCACACGACACATCTGTTCAACTTCATGTGTAACGTATAGCCTAGCATGCGCACCCTTAGATTAAACTATTGACACACTATTGGACCGACAACCATAACGTTCGGTAAGCAGCTACATGAGAAAACCACGAATAATGAATACCGTGCAACAAACCAAGACAATAATATGGACAGTTCTAACATTATTTTAAATCACAAAACCTACTTATTATGGTGTATCGTTTGCCCAAAAAAAATCCATTGCTTTGCACGTTTCCCACTTATCTAAAATGACAACACATGATAATATAATGTGAATCTGTTGATAACCTACCCTGTACAATAGTGAGTTAACTAGCTTGTGCGCTAACGTTCTAATGCCCTGCTAGGTGCATCAAAAATTACGTAAAAAGTCACATTAATTCCGATCTGACAGACTGCGGTCGCTTTGACACAATCGTTTATGTATCGGCATCTAATACCACATTCAAAAGTGGCCCAAATGAGAATTGTAAATGTCAGATTCAATGTGATTTTTGCTGTTCACACTTCCATAAAAAAATCTAATCTGTCACATTTGAGGAAAAAATCTGATCTGGGCCACTTTTTACCTGCAGTGTGAACGTAGCCATAGAGAGTTATTCATCTACAACGTCTTACTTTGGTATCTTTAGCTAACTTGCCTGCATTATGCCAAGGAGTCAGATGTATTGTTCCTCGGTGTAACGCCACCGGCTCTGTTAGCTTTCATAATCTGCCGAGAGATGGAATGTATCGATAAATCGATTGTCATTTTGTAGTTTGTTTAGGTGAGGAGAGAGCAGGAAGGGGGCTGAGTTCAGTGGGGGCCTGAGTCAGTTCACCAAGACACACCCTTTCACTCCTTGACTGTATGAATATTCATAATATGACTATGTGGCACCATCATCATATGACCACACCTACTCACAAGTTCCAGTTCAAATTGAAGCGGTAAAAAAGGCCTTAGAAAAGCCTCTGCAGTATCTCTTTAACCAGGTCTGGCTCTGTATAAGAGAACCAGCTAACAGAAGGTACTGTAGGGTGTTATTATGATGGATGTTTGTTAGCCAGGTCTGGCTCTGCTGCTCTGGATAAGAGCACCAGCCAACAGAAGGTACAGTAGGGTGTTATAATAACAAACAAGCTGAAAAGACCCCATGTTATGCTGCACCCCGTCAGCAGATGGCAGTGTTAAATTGCACTAAACCCCGCGGTTACAGGTATGGCTCTCAGCCGTCCCTCCGTCTGTCTGTCTTTCTGTCTTCGATTGACGGCATCAGTGTAATTATCAGCCTGAACGCTGCCGCGGCTGAACTCTTCCTCTCCTGGGTGTGGAGACACTTTCCCGGAGATTAGAAAAGGTGACTGAGAAGCACCTTAAGCACCGAGTCACCCAGAGAGATTAACAGCTACTAATGAAAAACGGCGCAAACGCGTTCCTTTTCATACACTTCCGAGAGCGCAAGGCTGGCTTTATTTTAAAACACCCACTCCCTCTCTGCTACAGATATCCTGGCAAAACAAAACAACAAAAAACTCACAATATTCAACTGAATTTTTTCACATTCTCTTCGATGAAGAGAAATAGAACTTGGAATGAAGTCTACCTAATGAATAGCATTAATGATGAACGTGTGTTTGAATGGAGTCTAGCAAATAAATAGCATTAGCGCTGAAAGTGTGCTGGCTCACCTGCTCTTGTCGGTGATCTGGGCCTGCATCATGCGCAGTCTGGCCGGGGGGATGTAGGCTCCTCCTGTGCGGGTCAGGATGGGGTCCAGCGCCTCCTTCCTCTTCTTTACGGGGGGCTGCTCCACGGGGGGGTCGTCCCTCTGCGCTGGGGAAGCCGACCTGCCCCGCCGGCGGGGTTCTGTCTCCCTGTCCCGACTGGAGCGCCGTTCCCAATCCCCCTCTCTGCTGGAGCGCCGCTCCCGATACCGCTCCCTGCTGGAATACCGCTCCCTCGACCTGATTGGACAGAGTGTGTGGGGTGGGGGGGGTTAACACTGAACAGGGGAAACAGGCCATTCAGCCCATCTAGAACATAAGAACACATAATGAGGAGAACAGGCCATTCAGCCCATCTAGAACATAAGAACTAATGAGGAGAACAGGCCATTCAGCCCATCTAGAACATAAGAACTAATGAGGAGAACAGGCCATTCAGCCCATCTAGAACATAAGAACTAATGAGGAGAACAGGTCATTCAGCCCATCTAGAACATAAGAACTAATGAGGAGAACAGGCCATTCAGCCCATCTAGAACATAAGAACTGTAGGATATCTAATATTTAGATATATATAAGTCAAGCACCCCCCCCCCCCCTGCTCTCTATCTCTGTCGCTCTCTGTCTCTCTCTTACACATTAACCCCCACCAACATCAAAGATAAGCCAGTCTTTGTCATAAATGACCCCCTCCCCCACACCTTAACCCAATCAGGGCATGGATCCCCTCCCTGTCAAGGTACTTTATGAGTGTACCCGCAGAAAAATAATTTAGTCAGTTTTTGGAGTTTGTTGGTGAAGAAGTCATTCTTTTTGGTTCCTCGTGCATTTCCTTTTGTTCCTGTTCAGCTGGAGGGTAAATAATTTGGCAATTTTTGGCTTATCTCTCTTTTTCTGGTATATTTCCTAATTAATGTCTGGTTTAATGCCTTCACTTTTGTGAATTATAAGTAGTCAGCCTACATTCCTTAGTGAATGTATGATTTCAATTCATTATTCCAATTGACTGTTTTCGCTTAATAAAATGACTTAATCTCAAGACCTGATTTAGACTTTGTTTTGGCTTGTTGGTTGATCCACCAGGTTACTGTTCGACTTACCTATTAACGAATTTGGCGATTTAATTGATGATTGTAATTTTTAATAATAATTATTAAATTAAATCACGTAAAACTTATTTTGAATGTAGGTTAAGTGAGGGGTTCTAGCACGCAATATCGCTTGTGTTCAGTATTCAGAGTGCCGAACGTTTTAACAAGGGTATTGACTGTTGGAACCGCTGGATTCAGAAAATACACATTTTACCTAGTCCTCACTTACCCGACAGAACTAATGAGGAGAACAGGTCATTCAACCCATCTAGAACATAAGAAAGTAAGAACACAATAGCCACTTTTCCAATGTGGGCCAAACCTAGTGCTTGAACTTAGTTCCAGGGTTCCTGGGCCCTTTCCACTGTGCTGGGCTAGGCTTAAACAGGGCTTATGCAGGAACTTAAGCCACGCTACAAGCCCTCTCCAACGGTCAGAAATTGCTAATATTATTTACCCTCCAGGAACAGGAATGAAAGGAACTACCACCACAACAACAAAAAGAGACTTCTTCTCCAAACAAACTCCAAAACTGACTAACTTCTTTCGTTCAGTACACTCATAAAATACCTCCACAGGAAGAGCAACCCTGTCCTGATTGGGTTAAGGTGTGGGGGAGGGGGGGGGGGGGGGGGCATTTATGACAAAGACTGGCTTATCTTTGATGTTTGTGGGGGTGAGTGAGTGAGAGAGAGAGAGACAGAGAGCGACAGAGATAGAGAGAAGGGGGGGGGGGGGGTACTTTACTTATATCAAAATTTTAGATATCCTACAGTAGTTAGACATTTATTGTATGCTATGCTTAGCTACACGAAACGCAGATAACGTTAATAAAAAATAAATAAAATTTTAAAAAGGGCAGTATTTGGTTCATTGGCATAACGTTACCTGAGTTACGCTAGGTAGTTAGCCAACGTTAACTTACAGCTGTTACTAAACGTTACCAAAACTATATATTTTTTTTTATGCTGACACTTATTTGCCTGGTTTGCTTCGACACTTGTCAGCACCGCAATCAGCAACAAGTTATTTTGCTAGCCAGAATTATTAATAGATTTTCTTGGACAGACGCTTCGTTTTTAGCCAAGTTGTTCTGTGGTAGGGCTAAATATATTTGCTTGGCATAATGTTAGCTGACTACTTACGCTGACACTCATTTTCTTGATACTAGCTCAGGGCTCGAAATTAACTTTTTTACTTGGTAGCACTGGTGCTCCCAACTTCAAAAAGTTAGGAGCACCAGCAAAAATTTAGGAGCACCCACCAAAATGTAAGGAGCACCAACAATATATGTAATATATATTTATTTTATTGATAAAAAACGACAATATAACAGTACGGTTTATAAGTAACATAAAACGGTGAAAGTAGCCTTAAAAACGCATGGTAGGCCACCACAGGGGCTTTACGCAATATCCTGGGGCCAGGATTTAAAATTTGGTTGCAAACGCACTGTTCAGTGGCGGCTCCTGAGCTGAAAATTGGGGGGGGGCGGAATACTTCCTTTTAAACTGATTATTGGTCTTAATCATTTTTCAATCAGTTTCCTTGATTAACAATAGGCTACATCAGCGTTTAATTCACCAATTACTCAATGCCATCAAATGTAGCCGGTTCTCCTCAATTAGGCTATTAGGCAAGTAATAAAATTATTTTAACTTGCGCCGTAAAATTGTGCACATTTTAATCAACATTATAATTGTGGATACATGTGCTCTTCTTTCTCCGCACTCTTAATTCCGAAAATATTCATGGAAATTAAACGATCTTAAAGCTCAGCTTTTGTTAGATTATTTTTTTATTGCAGGTTGTGCTAAATAAAAAAAATAATCTAACAAAAGCTGAGCTTTAAGACCGTTTAATTTCCATGAATATTTTCGGAATTAAGAGTGCGGAGAACGAAGAGCACATGTATCCACAATTATAATGTTGACAATAATAATAATAATGTTGCACAATTTTGCTATGCAAGTTAAAATAATTGTATTACTTGCCTAATAGTCTAATTGAGGAGAACTGGCTACATTTGATGGCATTGAGTAATTGGTGAATTAAACGCTGATGTAGCCTATTGTTAATCAAGGAAACTGATTGAAAAATTATTAAGACCAATAATCAGTTTAAAGGTAAATTTTCTCCGTCCCACAGGCTAGTGCATTGCGCCGTTGTCATACCTAAGCCATTCGAAGTCCTTCAGCCACTCTCTCCGAAAAGTGTACGCCTTCTTCGCTGCTGGTGTACCCACAACTGTTTCAGCAGCCACGGCGACTACATCTGTTACGTTTTTAGTAACGTTAACGTTACTAAAAAATGCCGTAATCGTTCGCTTCATATTGTTAGCTTTCGATAACGCTAGCTAACGTTACCAATTTAGCTAGTTAGGTAACGTTAATAAATTGATAATAAACTTTTGTCTTCAGGTAACGTTAGCTCTGTGTCACGTGACAGTGGAGTGCCGTGAAAGGGAGTCATTGAAGGCTAATCTTAACCAATCTAAAATCAGCATTAAAGGTAAGAACGTCAAGCTCACGTTTGATTGGTTAGAATGGTCACTGTCAGCTCACAAGGCACATACTGAATGTACTAACTAGCGAATGTACAGAGAAAGGGACGTTCGACTGGGGGGGAAAAAAGAAGAAAAAAAAAGGTTGCACCAGAACAATTATTTGCACTCGCACAAATGCTCCCAATTATATTTCGAGGTCGCACAGATTAAATTTCGGGAGCATATGCGACCAAAACGGTCGCAATTTCGAGCCCTGTAGCTACAGCCAATGTACAAATAATGACGCATTATATTAAGGTAGAACCAATTATTTTATTGGTTAGGACAATAATGCATACTATGCCTACATTAAACTAGGCTAATAAAGTGCACAATCTACCGACTCAATTTTTTTTGTTTTGGCTTTGAGACGTGAAAAAGACGTTCTGCTTCGTTGCCACGGTTACAGCTGGGCTACTACCGCCTGGCTGAATCCCAGTGGAAATGCTGCAAGAACTGTAGCCCTAGCGCTTTGGTTCCAGGCTTGAGTTCCTGGGCTTAGGTTCCTAGGCTTTAGGCGAGGGATGTCCAATCTTACCCGAAAAGGGCCGGTGTGGGTGCAGGTTTTTGTTCTAGCCCAGCACTACAACACCTGATTATACTTATCAAGGTCTGATTGAAGAGCATGATTAGTTAATTAGTTGAATCAGGTGTTGTAGTGCTGGGCTAAAACAAAAACCTGCACCCACACCGGCCCTTTCCGGATAGGATTGGACACCCCTGCTTTAGGCCCACAATGGAAAAGCGGCTAATGAGGAGAACAGGCCATCTAAGTTAGCCATTTACCTACAGCAGTGGTCCCCAACCCTGTTCCTGGAGATCTACCATCCTACAGGACAGTAGATCTCCAGGAACAGGGATGAGGACCACTGATCAACAGTAGGTTCTTCAACTTCTTTTCCATGGGGGCCAGATTCTTTTCTTTTTTTTTTCCTTCTTTTTTTAAATGGTGGAAATAGACCTACCAATTTCCACAAGCTATTTATAAAAGTGTGTATGAATAGTATGAATATGTAAACTGTTTATGAATAGTGGTAGTCTGTACACATGCATAAGCCACAATGTGGTGACACTTGCTTATTATTCCATAGCTGGTGGGAGATATACAGGATATACAGATGAAGACGGTACCATATTTTCCACACACATGGAAACTACATTTTAAATGTTGGCCAATGATCAAAGGGGTGAGTGTGCTGCCAGCCTTCGGTGGGGTACACTTGGCACCAGAGCCGCCAGTTGAACTACCGTGGTCTAGAGAATCCATGACTGGGCCATCCCCTCTCTATATGTAGCCCTCTCAATACTGTGATCCCCTTCTCTATATGTAATCCTCTGTGTACTGTGAACCCCTTCGCTATATATAAACCTCTCTCTACTGTGATCCTCTCTCTATATATAACCCTCTCAGTACTGTGATCCCCTCTCTACATGTAACCCTCTCGGTACTGTGAACACCTTCTCTATATATAAACCTCTCTGTACTGTGATCCTCTCTCTATATATAAACCTTTGTGTACTGTGATCCCCTCTCTATATGTAACCCTCTCTGTACTGTGATCCCCTCTCTGTACTGTGATCCCCTCTCTATATGTAACCCTCTCTGTACTGTGATCCCTCTCTATATGTAACCCTCTCAGTACTGTGATCCCCTCTCTGTACGTAACTCTCTCTGTACTGTGATCCCATGTCATTTATGTAACCCTCTCTGCTGAATGAACACATGTGGAGGGCAGACTGCCCATAATGTAAATGATTGGGGGGTAGGATATAGTGCCGATGCCAGTGTAAGGTGGGCCCACATGTTATAAGTCTAAGGATGCTCTCTCACCTGTCTCGGTTTCTGCCGCCGCTATAGTAACCTCTGCCATAGCGACGCCCCCGCTCCTCTGACCGCTCCCTGTCCTGGCTGTGAGACCGGGACCTAGACCTGGAGTGGGACCTGGACCTGGACCGTCCCCGCTCTCTGTTTCTGAAACACACCCACCGCTCAGATTCACCAAAACCCGCTCTTTTTTACCAAATCATGACCTCGTTTCGTCTCGTTAAACCAAGCAGAATGTCCTGGGAGAAGATTGTTTAAGGATTAAAGAGTTGGGGAAGATGAAAGGATCCCAGGTACCCACCTGTGCTCTGTCGAGGAGCTCCTCCACCTGGTCCTGTTTCCGTCCCCGGAGCCACGCTGAAAAGACACAGGAACGCTGTCAACGCAAACTCTACAGACGACTACCCAACACCGGGAGCTTTTGGTCTGATGTACAGAGTTTCCGCACAGCTAAAAGTGAATGACGAGCCTCCATCACACAAGTGTTAACCAGGGACTAAAAACAGATGGCTCAGCGCTATAATTCACAGGACGAGTCGCGATTCACACACTGCAAAAAGGGATTTGGTGTGAGACAAATGATGCATGCAGGAATTTGTTTCTTACAATTTCAAACTAATCTCGCAGAGGAACGCTTGTAAACAAGGCATATCCTATCTCTATGGAAACCGGTGTGTGTGTCCATGGCTCTGTAACGTTACATCCACTAGCCCGTTTGCTTTTGTCCTTATGAAGGTCACAAATTCCTTCAAAACAAGCTAACTGTGTACATTCAGGTACATTTGTCAACACTAAACAAAATGGTTCAGACTGCTCATTAGCAGAGTTGGAGACTCGAGTCTGCGACTTGGACTCGAGTCGCCAAAAAAATTACTTGCGACTTGACTTGGACTTAGATGAATTGACTTGTGAAGATGAATTTCAAATTTTATTAGCCGTTTGAAACCCCACCAAGGGAGGTTAGTAAATCAGATTCCCCGCTCAGAGTGATCACATTAGACTTGGCTAGACATGCCTGTTTGTAAAATTATGGATGAAATATAACTGTTAAAGGTTTGGCGTGCGATAAATTACATACAGGTAACTAAACTGTGGCAGCCCTCGTTTCACCATTTTCAGAATGAAGCCAAACTTTCTTTGGACTCTCATAATAAACATAAGATAGCCATCCGCTTTGCACCATCGCTTCAGCTAAGCCAGCGGTCCAGAATGCATTTTGAGGAGACAAAATGATCTATTCGCCAGCTACATCGATGTGAATGTGGTTACAATGGTTTAAAAGTCAAGATAGTAATGCTGTACCTGACTGTGAAGCTGAATGAGATCTCTAAATCTGACGTAGCATGAGGTGCCATATTTTTGCTGCAACATTGGATTGTGATTCCAAACACTTTAAATAAACTAGCACAACACACGTGACAGCTTTACTTCATTTCTTTGATGGCTCAAGTGTAGGATCAAGCGTCTTTCAAGTTGATACAACTGCATGGGTTTATGATTGATTGTTTACAAAAGCACACAATTCTTCATGGATCTATAAGCTCTTTACTTTCCTCTCAAAGTGCACCAGATTGATGCATTTAACATGAAATTTACAAAATATAATTTCCCGGACCCCCCTCAGACACCACTGTAAATAGCTACAGGCTATGCCAGTGTCTTGTGTGTAGGATATTAGCTAGGTTATTTGGCCAGCTGATTGAGCTTGGTCTCAAGCGGTGACTGTGTGGCAGAATAGGCCTATTGCACAACGTAAATACTCACTTCCGGTCAAAATAAACTTTATGGCCAATAGCTTCCTGTTATCTTGTATCGCCCGCATCAGCTCACATAATCTATTTCTCCGGTCTTTCTCGATTTGTATTATAAGGTTTTTTTTGTAAACAATAGTAATTAGCTAGTCATATATAGTAGTAGTATTGTTGTCTGTAGTATTTTAAAATTTAGACTTTTCAAATTTAGTATTTTTAAATTCTAGTGTTGTCTAGCTAGCTAACGTTAACTGATACATTAGCTAGCTAACGCTAACTTAGCTAAGAGACCAGCTAACGGCAATAATATTTGCTTGGTTCTTATTTTAAGTATTTTTTGTAAATAATAGTAGTTAGCTAATCATATACATCAGTATCAACAACCGAACGTCATTAAGGCTCTTTTACACTCGTTGTCTACTAGAGCTTCCGAAAATAACAGTGACAGATGTCCACCAGATGGCAGAAACGAGTTGTAAAACTCCCGGCAGCAAACTCGAGAAGGGCTTCAAATTATATGCGTCAAGCTACCTCTTCAATTATGAAAGTGACTTGATCTAATGTTATCTTTAATGTTGACATTAGCTAGCTTTCTCATGTTACCTGTAACATTAGCTAACGTTAAATATTTGGTTCACTATTATTTTATTGACAAGTCTTGTGCATGTTAGCTACTGATTGCATTAACGTTAGCAAAGTTAGCATTAACTTGCATGAATTAATCAGTGTATGAAATCAGTGTCCAACAGAAACAAAGTGACAGGGGAAGTCAGCGTTTTACAACTCGCTTCTGCCAGCCGGTGGACATCTATCACTGTTATTTTCGGAAGCTCTTGTAGACAACGAGTGTAAAAGAGAGCCATAACGACGTTCGGTTGTTGATAAAAATACTAAATTTAATAAACTACAAACAGACAACAATACTACTACTATATATGACTAGCTAACTACGATCGTTTACAAAAAAAACCTTATAATGCAAATCGAGAAAGACCGGAGAAATAGATTACGTGAGCTGATGCGGGCGATGCAAGATAACAGGAAGCTATTGGCCATAAAGTTTATTTTGACCGGAAGTAGGTATTTACGCTGTGCAATAGGCCTATCGAATTGGAGAAAATGGTATTTATTGGGTTACAGTGTGTACTATATATTTAAATGTTGATAAATTAATATTGTACCTCACTGATTTAAAGCCCCATTATCTTCTACTGTGCAATAATCACAATTACTCTACCCTTCATCCTTAAAATCTAGTAATTAATGGAATTTTAAAAATGATAAAGACTTGACTTGAGACTTGTCCTTTATGACTTGACTCGAACTTGCCCTGTAAGACTTGGGACTTGACTTGGACTTGCTCAAAATGACTTGGGCACAACTCTGCTCATTAGACCACAAGCCCTGCAGCCCTGTCAAAGCCAGGCATGTGATCATGAAATATGAATTTCAATTTGGCACAGGGAAAATGCAAATGCAGGCATCAGCAAAATCATTGATGCCGTGCAGTGACTGTCCTTAAAGGGACATCATTTTTTATATTTGCTTGCATATCCTTTGCATGCCATGACTTCCTGATGTCTGTGACCCAACAATATCAAAAGATTCTTGATATCTTATTTTCTGGTACTCCTACAAGCGATACGATAACCATTCTGCATTTGAATGGATCTCTATGGGAATTGGGGGGTGGGACTAGATTTAGCTGTAAATTACACTGGAACAGTATGGAACACATGGTTGGCTAAATGGCTCTAAGTCATCAAGGGTCTGACGTATCAAACAAGCCTTAAACCATCACTCTACTGCCAGAAATACAGTAGATATGGATGGATAACTTGAAGGGTTTCTTCTCCTGACTTATTTTTCCAGTTATTTTTCCGTACAACCCTTAAAGTGATCCATCCACATCTACTGCATATATAGCAGCAGTGATGGTTTGAGGCTCGTTTGATATCTCAGACCCTTGATGACTTCCAGCCATTTTACCAACCATGTATTCCATACTGTTCCAGCATAATTTACAGCTAAATCTAGTCCCACCGCCCAATTCCCATAGAGATCCATTCAAATGCAGAGACGTTATAGTATCGCTTTTCAGAGTACCAGAAAATAAGATATCAAGAGTCTTTTGATATTGTTGGGTCACAGACATCAGGGAGTCATGGCATGCAAAGGATATGCAACCAAATATTAAAAATGAGTACTTTATTCTACATTATGTTAAACTGTCCAATATCTTTTGATGCCCAAAAATGGGGGGGGGACTATGTACAGAAGATTCTATAATTTCTAAACGGTTCATCCAATATGGATGAAAATACCCTCAAATTAAAGCTGACAGTCTGCACTTCAACCTCATTGTCATTGTATCCTTTCAAACCCAAAGTGCGAGAGTACAGAACCAAAATAATGTTGTGGCTGATATTGTTGTATATGCTTCATTGATTAAGCCTAATGCCCTATTTGCACTGGACTAGTTTTACCTGGGGACCTCTTGTGATTTGTAGGCTAATAATTGCAGTCGTGTGATCTTAATCCCGTGCAAACCTTCTAAATTCGTAATTTGTAGGTAAAAATTCCACCGCAAATTAGGCTACCAGACAGAGGTCATCTAATAGTAGCCTATTAGTCCCGTGTGAATCGGCATCTCAGTAATTTGGGGTGATATTTTTTCTCCCGCAAGGATACGTTGTTTTTTTCCACATCTTTTTCTGCATCTTTCTTCTGAGTCGAGAATTATGGATGCTGCGGTGGAAATGATAAATTTTGACAACATTTTGGGTCCGGTTATTATGCCAAAAGTTTTTTTAATGTAGGCCAAGCCTACTCCGGAATTGACTGAATTGAAAGTGAGTATCCAACCCTATCCACCGTCAACGCACCAATCTGGGGTTTCCTAAATCACATGGGGTCCCCAGGTAATACTAGTCCAGTGCGAATAGGGCATAGAATTCTGTTAATTTCAATATGCTTTTTGTGATTAACTTGTCCCATCATTTAGCTTTTATAAAAACATGACTATTGTCAGCAGTTTAACAATGAATTGTTAATGAATGAAAATTACATTAGTTTGGGTGGCGAAAAGTATGGATTGATATCCTTGGGTCGTTGCTGAAAGTTTGTGCACCCCTGCTCTAAAGTAATAAAATACACTTCAACTCTAAAGCAGCTCGCACAGCAACATTATAACTCCAGAGGCTGTACAGAACACAGCTGACAAGAAATGAAACGGCTGGAGAACAGTGTTAGTGTTACTGAGTCTGAGCACATTATTAGTGTTACTAAGCACAGTGTTAATGTTACTGCTTTGAGCAGTGTTAATCAGGGTGTTTTAATTGTGGCTCCTAAGCTCTGCTCACCGTTATCTGGGCCACGCTGCTCTTCATCCTGTGGCCTTCGTCCTCCTCGCTGTCGCTGTCCCCGCTGCCATCACTGTCCGATTCGCTGGCCCTGGACCCTCCCCCCGAGCTTGTGCCCTGCCTCGCGTCCGCCGGGCTGGGCCGGGCCCCCTCCCCAGTTTCCACTGCTGGCACAGAGACAGATAAACGACAATGAAACCTCCAAGCTGCCACATTTGTGAGCCTCAATCTGACCGACACTAGCGGCCAGAACTAGAGGACTATGATGGCAGCAGCTGCATATTAAGTGTTAAAATTTTATTACCATTTTAGCACTGGACAATCTTATTTTGCATAAACATTTCAGTCTGAAAAACAACAGGGCAAATTTGTGTGAGTTGGTCTGATTGAAGAGCAGCCTGATCAGGCAGGCCGATAAAGGAACGCAAGCAGAGCAAAATGGATGGTCCCCCAAACACAGCTGCCTCATGTGAGATACAGCCCCGCGTTACTCAACACTGCCTCATGTGAGATACAACCCCCCGCTTCTCAACACCGCCTCATGCGAGATACAGTCCCTGCTACTCAACACCGTCTCATGTGTGATACAGCCCCCCGCAACTCAACACCGCCTCATGTGATACACAATACTTTTTGAGCACCGCGTATCAAAAAAGAATTTGGTGACAATTTTCGGCACTTTTTGGTAAAAATCTCTAAAATTATCTGTTAAGTACCAAATTTTTAGCCCCACCAGGGGGACACTTGTTTTGTTTTTCTGGGATCAGAGTTTTTGGATTGGATTTTTATTAAGCTGAGATATTGCTTATATTTGAATTAGGCTAATGTATTACATGTTCAGTCATCTTAAAGCTAAACCTGAGACAATTTTAAATATTCAGTAGCCTAACTGAAATGAATATGTAATCTTAATTAATGTAGACTAATGCAGTTGTATTGAATTTTTGTATTTGACACACTTAAAGCAAGTTCTAGTTGTATTTCGTTGATTATATAATTAACAATTGGGCCAGGCCAATGGGAGGTTAACATCAGTAGCAAAATTTGAAACATTATGAAATGACTTCCTAATCTTGAAGTGTGCCTGACCTTGAAGCCAACATTCCTTGGAGCCAAGGTGTACAGAACAAAAAAAAGTATTGAATTATCTCTACTAGAAAAAAACAGTTATGGGCTTTTGAATCCATTGAGGTTGAAGAACTTGACCAGATGCACTTTCCCCCTGATTATATCAAGCAACTATCTTTAATAAAGTATGAATAAATAGCATTTTTCTAATGATATTAATAGGTATCCCAGTAGAGTGAATGGTTTAGGATAAAAAGTCACAGAATTTCTTTGACAAAATTTCTCGATTCTCATTTCAGCCTGTCCCTCCGTTCAATTTTTTTAACATGAATTTTCTACTTAGAAAGGGGAAACATTCCAAGCTTATTAACCAGTTTTGAAAAAAAGTTGGCAGAATTATGATTTTGAGGGGGGTGAAAATGTGTCCCTCCGTTACCATGACCATCTGGCTTTAAACCTCGCCCCATAAAAATTGAGCAGCACAAGTGGCTTACCATTTTGAATGTTCATATTTAAGTGGTAACAGTATAATATGAAAGAGAAAGATAACCCTTTTCACCTCAGGAACCGTATGATATATATGTCTGAAAAAAGTGTAAAAAACAGACATTAACAATCAAAAATATATTGAAGGCCAAACCGTCTGTAAGGCGACCAAATATCAACCGATGCACTAATCCCCACATCAACCAATGCACTGATCCCCACATCAACCAATGTACTAATCCCCACATCAACCGATGCACCATTCCCCACATTAACCAATGTAATAATCCCCACATCAACCAATGTACTAATCTCTTGTGCTCTGAAGCCTAACTCACCCATCTTACTGTTTTCCTTGTCGCTGTCTCCTTTCTCCGAGGGACTATGGCTCCGGTCCCTGCTTTGGCTCCGGTCCCTGCTTTGGCTCCAATCCCGGCTACGGCTCCTGTTCTTACCCTGGCTCCGGCTCCTCTTCTCAGTCTGGCTCCGGTCCCTGCTCCGGCTCCTGTTCTTACTCTGACTCCGCTCCCGGCTCTGGCTCCTGTTCTTACCCCGGCTCCGGCTCTGGCTCTGGCTCCTGTTCTTACTCCGGCTCCGCTCCCGGCTCCTGTTCTTACTCCGGCTCTGCTCCCGGCTCTGGCTCCGGCTCCTGTTCTTACCCCGGCTCCGGCTCCTCTTCTCAGTCTGGCTCCGGTCCCTGCTGCGGCTCCGGTCCGGAGTCTGGCTCTTGTTCTTATTACGATTCCGGTCCCGGCTCCGGCCCCTGTTCTTACTCCGGCTCCGGTCCCGGCTCCTGTTCTCACTCTGGCTCCTGCTCCGGCTCCTGCTCCGGCTCCTGTTCTTACTCTGGCTCCTCTGAGACTGCTCCATGGTCACAGAAGCGGGAGGCTGGAAGTCACATCACATGTCACATCACTCTTATCGCCCCCAGAGTGTGCCCCAGCTCAACTCAAACACTGCTGCCCCCTGTACAACTCAAACACTGCTGCCCCCTGCACAACTCAAACACTGCCAGTGTTACCCCGACCATACAATAGGCGGGGGGGTCAACGACCAGAAAATAATGAAAAAGGAGGCAAGAAGAGAGGATACAATATTCTTTCATTTTAATGTTTATCGTTGTTTAAAAAGCTGGCTAAAATTGCGTTGTTTAAACAACTGCTCTGTGATTGGGATATTTAGTAGCATCATTATCTAACGAAGATCACAAACTTTAGTTTTCAGTTAGTTACTCTCCTAAGCTTGTTTCACAAAGCCATGGTTTATTGCGACGGTTCTCATGCTAGGCCGGGTTCCATACAGACTCCCGGTGCTTTGACAGCCTGCACCTTTATCGTTTCGCATTGGTTTCTATGTAATCAGAACGGCTCCCACTGTTCCCATTCTCTCCAATCTCACATTAACATGGAATAAATATGAGATCTTTACCTGCCAATTTTTGGTGGCAAGCTCTTATTAGCTGAAGATGACTTCATGCTCTATCTTGGCGATCTTAGCGCTTGGTCTAAGCGCATGGCGTTAAGTGCTTTTAGGCTGTGTCCAAGTCCACTTTTGCCATTTAGGCAGCATGTTTTTTGAGCGCTACGCACAGCACAATGTGCAAATGGGCTGAACTTAGTCTCTTCATTAATTATAGGTGTGTCTTGGGCGTAACATGGAATCAAATCAAAATGTCATATCCCATTCCCTTTAAAAGCCTGCTTTTCCACCTTGGCAGATTGCTTATATGATGTCGAAACAGACATGCTCGTGCGTGTGTAGTGCAAGCAAGTAATACGCTATATGGATCAATAGTATGATTAATATTATTCGGACTAACCATTATGACGCATTTTGATATACACAATAATAATCTTTAACATTAGGGTTTAACACCGGCACGGGTTCCCGGTAATTTGCGACAGTGCTGTTATTTTAGAAAATATAACCTATGTAGGGGTGGGTATCGTTTAAATTTTATCGATTCCGATTCCGATTCTGCTTATCGAATCCGGTTCTTATCGAATCTCGGTTCCGATTCCAATATTTTTTGGAGAGAAAAAAAGAACACATTTCAAGAACAAAAATTAGCCACCTTTATTCTTGGAACATTTAGGCTATAATCAATTGTCTGTGACAGGAAGGTTTCTTTTTCCCTTCATTTATAAAAATAAATATTACTCTTTCTTATAAGGAATAATCAACAAAAACTATTACAAATTAAATTACCGCAAATTAAAGGCTGAGGAATAAAAACGTCATTAAAAAGTCTATTTTAAAGATGTATGGAATGCAGCACACGCTGTTTCTTTGCAAATTATGTATTATAAACCAAATTGACAGAATTAATGGAGCAGTGTTTTTTTTTTTTCTCTCAACCCGACTTGATCAAATGAGTCAAATGAAAGTCCGAAGTTCTCTTGTCCGAGAAAGCACGCTGTATCCACTATCGATTGACAACGCAAACAGGTGACTGTTACTATTGAGACCAATCTTCCGGCGTGCGCTGCGTGCTATTGATCTCAAAGCTGCATGCATGCCAAGCTTGTGAGAGACTAGTTAACGTTACGGTCGCGTCTATTCTGTTCAATAGCATCAGTAATATCACCAGTGTTTACCCTACCATTATCTCACGTGCCGCCCGGCTTGGACAAGAGGGAAAATAAATAATTTTAATGAAAAAAAAAAAAAATTTATATTATTCTTTTTTTTTTTAATATATATAATCTTTTTTTCTTTTTTTTATGTAGCTGCAATATTTCCCTTACCGCAGAATGCGGGAATGATCAAAATAGCATCTGGAAAAACCCTTGCCAAAACGGTTTCCCGTTAGGCCTAATTAAAATTTTCAATGGCAGGGCTGATATTATGAGGGTGTAATTATAGTTTCCGCCTCTACGCAAAATGGCGCACTTTCACCGCCCGGCCTGAAAAAAAATCTAGGGGAAACACTGATCACAGTACAGATATTCAATGCACTGATAAATTGGGAGCCAACTACACAACCGCGAGTTATCCGCGTGACTTATCGAGGGGGAGGTGTATATGGATATTGCTGTGAATAACCAGATATCAATAATGCATTTTGCATACCTAAACGGAGTAGACTCAACCGTTGCAAAGGGATGTAACCCCTTCACCACAAATCTTGTCACCACTCGGTGACATTCATCCACTTTCTCCTTGCTCATCTTCCCCTTCATGGCTAAAGTGAAAGGAGTTTCTGTACAGGAGGGTCTCTGGGGATTAACCGGAGGTGGAGGGGTGCTCTGACTGCTCTCTGAACTTGTATCTAAGAAAAATATATATTAGAAGAATAATTTGTAGACATCATTCGTTTAATATAAAAAGGCGAATGTCAGCTCATCCGTGTTTTGTACCTGAGCGTTCCAACTTGGAACCGGTTCTTGATACCCAACCCTAAACCTATGTGGTTAAATTTTGTTAAAAGCATCTGCAACAGCTGAGAACAAGCTACCAGAATGGCTTCCGTCTCACCTTAGAAAACACCAAATTAGCCTGCTTGTTTAACGAATTTCGCTTGATTATGGAATGAGGCATTGTCAAACATCAATTCCATGAGGCTGTTCCCATGGAGTTCTCGAAGTTCAAGCTTCATCCGATGTGCATTATAACATTGATTAATAACATAAATACCGTTACTTTGCCTTAATGATGACACTAGTAAATACACTAAAGTTGTCAGGTAGGGAACCCATAGGTTCACGCATATTTCCCCTTGTTTTATAACATCCTGCTTATGGAAATGTGACCAACCTGTTTTACTGGTAGCGTAATGCTTTAAAATAATTAAGTCCACTTTCCCAGGAAGACTGTGAAAAGAGCAATTTACAGCAGGGGAAACAGACCTGCTCCTGCATGAAGTTAAAGCACACATGCAGAGAATGCCATTAAAATGAATTCTGAATGAATTGTGTAATGTTCTGCAAATTTGTTTTCGTTTCAAATTAGACTCTTAGTTCTCTTTAAAATAGTTGCATCTGGGTTTTAACAAGATGAATATGTAAACCTGGTCACTGTAATTAAAAAAATATGAAGCACAAAGAATAAGGTTACAATTCAGTTAACATAATGAAATTTAACTGAATCTCCATTTTTTAACTGTAGGCTATCGAAAAAACCTTATGCATAGTGAATCCCTGGGACTGTAGCCTAGGCTATTTGAAAAACAATACACTGGACAAGGTTTTGAACTTTTTTTTCAGTCAAAACCATTCTATTTACATACAGGCTGTAGGCCTAGATTAAGTGAGCTGTATTGTAATGACATCTGACAATGACAAGTGTCATTGCACTGCAGAAAAGGGACAGAATGACCACGTTCACATGACATGTCGCATTGGCCAATCAGAGAAAAATATAGTGGCCAGGATACAAAATTACTATTCTCCTATTGAATACATGGATATTTATTACGTTTTAAAACTATTATATCTCGAATATGATAATGTTATGCATCCATAATGTCATAGCAACATGTTGTGAGTAGTAAGCTACTTACAGTTGGGCTTTTAGCAGCCCAACTAACTAGTGAAAAATTAACATGGAGGCCACAGACTTCTTCGCTCTGACAATGCAACACATGCACTCAGCACTGACGCCGCTGGCCGGGGTGCATTGAAGTCACGAGTTTGTATTGAAATTGTCAGTTATAGCTCGCTAAAAGTAAGAATTACGGGCGAACCGTTCATAACCTGCCCTAGCTGGCGGAGATTTGTGGATCAGTAGCTGAAACGGACCAGTGCACACAGACCACTGGTCTGTATCACTAGGGGCGCTAGAGAGCAACGGACCAGTGTACACGGACCACTCCAAGTGGTACGCGAGTGGTCAATGGATAGAACTACCGGTCTGTGGACCAGTAATACATTCTATATAGCACTTTTCATGTTACAGTGAAAATCTCAAAGTGCTTTACAACGGCAAGTAGCCTCCAGCAAACAGAGAAACAGACAGAGCATCAAAGTACGTAACAGACAGCAACACTGGCACGCAGATAGCTACAGCAATAAATGCATAAACAAATAAAGTAAAGCGAAAATAAGAAAATATGTATCATTACATGTGAAATTGCCTAAATAAATAGGCTAATTTAACCTACACATTTATTCGTTTTACCGTCAATTGCGGTCATAAGCAAAAATAAGGAAATATGTAGGCTAACATTATCATTACATGTGACATAAATAAATATATGGATATAACGGCAAATCGTAATTGAGACATTAGCGTTCAAGCACCTATTACCGACCGCTTTCACGGAAAAAACAGCAAAGCGTACACATATTTGCAATCGTAGGTAAAAATGGGATACATATCGGTAACACCCTGTACCTAGTTTTGTAGAAACTAATGTCCTTGTTATCCTCCGAAGGCTATTTTCTTCAGGACTTCCGCTATTTTCTTTCTTTAACGGCAAATATGCAGGACACCCGCCCGCCGTAGCATTAGCCGGGGGGGGCACCTATTTCCGCCCCTCGCGATTAGTGCCACGGTCTTTATTTTTCTCTAATTTTCTGCAAGTGGAGCCACTATAAGCCATAAAGTAAGCACGCATTCAACTCTATGGTATTTTATCTTCTCAAAAATACGTCAATGGTCCCATGTACTCGCCAATTTATTTTGTAAGACAACATCTTCACCTGTGCCATGTGGAAACACCGGAAGCTGACTACAATATACATGACAAAAATTCCTTATGACAACACTCTGTGGCCTATTGTTTCTTCTCAAACACCTTAATTAAATGGGTTGAACAATTAATATACATGTTAAAATACATTGAAACATGTATATTAATTATATTAACATTCAATAATTGCATTTCAGCATTATAATGGTAAACAGGTAGCATGGTAGATCGCACGATCATCAATGGGACGTTATTTTAGATCAAGTTGTAGAAGCGCCTTTCTACAAAAACGGCAGCATTCCCTTTTAGAACAAGAAAAATATCTCCTATTTTAAAAATGGTGACATAATACATATCTTGCATTAATTCAAAATGTTCTTTTGTTAAAAAAACGTGTCCTTTAGATGCATTCGTTTGTTTACCATTAATACAAAATTTTAACAAAATCATGTCCTATCATCATGATTGGAGGTTTAGTGACACATTTTAAGTTGAAAATTGTATTTCTTGTTGTTTTAATGCGATTAAACTTAAAAATAAACACAGATAAAATTGCTATACTTAATAGCTAGATATCCTATTTAAGTAGGCTAGAAGAAAAAAGATGAAATCATATTTCATATTTTCATTTAAACATTGCTTTTCAGTGGTTTTTGTTCGTGGAAAATCTGTAGGCTACCCTGAAAACGAGTGACCAGCTCTCCACAGTGTTCAGTCCTCGCGAATAAATATGAAATAAATACGTTGGCGCCTGACGCCTGTTTCACATTGGCCGCGCATAGGCGGCAAGTGCCGTTGACATCAATGGAGAGTCGTTTTCCGCTTTGCGCTCTGGTCAGCGGTAAGCGCAGCGCAAGATCCACTGCCTGCGCTCAAAGTTCAAATTCAACTTTGACCCCTCCAGTCGCTGACCTTTCAAAGCGCAGCCAATAGCTAGAGAGTGGGTGGTACTGAACGGACCAACTTCGCGAATGCAAAATGGACGAGAGATTGATTACGTGCGTGACCGAATTCCCAGTGATATATCAGTCGAACTTGCGGGACTACCGTGATATAAATTTAAAAAAACTGTGTATGGCGAAACATAAGTTTTCAGTTGGGGCTACCAGGTTTGTAACAAATAAGCACTACTACATTGATATCTACCAGATTATTACCAGGCTGCGCTAGCTCGCTACGTTAACTATCGATAGCCAGGATGGCATTCTATATTACGGTCAGCAGATAAGTGTTTTTTGTTTGTTTAGAACGGTATACATTTCACGTTCGAAAGCAATTAGAAAAAGTGGAGAAGAGCAGAGACCCTGAAAACGAGTGACCAGCTCTCCCTGTCCTGGTTCAATGTGGATCGTGTTAATGTTGTGAGCAATACTGAATGAAATTAAATCACATGTAAATAATAACCGGATTTTGTGCTTGTATTTGTGCTTGTATGTGTAGAGGAAGAATGACTGGTATAAAGTCGCATTTAAAATACCCGTCCCGGATACGGATATGTATTATTTTTGCCGCTTCGCTCTCTGCTTGCGCTGACCATAGCGGCAAGATGGCGCTCTTGCGCGCCCGATGTGAAACGGGCGTGAGGTGGTCGGTAATAGGTGACCCCCCCCCCCCCCCCCCCCCCCCCCGGTCGGTAATAGGTGCTCGAACGCGATGTCCAAAATTCCGAATTATCCCTTTAAATTAGTGTTCGCTTTTTTCAATGGAGCAATATGGAGCTCTGTCTGAAAGCCAGAGGTCCAGATGGAGCAAACGGTAACCCCGTTTTATTATTTTAGCAATGCAATTTGAGCATGCTCCGTTTCTAACTATTAAAGGCAGAAAAGCATGTTCTGTCTATGTAATGGACCTAATTAAGAGACTAAATGCACCAGCCTATCAATGCATTTACTCGTAGGCTATTTGTTCCTGCAAGCTGGAAACTGTCAGTTGACTTTTTTATTATTATTACTTCAAGCACTTGTTACTGCTGCGCATGTTATTGCAAGTTCCTCACTGATGCGCATGAGATGATACATTTAACAAATTAACGTTTAAAACACACTGATTTCTGCCGCTTTTTTTCCAGTGATTTTCAACAACTTTGCCGTGACTACTCCGCGACTTTAGCCAATATTCTTTGTGACAAACACCCAGCCATTGTTGGGTGCAAGGTTATCTAATTACAACATGCTAATAAGTAAGTATTATAAACGATTTTGAGTTACGTACGTAGTAATGTAATGGCGTGCACATGGTACTGCATTATTAGCTTACTAGCTACCACATACATACAGGCTGCTACTACCACAACAAGACCGAGCTTGCTTCAGTGTCTACAATAGCTACACAACACCTTAGTGTCTACAATACTCAAAACAACAAATAAAAGCTGGGAAATATTTTTATTTTATTTTTTTACTGCTGTCTGTAGCGTTCCTCGCTACCCTTAGCTAACGTTAACACAGATAACGTAACGTTACCGAACTTGCTTGAAGTTCTCTAGCTAACATTAGCTCGCTCATGCTATCTAATACAACTACTAAGCTACAAAGGCTAAACACGGTAACGCCAAACCACAATAATTACAAATGATGTACAGCTTTCCAAATAACTTATATAGCAATAAGTTAAATGCCAATGCGCTGCCTGCAGCTGATCTAACTAACGTGAACTAGCTAACGTTAGCTATATTACTCACGTTAGGACTGACCGACACGCCGCACTGATAAGAGTAACGTTAGCTGAGCGAAACAGCTAGCTAATACAGGTCAAATCTATTTTACGCCCCAACGTAATCTAGATAGTTTGGTAACGTTAGTTAATAATACAGTTAGCTGTGTAGCTAACTGTTTTGCAGCAGACTGACGGACACACAGCGAATAAATCCCGCCGTGTGATAGTGCTACCGAGGCCTTACTCCGCTATGAGCGAAGAAGGCCTGTAAAACACATGGTACAATTCCAGCATTCAGTAAGGCGTGATTACATAGAAAAATACAAATTATTGAAGAGATTGTTTGAAAAATATGTTAATTGTGTAATCCAACAGTCCAACTCAGTCAAATGTCAAATTTTACCTCCTCTTTTGAAACGGAGTTAATCTGATTTTCAACTTCACCATCGTTGGATTGCGCCGCCATTTTTCCTGTTCTACGGAAGCCTCTGAGTGCCCTGCGGTCGGAGTGCGCAAACGCCGAATGCCGAACGAACCAAATCAGTCCTCCAATACTCAATATCTCATCAGTTCTTAGTTTGACATCAAATATATGAGGATATTATGTTTAATCTGCTCTGTTGGAATTTCGTTGGAACTTCATTGTTCAGCTATTAAGGCTTCAAAAGGGGCACATTTAATTATAAATTATGCATCAACAATACCTTTTAGTGAAACCATATTAATATTGTTTTCTGTATCTGTTTTGATTTTAAATGCATACACTTCACCCTGTGAGTATAGTACGAGTATAGTGAAATAAAGGTTGGGGAAGTAGGTTGTAGGACCTTGGACACAGCCAGCCCAGAAGAGTCGAGGGTCCTAGAGACGCTGCTCTGGGAGACAGCTATCCAGCCTCTCCCCTCTGCAGTGCAGTCAATCAGATTTAAGCCCTATATTATGTTCGCATTTTATGACGCCTTTTATGTTTGGGCCAAACATAAACCCCTTTTTGACCCCAAAAGTTTAAATTGACACAAAACTATTGTAATTACACTTTCTGACACCTTTTGTGTGTGTCTCCCAACTGACTAGCATTTTATTATCACTAAATATAAAAAATCTGTGATGAAACCTCATTTTAGAGCCTGAGGTAAGTGAAAGTTTGAAGTTTAAAACCTATGTGGACAAGTGCCACCGGAATTGCCCACACAAAATCTAAGATTAAAAACTAAAAAAGGTTGTGTATTTCATACAGCTACCCCACACAAAACCTTAGTGTATCCTACTAACACCTCACACTGTCTCATACTAACACCTCACACTAACACCTCACACTGTGTCTCAAAGTAACACCTCACACTGTGTCTCATACTAACACCTCGCACTGTCTTATACTAACCCCTCACACTGTGTCTCATACTAACACCTCACACTGTGTCTCATAGTAACACCTCACACTGTGTCTTATACTAACCCCTCACACTGTGTCTCACACTAACACCTCACACTGTCTCATACTAACACCTCACACTGTGTCTCAAACTCTTTGTCGATTGCGTCTCATGCATGGAAGGAGTGACAACAAACGGTCTTAACAAGTTTTCTCCATTCGTCATGGTCTTGGGCGGCTGTCCTCAGCTCCTGCTTGTTAAGTTCTATACCCTCATATAATTGTCGGGACGCATATTGGTTGAAGGACAATTTCCTTCTACCACGACTAGCTTTCCCATTTGTAGGAGTATAGAGGGCATACTGGTTGACAAGGTCTTTATTTGGACGTCGCAGAGAGTGCCCAAGAAACCTGAATTGGCGATGTTGTAGTAGGTTAATTAAGGGCACAGTTCGGGTTCTGTTGTATACCTCCTTGTTCATTACATTTACATTACAATCATTTGGCAGACGCTTTTATCCAAAGCGACGTACAGTAAGTGCATATTGAAGGTCATTGACGCGACTACAAAGCAAATCTGACAAAGCACAACTTTCTCACAGCGTAGGAGCTATCCCTAGTGATAAACATGAGTAGTACACACAGTCAGCTATACATTATGAACTATAAAATAACCAAAAACACAGGGTAAATAGAAAACAAGCAAAAAAAATAAATAAATAAAAACAGGAAGCGAGTACTATAGAATGGCCCTATATAGGTAGGTTAGTCGAGGTGGAGTCTGAAAAAGTGCGTTTTCAGAGCACGACGAAAAACAGACAGTGTTTCAGCTGAGCGCAGCAGAGTGGGGAGTTTGTTCCACCACTGGGGAGCTAGGGTGGAAAAGCTCCGCAGTCGGGACGAGCGGGAGCAGTTAACACGGAGGGAGGGAAGTGCAAGTCGCCCTGCAGCAGCAGAGCGAAGTGGTCGAGCAGGAGCGTAGTGCTGGATTAAGTCCTGTAGGTAGGAGGGGCCTGACCTTTTGGCGGCAGTGTAGGCCAGGGTCAGAACTTTGAACCTGACCCTGGCCACGACCGGCAGCCAGTGGAGTGACCTCAGCAGGGGGGTGACGTGCGAGAACTTCGGGAGGTTGAACACAAGCCGAGCAGCCGCGTTCTGGACCAGTTGTAGGGGCAGAATGGCACAGGCTGGTAGGCTTGCGAGAAGGGATTGCAGTAGTCCAGACGTGAGGAGGTGACCATGGTCTGGACAAGAAGCTGGGCGGAGTAGGTGGTCAGGTACGGCCGAATCCTCCTGATGTTGTACAGGAGGAACCTGCAGGACCGTGCCATTGCCCTGGTGTGTTCTTTGAAGTCCAGCTGGTCGTCCAGGACCACCCCCAGGTTCCTTGCAGAGCGGGAGGCGGTCACCATGGTTCCGTCGACAGTGATGCACAGGTCTAGGAGCGGGGAGGTCTTGTATGGCATGAAGAGCAGCTCAGTCTTGTCGAGGTTGAGCTTCAGGTGATGGCTAGACATCCACTCAGAGATGTCAGCCAGGCAAGCACATATCCTCTCCTTTACCTGTGGGGTAGAGGGAGGGAAAGAGAGGAAGAGTTGAGTGTCATCAGCATAACTATGGTAAGAGAAGCCATGTGAATTAATAACCAACCCAAGAGACTTAGTGTAAATGGAGAACAGCAGAGGACCCAGTACAGATCCCTGCGGAACTCCTGTAAAAAGTGGATGAGGTTCCTTACGTGGTCTTTCTTGGAAATACCAAGAAATATAATTGTAAAAGGTAAACAAGAAATAGCACAAGAATTAGCAAAATACTACAAACAATTGTATAATCCTGATAATAATTTGCTCCCTAAAAATAGAATTAAAGAATATCTATCTGGGATAAAGCTACCGCAGATAACAGAAAAACAAAACGTAAACCTGACTCTGTCAGTCACGTTAGATGAGATTAAGGTAGCAATAAATAAATTTAAAAAGGTTAAATGTCCAGAGAGCGATGGGTTTACAAGCGAATTCTACAAGGAATTAGAAAAAGAACTACTACCAATTTTAGAAAGAACATTTAATTGGGCGTTAGATCATAGTCACTGGGTAAATACTTGGTGCAGCTCTATAATTACAGTCATACACAAAGAGGGCAAGGATCCCACTGATTGCGGATCTTATAGACCGATAACTTTACTGAATGTAGACCAAAAGCTGTTAAGCAGCATCCTAGCAGATAGACTGTCAAAGATTATTTTGCGAATTATAGACCCAGATCAAACAGGCTTTTTCCCAAATAGATATTTATTCGATAATGTAAGACGAACCAATTACTCACAGAAAACGAATATTCAAACATTGATTCTCACTTTGGATGCTAAGAAAGCCTTTGATAGGGTGTCATGGCCCTTTATAATAGAAACTTGTATTAAGTTCGGCTTGCATGACACTTTTAACAAATGGCTTCAAGCAATGTATAAAACATCTAGAGCACAGGTCAGGGCAAATGGGACCCTGTCAGAGAGCTTAGAGTTAAAATGGAGAACGAGACAAGGGGACCCACTATATCCATTAATTTTTGCAATTTATATTGAACCTCTGGCAGTATATATTCTACCAACCAATGAAATTGAAGGTGTAAAAATAGCAGAGAAATGTCATAAATTGGCCTGATGATGATGATGTGGTCTTATATAGTACAAATTTAGAAAAATCCTTACCAGCACTTACGCAAATAATTAGTAACTACAACTCTACAACTGTCAGGATATAAGTTAAATATGCAGAAATGTGAAGCAATGGTCCTAGGTGTCCCTGTCTGCAGAGAAATGAAAAGGGAATATTTATGGCAATGGGATAAGGATATAATTAAGTATCTGGGAATTGTGATACCAAAGAATTTTAAGTTAGGCAAATTAGGCAAGATCTGAATTGGTGGAGAACTGTAGTACTATCATTGGGTGGAAGAATAGACGCAATAAGAATGAATGTACTGCCCCGTTTTCTGTTTCTATTCCAGACAATACTCCTGTTTATAAGGGCAAGTGCTTTCAAAAAATGGGATAAAATAATAAATACATTTCTATGGGATGATAAAAAACCAAGAGTTAAAATGAAGACACTTAAAATGGCTAAAGAGAAGGGGGGTCTTGCTCTCCCCAATCTAAAGCACTATTATTATGCAGCTTAAATACAACCAATACGTACTTGGTTAAACGATAACTCTGAAGCAAATTGGAGAACAATAGAGCAGTACATGTGTCGTGTTTCAATAAAAACAATGCCTTTTTGTACAGAGAATTAACAAAGGACACAAGCAACTGATAGTACACTAATTAGAAATACTTTGGAGACTTGGGACAGAATTAAGAGAAATTGTGAAATGAGAGATGACTTAATCGTACTGAGAGAGATAAAGGAAGACCCAGAGTTTACTCCTAATAAACAGGATATAACCTTTAATATGGGCACAAAAGGGACTGATCATATTTTGACAATGTCTAAATGAAAATGTAATAAAGTCATTTGAATCTTTAAGGCAATAGAACACAACCACAAGCAACAAGACACAAGGGCAAAACTGAAATGGGAAGAACTTAACATACACATATCTGAGGACACTTGGAAGGAAATGAATCGGAATGTACACACAACCACAGCATCTCCCCTACACCCTACACACCTGCCAGATCCCTGCGTTCCGCCTCCTCAGGACAACTGGTTAAACCCCCCCCCCCCCCCACACTTCATACTTACACCCGGTCTCGACGTCTGTCTGTCCTGGCCCCACGGTGGTGGAATGAGCTCCCCATGGAGGTCAGAACAACAGAAAGTCTGACCGCCTTCAAGCGCAGATTGAAGACTCACCTCTTCAAGCTGCACCTCTCTCCACCCCTCCCTTGATTGTGTTTTATGAATCCTTGTGTGGCGAAGTGAGCATGTGAAGGAATTTTCTGTTTTACAATATGTGTGTATTAACATAAAGACAATCACATGATTATCATTAAGTATTTAATATAATAGATCAATTATATATTGAGTTAAGTAATTAAACAATGTATTTTCTAACCACACTGAGTAGGCCGTGGTTCACTCTCTCTGTGTCTCTCCTTCACAATCTGCTGAGACAGGCAGATGTTTTCGTTACTTGTGTTGAAGGTTATTGATAGACTAAACACCAAGAAATGGATACCCTTGTCTCTGTATGTTTAGAAACCGCCCCTTGTGGCTGGCCAGTAAAGCAACGATAGATTGTGTATAAATCTCCTCTGTATGCTGTTTCTCAGGTTAGAGAGATTCTGATGAGACTCTCTCTCATTCTGAGTTTATCTCTAAATAAACTTAAATTCTTTTTCTTATTCTATTACATCGTTTCGTTGTGGTTCTGTTTGAACAGACTTGCTCACTGTGGGTTGAAAGGGAAAAATCCACGACAATATGGCGTAGTCGGCAGGATTGCTAACTTGATTTTTTCCTACGCAGATTTCTCTCAAGTCGGAACGGCTTAGACAGTGCACTGCCGGGAGTTCAAACCCCGAGACCGCAACCCACCTTCTCACAGAGAGGTAACTGTAACCAGTCACCTAGAGGAAGGACGGCGGCGACCGGACCGAGGAGAGTAGGACGTCTGTCTGGGGTGATCAATACACAATCCATAGAAAGAGAATCACAGGTGAGCCACCACAGCAAAACGTAACTTGAGGCTGTATTGCGCTCAAATTCTAAAAAGTTTGATTAGTGACCGACGGGTCAGTCACTCTGTGGAGTGATTCAAACTGTGGAGGCTGTATGCTGCTCCCACCCATGGACTAATATTTATCTTTTTCTTTCTCTTGTAATGAGCTCTGAAACATTTTTGTAATGTGGTATCATGTATTGTCAGTAGAGGCAAATGATATACACGGACCAGTACAGGAGAGGCATTTTTGCAGAGGAGATGATTATGGTCATTTATACCTGTACGAGACACTTAATGAGTTTGATGGATTTGGAAGTGGTTTTTCTGTTGTAGCTATACCTAGAGGTGAGTGGTTAAAAGAGAAGGAAACGGCATTAATAGAAGTTAGGCTAAACGTTCACCCTGAAAGTGAGGGCAATTATCCAGAGGATAGTGCAGAATCTGAAACTGATTCTGACTAAAATAGGCCTAATTAAAAGGAAAAAAAAAAATTTAAAAGGCATAGTTTGGTTGTGGGACAAACGCACGAAAATGGGTTCTAAAAATTCAAAGAAACAGGACTCTGAATTTACAATGAAAATAATGCATGACAAATATGGTCCGGCAACCACACACCAGCGTGTTAAATGGCAAAAGTTAGGGTTCCCTGAAAAAGGCTCTTTTAGCCTAAATCAGATTGATAACCTAAAAATGCGGCTGCGGTCATATGAGGTTAAAAATAGTAAACGTAAAAATAAATGGCAACCCGACTGGGATGTAGTAGATTTATGGGAAAAGGAATCAAAATTAAGGCAGGAAAAACAGACCAAGGGAGAAAATAAAAATACTGTGGAGAAATCCCAACAAAGTAATTCAGTGCTATCTCCTGTTGTGCATTCCGGCGGCTCTTTGTATCCCAATGTAGCACAGCTTGCAAGCATACACAAAATTAACCTGGACTTGGACTGTCCTGCGTGTCCTCCAGCTTATGTTCCACAGCAAGCGGCAGGAGCTCACGGACATCCCTCAGCCCCTGCTCCCCAGGCAGCACATTCCAGTGCTGCTGCACAACCATCTGCGAGTGGGCCGGCGACCAGAGCGAGACCTGCAGCTTCAGTAGGCCCAGATTCCACAGTACAGGTAACTTCCCATAAGGGCGAACTGCACGAGGTAGAGATACCTACCCCGTCACACACCAGGGGAGGTACCGCGTACGGCCCGAAGACGTCGGCACTTGTGCCGCAACTGGACTCATCCTGGGGGCCAGACACGTACCCTATGCTAGAATGTCCCAATCCCAGGGCAGGACAAGGCGACCAGGGTCCGACGGTCCTGGTATATCGGCCCTGGAAGGTGTCGGAGTTACAGGCTGTCTGCGAGGATTTGCCGGATCCAACCCAGGTGGGTGGTGCTAAGTTCATGGAAGCTTTGAGAAATCTGGTAAGAACTTGTCACCCAACTGCAGGCGAATTACAAACTGTACTGATTAAGAAACTGAAGTTACGGTGGGGTAACGTAAGGGGTACTTGGTCTACGAACCATCCATACAATGATGGTGCTACTTCTGAGTATATGGAACAAATTAATACTTTGGAAACCAGTATGAAAACCGAATTCCCTGTTCGTCTGAACTGGGAAGCAGTTAGACAGGTTAAACAAAAGCCTGGTGAAACTGTTAATGATTTTCTTGAGAGACTTTCAGAGAAGTACGATGCACACAGTGGAATGGACAAACCGGAAAATAGCGAGACTCTTACTCCGTACGAGACTCAGCTAACCCACTGTTTCCTGGATGGATTGGATAAACACCTTGCAACCGCTATTAAGACCTCCTGTGTTGGCTGGCAGACTCGGAGACTTAAGGACGTTCTCCGTTATGCTGTTCACTGCGAAGAACAGGACCGCGACAAGGAACACAAAGACAAAAAGAAGAGCGACAAGATGACCTCTCAGCTGCAGCTGGCCCAGCTCCAGTCCTACCAGGGGAACCGAGACGGTGCCGGTGGACAGCAGCAGCAAAGGAGAGGCCGCGGCAGACGTGGAGGACGGAATCAAGGGAACAGACAGAGACCCAACTCCATGGGACCCACTACCATGGCGGATTATGATGTTTGCCGAAAATGTGGAAAAAAGGGACATTGGGCTCGCGGTTGTAAATTTTCCGGTAATGCTGATAATTGGGACACAGCACCCCAAGGGAATGTTACTTTCCAACATCCCGGGGGTCAAGCTGGATTACCTGGACAATGACATTTTGTGGGGGACGAGGAAACGCATGCGGACATGGGTGAGTTCGCTGGCTTCCTTTACCATACGGCTCCAAATGCGTTACCACTTTGGTCATTAAAAGTTGATGGGCGAGCATTAGACTTCATTGTGGATACGGGAGCTGGTCGGTCTGTAATAACAGCTAAATCATGGGATTCAAAACCTCCTCTTTTTAGTGGTAAAACCATGCTCAGCAAAGATGCTGGTGGAAATACCACGACAGAGAAATTTACAGCTCCATTACTGGTGCAAGATTTCAATACGGGCTCAAATATTACTTTGAAACATGTGTTCTTGTTCTCCCCTGTATGTCCGGTAAACCTGCTTGGCAGAGACTTAATGTGCAAATTAGGTCTGAGTGTGCAGTGTACTGATGACGGTTTAACTATTGACAGAGCTGCTACGGCAGAAACTCTAGAAATGTTTTACTATGCTTGGGATCTGGACAGATCCTCAGTCACAGCTAAAGCCATACAAATGGCCAGAACTGAGTGGACAGGCACTGGCGACAGACTGACAGAATTACAACTACATGTAACAGCACATTTTAGTCGAGGTAGAGATTGGGAATTTGAAAAGAATTGGTACGGTGATTGTAAATTAAATTCGACATTGTTTTTGGTTGGTCGCGATTTCTGTGCATTGTCTGTATAATTGAGCTCAGCACAGCAGCAATTCTATTCCATAGCGGGAAGTGCACCCCATGTTTCACTGTGCAAAGCCTCAAATAAAAAATGGGAGCACACAGGGCCATGGGTGAAATTATGTTTGGACACCACGGACTGGGAAAAGACAGGGGAATTTTCAAAATATTCTCCCTCTCTGCGTGTCACTGCGCACCAGTTTCCGAACTCTCTGACAGCTGTCTGCAGCATTCATGAGTTGTTGTGTGACACCCAAGCCTATTTGCATTTGTCAGACCCGAGATTCAGTGCAATTCCCTCTCAATTGTGGGCAACGTCCCAAAATGATGTGGGGCTCATAGCTGGAGTTACTCCACTTCAAGTAACCCCTAAATCTGAATACAGACCATGCAAACGTCAATATCCCCTACGCCCAGAAGCCGAAGACGGCATTGTCCCCGTATTTAATGCGTTGTTAGAAGCTGGTGTTGTGGTTCCCTGTCCTGACTCTCCATGCAACACCCCTATCTTGCCTGTAAAAAAGCCTGATGGGTCTTGGCGGTTCGTACAAGATTTACGAGCTGTGAACAGCGCCGTTCAACAGCGCGCTCCCGTTGTGCCTAACCCCGCGACCATTCTAGCACAGGTCCCGGGTAATGCTAAATATTTTTCTGTGATCGATCTAGCGAATGCATTCTTTAGTATTCCTGTTGATGTAAATTCCCAGTACTGGTTTGCCTTTACATTCAGGGCAAAAAGGTATACCTGGTCTCGATTACCCCAGGGGTATGCTGGATCACCAGCAGTTTTTTCAGCGGCGCTGCAGGAAAACTTGGAACAGTTCCCGTTTTCTTCAGGCCAAAGTACTTTGATTCAATACGTTGATGATCTCCTCGTCTGCTCTCCAGACGAGCACAGCTGTATTCAGGATTCACTTGAACTGTTGACATTCCTAGCCACAGAGGGCCACAAAGTTAAACAGGAGAAACTGCAATTTGCGTTACCTACTGTCACCTACTTAGGACACACTATTTCTGCAGAAGGCAAATATTTGGGAACTGACAGAATCCAACTGATTCTTGACCTCCCTAAACCGGTTACAAAAAAGCAGGTAATGTCTTTTCTAGGCATGACAGGGTACTGTAGGCAATGGATTTCTGATTACGCTGAAATCTCCCAACCCTTGCAAGATTTGGCACATGGCCATGATCTAGCGGCTAATGATAATGTCACATGGACAGAGCTTGCTGAAATTTCCTTTCAGAAGTTGAAACAACAATTGGCCTCTTCTCCTACTTTGGGCCTGCCTGACATGATTAAACCTTTTCTTTTGACTGTTGATGAGAAGGGCGGCTACATGTCTGCTGTTCTTTTGCAAAAGCACGGTGATAAACACAGGCCTGTGGCGTACTATTCTCAGCGACTTGATGCTGTTTCTAGGGGCCTTCCTCTTTGTTTGTGCTCCATTTCAGCAGCGGCTTTGGCGGTAACTGCATCTGCATCACTTGTTGCTTATCGTCCTCTCACTGTCCTTGTTCCTCATGCGGTAGCAGAAATTCTGTTTAAACAAAAAACGGCACATTTCTCACCAGCTCGAATGCTTCACTATCAACATGTGTTGCTCTCTTTGCCAAATGTTACAGTCAAGCGATGCAATGTTCTGAATCCCGCTACTCTTTTACCTACACCTGAGGATGGGGAGCCACATAATTGTGTTCATGTGTTAGATCAAATTCTCTCCCCCCGTCCTGACCTCGCCACCACTCCTCTCTCAAATGCAGACTTTGATATGTTTGTTGACGGTTCTGCCAGTCGATGTCCCCTCACAGGTGACAGTCAGGTTGGCTATGCAGTAGTGACACAACACCAGGTTCTGGAGTCAGCCCGCCTTCCTGGACATCTCTCAGCACAGGCAGCTGAACTGTTCGCTCTTACACGCGCTTGCCATTTGGCTGAAGGTAAAACTGTAAATATTTTCACTGACAGCAGATATGCTTTTGGAGTTGTGCACGACTTTGGAACTCTTTGGCAGCATAGAGGCTTCCTTACCTCTACAGGGAAAACTATACAGAATGGACACTTAGTGAGCTGCCTCCTACAGGCGATTCTTTTGCCTGCTGCCATTGCTATATGTAAGTGCTCCGCTCACACAAACCAGACTGATGCTATCTCTCAAGGTAATGAACAGGCTGACTTGGCTGCCAAGACAGCTGCAATCGCCCCCCCTCACACAACTCTCAGTCTGCTCACACAGGCTGCTGTTCCCACAGACACTCCAATGGCCTCTGTACAGGACTGCCAAGCTGGGGCCACACCCCAGGAAAAGGCCAAATGGAAGCGAGACAGCACCTACACTGATGGGGTCTGGCTAGGCCCTACTGGTAAACCCTGTTTATCTCGTTTTTTATTTCCCTATTATGCTAAATTGACTCATGGACTGGAGCATGTGTCAAAAGGAGGAATGATATCTTTGATGTCCAGACACTGGGACACAAGCGGATTTTCTACTTATGCAAAAAACTTTTGTGAAAAGTGTGTTATCTGTGTTGTAAATAATGCTGGGAGGGGTCAGAAAGTTCCAAATGCGGCCCACCCGGCTCCACAGGAGCCTTTCGAGTACCTGATGATGGACTTCATTGAACTTAACCCATGCAGGAGTAAGAAATATTGTTTGGTGTTTGTTGACATGTTTTCAAAGTGGGTTGAAGTTTTTCCTACAGGGAAAGCTGATGCTGCAGCAGTGGCGAAAGCCCTACTAACAGAGCTTATTCCTAGGTGGGGGATCCTGAGGAAGCTGTCTTCAGACAGAGGCTCACACTTTTTAAACAAGGTGTTGGACAAAGTGACCGAGCAATTGGGGATCAGGTTGAAGTTCCATTGTGCTTACCACCCTCAGAGTGGAGGGGCGGTAGAAAGGGCAAATGGAACCATTAAGAACCGGTTAACTAAAGTGATGGCAGAGACAGGTCTGGATTGGGTCCAGGCCCTGCCAATTGTCCTTACAGGTATGCGGGGGAGGGTCCACGCTGCTACAGGGTTGTCGCCCTATGAAGTCATCACAGGGCGGCCCATGAGGACTGGATGTCACCCCCCAGGGCTGATGCTGGACAAAGAGCTAGCTGACACTCGCATGGTGAGTTACTGTGTTCAGCTAACCAATGTTCTGAGATCTGTGCATCAACAGGTGAAAGCAGCTCTCCCAGATCCAGCCAGCGGGCCTCTACATGACCTGCAGCCAGGAGACTGGGTGGTGATAAAAGACTTCAGAAGGAAGAAGTGGCACCAGGCCAGGTGGAGGGGTCCTTTCCAGATACTACTCACCTCGCCCACAGCCGTGCGAGTGGAAGGCCGTGCTTCTTGGGTCCACGCCAGCCACTGCAAAAGAGCTCCACCAGCGCCAAAGGAGGGATAAGGGTGAGAGACCCACCTCGACCGACGCGCAGGGACGACTAAGTTCTCACGGAGTTTAAAAACTCAGAGAACCTCCACTGCAAGGAGCACGTGACAGTAATATCTGCTCCCAACATGCCAGACGACAGCAGGAACACCGAGGGGTACAACCCTTTGAGAAGATTAGGCTGCAGCCTGAAGGTAGGCCTATTGATACTAGGCCTCATTACACTCGTCACTGTTCTGCCCATTATCCTGATTCATGAGACATTCTACACCATTAACACCAGTGAACCAAACGGTACTGTTGTAATGACTAATAGGACTAAAAGGTATGTCACCACCGGGAATGAAGCTTGGCTGACACCAGGAACTGTGAAGCATCATTATGCTACTAATTCTTGGTGGCGTTATGCTGAGTGGACTGCAAAACAGCACTTTAACCAGTCTTGTTATGTTTGCTCTCACATGCCTCATTCCACAGCAGGCCCTCTTCTTCAGGCTTTGTGGAAATTCAGTCTACACTGCTCTCCCCCCTGACTGGGGTGGAGTATGTGCCATTGTTGCCTTGTATGACTCTACGTATGTAATTCCTGACCTTTCCACATATAGTCACACCACACGTCGCATGCACAGGGTAAAGAGAGGGTTTTGGGATAGTAATCCTGTTCCTACTGAACATCGTCTTTGGACTGCAGGTTCGAAGTTTATATAGGCTTTGCTTCCTGGGTTAGGTGTGTCAGAGGCTTTTAAAGAGATAGAAGTTACTCTATACACTTTTCTCCAGTACATAAACTCCTCCATTTTGACCATAGGTGCTGTAAAAACTGAGTTGACTTCGCTGCGATTAATGGTTATGCAGAATCGCATGGTATTAGATCAGCTTACTGCAGAGCAGGGGGGGGTTTGTGTGATGATTGGGGAGGCGTGTTGCACATACATACCACATTATGATGAGGATGGCCAGATCATACAGCAGGGACTTAGAAATATGACCAAACTCCGTGACTCATTAGTGGAGAGAGAGGTTGATGCAAATAAAGATTGGTTCTTTAACCTCCTGACAGGTTGGAAGAAAACACTGCTGAGAATCTTGCCTGTTGTTATCTTTGCCACCCTGCTCGTATTTCTTTGCTGTTGTGGAATGCCACTGATTCGCGCCTGTATTGCACGCCTCACTCAAGGTGCTATAGGTCAGTACTTACAGCAAAATGTTCCTGATCCTGAACAAGATAATGTATTCCTTCTCCGACAACTTCCTGAGTTTACTGACGACCCTATATAAAAAATAGGCCTGAATTATGTACCCACCCTGTCACATGGTTGGTGGGAAGACAGACAGTGTTGTAATGTGAAGAGTTAAAAGGTTGACATTCCAGGAGTTGTGAAAAGTCTCCATTACATGATGGGTTTTTATTTTTTATCTTTCTTTTCTTTCAGACTTTCTCTTGATAGTAGTAATTTTATATGTTAAATAATCAGTAGTACATTGGAGTGAAAATTATTTTTATATTCAACTATATTCAATCCTGTTACTATATTCACTATGATTTCATTTTTTATATTTTTATTTTTCCTATGTTGATTCTTGTTATTAATCAGATATGGATGATGTGCGATAATTGCTAATATCTGGAAGCGACGCTTGATTGCCTTAAGAGGGATCGGAGGGATTATTTTTTCCGGAACTGATTGGGTTTTCTGGCTCTGCTAGTTTTGTCCCATATAAGTCCTGAATCTGCCGGTTTTTCAATTCCCCCTGGATTATTGGAGTATTGTACATATCCACACGAGATTATTGTATTTGGTCTGTATAATCATGTAATCATTTATGATGTTATTAAAATGAATCACTTACTAATTGATTGAGTATATTAGGTAGATTGTAACAGAAAATTGTTTGTTATCATGAAATGATAAAAGGAGGGAAATGTGAAGGAATTTTCTGTTTTACAATATGTGTGTATTAACATAAAGACAATCACATGATTATCATTAAGCATTTAATATAATAGATCAATTATATATTGAGTTAAATAATTAAACAATGTATTTTCTAACCACACTGAGTAGGCCGTGGTTCACTCTCTCTGTGTCTCTCCTTCACAATCTGCTGAGACAGGCAGATGTTTTCGTTACTTGTGTTGAAGGTTATTGATAGACTAAACACCACGAAATGGATACCCTTGTCTCTGTATGTTTAGAAACTGCCCCTTGTGGCTGGCCAGTAAAGCAACGATAGATTGTGTATAAATCTCCTCTGTATGCTGTTTCTCAGGTTAGAGAGATTCTGATGAGACTCTCTCTCATTCTGAGTTTATCTCTAAATAAACTTAAATTATTTTTCTTATTCTATTACATCGTTTCGTTGTGGTTCTGTTTGAACAGACTAGCTCACTGTGGGTTGAAAGGGAAAAATCCACGACAAGCACCACCGCTCTTGTGCAGAGACAGAAACCAGACTTTGCGTGAGAGAACAGGGTTTTTATTTTCTTTCTCTCTATGGCTACACACGGTTTTTACATACAGACAAGACCGTCTTCCGTCCTTCTCCCTTGTAGATCTTCCGGCAGGCTTTTATGCACTCAGGCTCACTGTCGAACAATCAAGGCAATTGGTTAATCGATACAATCAATAACACAATCATTCGTTACCAATTGCGTGATTTCCCACAGCTGTGTCGGCTCCACAAACCACACGAGTTCACTCTCTCTCTTGCCGGCAGCGCCTAAAACCACGCCCCCCTACCACATACCCCCACCGCCCGACTTAGGCCGGGAAGCCATCCGGCCGTACCTCTGCTCAGCCAATTGCACACTTCTTTGGGTTAGCTGAGCCCAGCTGCTGCTGTGGATGATGATGTCATCCAGATAGGCTGCAGCGAAAGCAGCATGCGGACGCAGCACCCTGTCCATCAGACGTTGAAACGTGGCAGGGGCCCCGAATAACCCAAATGGAAGTGTCCGGAATTGGTATAACCCATCCGGAGCGGAGAAAGCCGTTTTTTCCTTGGACTCAGGAGACAAGGGAATCTGCCAGTAGCCCTTGGTTAAATCCAGTGTTGAAAAAAAACGAGCCGTGCCTAGCCGATCCAAGAGCTCGTCGACCCGAGGCATTGGATAGGCATCAAATCGTGAGACTTCATTCACCTTACGATAGTCTACACAGAACCGAATAGAGCCATCAGGCTTACCCACTAGCACGATGGGACTATTCCAGGCACTGTTAGACTCCTCTATTACCCCCAATTCTAGCATTGCCTTTATTTCTGCCTGAACCAATTTATTTTTATGTTCCGGCAGTCTATAGGGCCGTGAACGCGCCATCACGCCCGGGGTTGTCTCAATGTGGTGGTTTATGAGGTGAGTGCGACCTGGTAGAGGGGAAAACACATCCGCAAACCGCTTTTACAACAAGGCAAGATCCACTCTCTGATTCGGTAAGAGATGGCTATCTGAAAGGGGTGAGGTTTGATTGGTAGAATTTTGTACCTCTGGCCCCAGCTCATCTCTTTCCTGATCGACCGTAACCAGGGAGACTGGTACCACCTCTTTCCATGCTTTTAATAGGTTGAGGTGATAAATCTGTTTCGCCCCCTCTCTATCAGATCGCTCTACCTCATAATCGACTTCCCCCACTCGTTGTGTGACCACAAAGGGTCCTTGCCACTTGGCGAGTAATTTTGTGCTGGAAGTCGGGAGCAATACTAGGACTTTATCTCCCGGTGAAAATTGCCGTAGCTTAGTTCCTTTATTGTAGTGCCTTAGCTGCCGTTCCTGAGCCTCGAGCAAATTCTCCCGTGACAATCTACCCAGTGTATGGAGTTTTGCTCGTAGGTCCATAACGTATTGAATTTCGTTTTTACTGGGACTTGGACCCTCCTCCCAGCTTTCTTTAACTAGGTCCAAGATACCCCGTGGTTTTCTACCGAACAATAATTCAAAGGGAGAAAATCCCGTGGAGGCCTGGGGAACCTCTCGCACTGCGAACAATAGAGGAACTAACTATTTATCCCAATTTCGGCTATCATCGTGCACGAACTTCCGAATCATCGATTTTAAAGTCCTATTAAAACGCTCAACGAGCCCATCCGTTTGCGGATGGTATACGCTGGTTTTAATAGACTGAACTCCCAACAATTCATATAGTTTGCGTAATGTGCGTGACATAAACGAGGTGCCTTGATCCGTCAGAATCTCTTTCGGGATTCCGACGCGGGAGATTATCTGAAACAATACCTGCGCAACACTCTTGGCCGAGATATTGCGCAACGGCACTGCTTTGGGATACCGGGTTGCATAATCCACCAGAACTAATACAAATCGGTGCTCCTGTCAAATGGCCCGATGAGGTCCATGCCCACTCTATCAAAAGGGACCTCAATTAACGGTAGAGGGCGCAACGGCGCTTTTGGGATAGCCGGGGAATTCACTAGCTGACAATCTGGACAGGCCGCACACCACCGACGTACGTCCGCCCAAATGCCCGGCCAGTAGAAACGGGCCATTATCCGGTTTAGTGTTTTTTCATATCCCAAATGACCAGACATGGGGTTGTAGTGAGCCGCCTGGAAAACCATTTCCCGGCGGCTTTTAGGTACCAACAACTGGGTTATTTCCTCTCCTATCTGAGTGTCACGACTCACTCTGTACAATCTGTCCCTAATAATTGCAAAATATGGGTGAGATCGTGCAGCATCCGGGCGCACTAGCTGACCATCAACATAAATCACCTGGTCAAAAGCGAAGCGTAGGGTATCGTCACGAGACTGAGCGAGTGGGAAATCCTCCAGGGGGCGGAACACCGGCACCTGGGGAGTCTCCACCGGAGGCTCGCCCGATGCCGCCCCCCCCCTCGGCAGTGTCGGACGACCCCGCGTCACCATTGTCCACTGCACATACCTCACATTTCCCTAGCGGTCGTGATCGCACCCCCATCAATTTCTCCGCTACCAGTTTAAATCCTGTCCAATCAGTGCCCAAAATCAGAGGGTGCGAGAGGCGGGAGCTAACCGCAGCCTCCAAAATATGTGTTTTATTTTTTATGCGAATTTCCACTGGTACTATAGGATATTTGTGTATATCCCCGTGCACACACTTAATAGTTACCCAACGTGCCGGTACCAAAGCCTCTGGTCGAACCAGGCTCTGTTGGATCATGGTCTGCCTAGCCCCTGAATCCAACAGCGCCCGGTGTTCACTCCCTTGCACCCTTACCGGAATGCAGTACGCCCCGTCTGGATCGGGAGCGGAGGTGGGCGGGCCGACAACACGGACCACCTGCCCCACCTCCATGAGCGGACAATCGCGGCGCAGGTGGCCCGGCTGTCCGCACCGCCAACACCCCGGTCCAGGTGTCTGAGGAGCTCCCTGTGGGCCGGACTGCACCGCCACTGAGCCTGAGTGGGGAGAAGGGAAAGAAACATGAGGGAAATTAACAAGAGGGAAGGAGGGGTTTTGGGACCGGGAAACGGGAAGGGGAATAGACCGGGGAAACAATTTTTTCCGGGGCGCCGGCTCCAGTTTCTGCTGCTGGGCGAGGGGATGTTGTGCTAGGTGGTCCTCCGCCAGGGTGACGGCGTTATCCAGGTTAGTGGGCCGATGGCACTGTACCCAGCTGGCTGTATCCGCCGGCAACCCCGCGATGAATCGTTCCAGGACCACCTACTCCACTACCCCCGCAGCTGATCTTATTTCCGGCCGGAGCCAGCGCCTCGCCATGTCCGTCAGCCGCTGGGCGTAGGCGAATGGTCGGTCCTCTTCCGTCAGGGAGGTCTCCCGGAACCGACGTCGGTGGTCTTCCGGGCTGAACCCTGTCTGGTCGAGGACCGCCTTTTTCAGGTTTGCGAAGTCCACCCGAGCGGCTGCCGGCAGGCTATGCGCAGCCTTTTGCGCTTCCCCCGATAGGAGGGGCAGGAGACGTACTGGCCACTCCTCTAGTGGCCACCTGCACGCCACCGCTGCCACCTCAAATGCCTCTAGGAAGGCTTGAGCGTCGTCGTCCGCGGTCATCTTCGGTATATGAAATTTCGGGGACGCGACGCTCTGCCTTCCCCTGTGCTCACCGGAAGCAGCCAGCTGTAGTAGCGCCTGGGTCTGGAGGTTAGCCTGCACACGCAGGGCTTCCATCTGCTCAGTATGAGCAGCCGACTGTCGCTCCTGCATGGCAGCTATACCCTCCAGCATTTTCCCCAGCGCTACTATTGACGATGACTGTCCTGGCTGCTCCTGGCTGTTGTCCATCCTGCCTCTTGAAAATTATGTTCCCCGTACGGGCCACCACTGTGGCAACGCGAGTGCCACCCCTCGATTCAAGAGGCGGAAGACAACAGTTCGTTTGGAGCTTTTACTCCGTTTATTTCTCCTGGTACTTTTTCTGGCGTTTTTAACACAAACACGCCAGGACATACACACACACACAAGTTCCGTTTTTTCCCGAACTCCCAGCCGTCTCCTTTTATATCCTCAGGCTCACTGTCGAACAATCAAAGCAATTGGTTAATTACACATTTAACAAACAATCATCAATCACCAATTGCATGATTTCCGGCAGCTGTGCTGGCTCCACGAACCACACGAGTTCACTCTCTCTCTTGCCGGCAGCGCCTAAAACCACGCCCCCCTACCACAGTCTCACACTAACACCTCACACTGTGTCTCATACTAACACATCACACTGTGTCTCATACTAACACCTCACACTGTGTCTCACACTAACACCTCACACTGTGTCTCATACTAACACCTCACACTGTGTCTCATACTAACACATCACACTGTGTCTCACACAAACACCTCACACTGTCTCATACTAACACATCACACAAGCACCTCACACTGTGTCTCATACTAACACCTCACACTCTGTCTCACACTAACACCTCACACTCTGTCTCACACTAACACCTCACACTGTGTCTCATACTAACACATCACACAAGCACCTCACACTGTGTTTCATACTAACACCTCACACTCTGTCTCATACTAACACATCACACTGTGTCTCACACAAGCACCTCACACTGTGTTTCATACTAACAGCTCACACTCTATCTCACACTAACACCTCACACTCTGTCTCACACTAACACCTCACACTGTCTCACACAAGCACCTCACACTGTGTTTCATACGAACACCTCACACTCTGTCTCACACTAACACCTCACACTGTGTCTCATACTAACACATCACACTGTGTCTCACACAAGCACCTCACACTGTGTCTCACACTAACACCTCACACTGTGTCTCATACTAACACCTCACACTGTGTCTCATACTAACACATCACACTGTGTCTCACACAAGCACCTCACACTGTGTCTCACACTAACACCTCACACTGTGTCTCATACTAACACCTCACACTGTGTCTCATACTAACACATCACACTGTGTCTCACACTAACACCTCACACTGTGTCTCATACTAACACATCACACTGTCTCATACTAACACCTCACACTGTGTCTCATACTAACACCTCACACTGTGTCTCACACAAGCACCTCACACTGTGTTTCATACTAACACCTCACACTCTATCTCACACTAACACCTCACACTGTGTCTCATATTAACACATCACACTGTGTCTCATACTAACACCTCACACTGTGTCTCACACTAACACCTCACACTGTGTTTCATACTAACACCTCACACTCTATCTCACACTAACACCTCACACTCTGTCTCACACTAACACCTCACACTGTGTCTCACAAAAGCACCTCACACTGTGTTTCATACGAACACCTCACACTCTGTCTCACACTAACACCTCACACTGTGTCTCATACTAACACATCACACACTGTCTCATACTAACACCTCACACTGTGTCTCATACTAACACATCACACTGTGTCTCATACTAACACCTCACACTGTGTCTCACACTAACACCTCACACTGTGTCTCATACTAACACATCACACTGTGTCTCACACAAGCACCTCACACTGTGTCTCATACTAACACATCACACTGTGTCTCACACAAGCACCTCACACTGTGTCTCATACTAACACCTCACACTGTGTCTCATACTAACACATCACACAAGCACCTCACACTGTGTCTCATACTAACACCTCACACTCTGTCTCACACTAACACCTCACACTGTGTCTCATACTAACACATCACACTGTGTCTCACACAAGCACCTCACACTGTATTTCATACTAACACCTCACACTCTATCTCACACTAACACCTCACACTCTGTCTCACACTAACACCTCACACTGTGTCTCATACTAACACATCACACAAGCACCTCACACTGTGTCTCATACTAACACCTCACACTCTGTCTCACACTAACACCTCACACTGTGTATCATACTAACACATCACACTGTGTCTCACACAAGCACCTCACACTGTGTTTCATACTAACACCTCACACTCTATCTCACACTAACACCTCACACTCTGTCTCACACTAACACCTCACACTGTGTCTCACACAAGCACCTCACACTGTGTTTCATACGAACACCTCACACTCTGTCTCACACTAACACCTCACACTGTGTCTCATACTAACACATCACACTGTCTCACACAAGCACCTCACACTGTGTCTAACACTAACACCTCACACTGTGTCTCATACTAACACATCACACTGTGTCTCACACTAACACCTCACACTGTGTCTCATACTAACACATCACACAAGCACCTCACACTGTGTCTCATACTAACAACTCACACTGTGTCTCATACTAACACCTCACACTGTGTCTCACACTAACACCTCACACTGTTTCTCATACTAACACATCACACTGTGTCTCACACAAGCACCTCACACTGTGTCTCATACTAACACATCACACTGTGTCTCACACAAGCACCTCACACTGTGTTTCATACTAACACCTCACACTCTATCTCACACTAACACCTCACACTCTGTCTCACACTAACACCTCACACTGTGTCTCACACAAGCACCTCACACTGTGTTTCATACGAACACCTCACACTCTGTCTCACACTAACACCTCACACTGTGTCTCATACTAACACATCACACTGTGTCTCACACAAGCACCTCACACTGTGTCTCACACTAACACCTCACACTGTGTCTCATACTAACACATCACACTGTGTCTCACACTAACACCTCACACTGTGTCTCATACTAACACCTCACACTGTGTCTCATACTAACACCTCACACTGTGTCTCATACTAACACCTCACACTCTATCTCACACTAACACCTCACACTATGTCTCACACTAACACCTCACACTGTGTCTCACACAAGCACCTCACACTGTGTCTCATACTAACACATCACACTGTCTCATACTAACACCTCACACTGTGTCTCATACTAACACCTCACACTCTATCTCACACTAACACCTCACACTCTGTCTCACACTAACACCTCACACTGTGTCTCATACTAACACATCACACTGTCTCATACTAACACCTCACACTGTGTCTAACACAAGCACCTCACACTGTGTTTCATACTAACACCTCACACTCTGTCTCACACTAATACCTCACACTGTGTCTCATACTAACACATCACACTGTCTCTCACACAAGCACCTAACACTGTCTCTCGCATTAACACCTCACACTGTGTCTCATACTAACACCTCACACTGTGTCTCATATTAACACATCACACTGTCTCATACTAACACATCACACTGTGTCTCATACTAACACATCACACTGTGTCTCACACTAACACCTCACACTCTGTCTCACACTAATACCTCACACTGTGTCTCATACTAACACATCACACTGTCTCTCACACAAGCACCTAACACTGTCTCTCACACTAACACCTCACACTGTGTCTCATACTAACACCTCACACTGTGTCTCATATTAACACATCACACTGTCTCATACTAACACCTCACACTGTGTCTCATACTAACACATCACACTGTGTCTCACACTAACACCTCACACTGTGTCTCACACTAACACCTCACACTGTCTCTCACACTAACACCTCACACTGTGTCTCATACTAACACCTCACACTGTGTCTCATACTAACACATCACACTGTCTCATACTAACACCTCACACTGTGTCTCATACTAACACATCACACTGTGTCTCACACTAACACCTCACACTGTCTCTCACACTAACACCTCACACTGTCTCTCACACTAACACCTCACACTGTGTCTCATATTAACACATCACACTGTCTCATACTAACACCTCACACTGTGTCTCATACTAACACATCACACTGTGTCTCACACTAACACCTCACACTGTCTCTCACACTAACACCTCACACTGTGTCTCATACTAACACCTCACACTGTGTCTCACATTAACACATCACACTGTCTCATACTAACACCTCACACTGTGTCTCATACTAACACCTCACACTGTGTCTCATACTAACACCTCACACTGTGTCTCACACTAACACCTCACACTGTGTCTCATACTAACACATCACACTGTGTCTCACACTAACACCTCACACTGTGTCTCACACTAACACCTCACACTGTCTCTCACACTAACACCTCACACTGTGTCTCATACTAACACCTCACACTGTGTCTCACATTAACACATCACACTGTCTCATACTAACACCTCACACTGTGTCTCATACTAACACCTCACACTGTGTCTCATACTAACACCTCACACTGTGTCTCATACTAACACCTCACACTGTGTCTCACATTAACACATCACACTGTCTCATACTAACACCTCACACTGTGTCTCATACTAACACCTCACACTGTGTCTCATACTAACACCTCACACTGTCTCTCACACTAACACCTCACACTGTGTCTCATACTAACACCTCACACTGTGTCTCACATTAACACATCACACTGTCTCATACTAACACCTCACACTGTGTCTCATACTAACACCTCACACTGTGTCTCATACTAACACCTCACACTGTGTCTCACACTAACACCTCACACTGTGTCTCATACTAACACCTCACACTGTGTCTCACATTAACACATCACACTGTCTCATACTAACACCTCACACTGTGTCTCATACTAACACCTCACACTGTGTCTCATACTAAAACCTCACACTGTGTCTCACACTAACACCTCACACTGTCTTTCATACTACCACCTCACACTCTGTCTCACACTAACACCTCACACTGTGTCTCATACTAACACATCACACTGTCTCATACTAACACCTCACACTGTGTTTCATACTAACACATCACACTGTCTCATACTAACACCTCACACTGTGTTTCATACTAACACATCACAATGTCTCATACTAACACCTCACACTCTGTCTCACACTAACACCTCACACTGTGTCTCATACTAACACATCACACTGTGTCTCACACAAGCACCTCACACTGTGTCTCACACTAACACCTCACACTGTGTCTCATACTAACACCTCACACTGTGTCTCATACTAACACATCACACTGTGTCTCACACTAACACCTCACACTGTGTCTCATACTAACACATCACACTGTCTCATACTAACACCTCACACTGTGTCTCATACTAACACCTCACACTGTGTCTCACACAAGCACCTCACACTGTGTTTCATACTAACACATCACACTCTATCTCACACTAACACCTCACACTCTGTCTCACACTAACACCTCACACTGTGTCTCATACTAACACATCACACTGTGTCTCATACTAACACCTCACACTGTGTCTCACACTAACACCTCACACTGTGTTTCATACTAACACATCACTGTGTCTCACACAAGCACCTCACACTGTGTTTCATACTAACACCTCACACTCTATCTCACACTAACACCTCACACTCTGTCTCACACTAACACCTCACACTGTGTCTCACACAAGCACCTCACACTGTGTTTCATACGAACACCTCACACTCTGTCTCACACTAACACCTCACACTGTGTCTCATACTAACACATCACACACTGTCTCATACTAACACCTCACACTGTGTCTCATACTAACACATCACACTGTGTCTCATACTAACACCTCACACTGTGTCTCACACTAACACCTCACACTGTGTCTCATACTAACACATCACACTGTGTCTCACACAAGCACCTCACACTGTGTCTCATACTAACACCTCACACTGTGTCTCATACTAACACATCACACAAGCACCTCACACTGTGTCTCATACTAACACCTCACACTCTGTCTCACACTAACACCTCACACTGTGTCTCATACTAACACATCACACTGTGTCTCACACAAGCACCTCACACTGTGTTTCATACTAACACCTCACACTGTGTCTCATACTAACACATCACACAAGCACCTCACACTGTGTCTCATACTAACACCTCACACTCTGTCTCACACTAACACCTCACACTGTGTCTCATACTAACACCTCACACTGTGTCTCACACAAGCACCTCACACTGTGTTTCATACGAACACCTCACACTCTGTCTCACACTAACACCTCACACTGTGTCTCATACTAACACATCACACTGTGTCTCACACAAGCACCTCACACTGTGTCTCACACTAACACCTCACACTGTGTCTCATACTAACACATCACACTGTGTCTCACACTAACACCTCACACTGTGTCTCATACTAACACATCACACTGTCTCATACTAACACCTCACACTGTGTCTCATACTAACACCTCACACTCTATCTCACACTAACACCTCACACTCTGTCTCACACTAACACCTCACACTGTGTCTCATACTAACACATCACACAAGCACCTCACACTGTGTCTCATACTAACACCTCACACTGTGTCTCATACTAACACCTCACACTCTGTCTCACACTAACACCTCACACTGTGTCTCATACTAACACATCACACAAGCACCTCACATTGTGTCTCACACTAACACCTCACACTCTGTCTCACACTAACACCTCACACTGTGTCTCATACTAACACATCACACTGTGTCTCATACTAACACCTCACACTGTGTCTCATACTAACACCTCTCACTGTGTCTCACACTAACACCTCACACTGTGTCTCATACTAACACATCACACTGTGTCTCACACAAGCACCTCACACTGTGTTTCATACTAACACCTCACACTCTATCTCACACTAACACCTCACACTCTGTCTCACACTAACACCTCACACTGTGTCTCACACAAGCACCTCACACTGTGTTTCATACGAACACCTCACACTCTGTCTCACACTAACACCTCACACTGTGTCTCATACTAACACATCACACTGTGTCTCACACAAGCACCTCACACTGTGTCTCACACTAACACCTCACACTGTGTCTCATACTAACACATCACACTGTGTCTCACACTAACACCTCACACTGTGTCTCATACTAACACATCACACTGTCTCATACTAACACCTCACACTGTGTCTCATACTAACACCTCACACTCTGTCTCACACTAACACCTCACACTGTGTCTCATACTAACACATCACACAAGCACCTCACACTGTGTCTCATACTAACACCTCACTTTCTGTCTCACACTAACACCTCACACTGTGTCTCATACTAACACATCACACTGTGTCTCATACTAACACCTCGCACTGTCTTATACTAACCCCTCACACTGTGTCTCATACTAGCACCTCACACTGTGTCTCATACTAACACCTCACACTGTGTCTCACACTAACACCTCACACTGTGTCTCATACTAACACATCACACTGTGTCTCACACAAGCACCTCACACTGTGTCTCATACTAACACATCACACTGTGTCTCACACAAGCACCTCACACTGTGTTTCATACTAACACCTCACACTCTATCTCACACTAACACCTCACACTCTGTCTCACACTAACACCTCACACTGTGTCTCACACAAGCACCTCACACTGTGTTTCATACTAACACCTCACACTCTATCTCACACTAACACCTCACACTCTGTCTCACACTAACACCTCACACTGTGTCTCACACAAGCACCTCACACTGTGTTTCATACGAACACCTCACACTCTGTCTCACACTAACACCTCACACTGTGTCTCATACTAACACATCACACACTGTCTCATACTAACACCTCACACTGTGTCTCATACTAACACATCACACTGTGTCTCATACTAACACCTCACACTGTGTCTCACACTAACACCTCACACTGTGTCTCATACTAACACATCACACTGTGTCTCACACAAGCACCTCACACTGTGTCTCATACTAACACCTCACACTGTGTCTCATACTAACACATCACACAAGCACCTCACACTGTGTCTCATACTAACACCTCACACTCTGTCTCACACTAACACCTCACACTGTGTCTCATACTAACACATCACACTGTGTCTCACACAAGCACCTCACACTGTGTTTCATACTAACACCTCACACTGTGTCTCATACTAACACATCACACAAGCACCTCACACTGTGTCTCATACTAACACCTCACACTCTGTCTCACACTAACACCTCACACTGTGTCTCATACTAACACCTCACACTGTGTCTCACACAAGCACCTCACACTGTGTTTCATACGAACACCTCACACTCTGTCTCACACTAACACCTCACACTGTGTCTCATACTAACACATCACACTGTGTCTCACACAAGCACCTCACACTGTGTCTCACACTAACACCTCACACTGTGTCTCATACTGACACATCACACTGTGTCTCACACTAACACCTCACACTGTGTCTCATACTAACACATCACACTGTCTCATACTAACACCTCACACTGTGTCTCATACTAACACCTCACACTCTATCTCACACTAACACCTCACACTCTGTCTCACACTAACACCTCACACTGTGTCTCATACTAACACATCACACAAGCACCTCACACTGTGTCTCATACTAACACCTCACACTCTGTCTCACACTAACACCTCACACTGTGTCTCATACTAACACCTCACACTCTGTCTCACACTAACACCTCACACTGTGTCTCATACTAACACATCACACAAGCACCTCACACTGTGTCTCACACTAACACCTCACACTCTGTCTCACACTAACACCTCACACTGTGTCTCATACTAACACATCACACTGTGTCTCATACTAACACATCACACTGTGTCTCACACAAGCACCTCACACTGTGTCTCATACTAACACATCACACTGTGTCTCACACAAGCACCTCACACTGTGTTTCATACTAACACCTCACACTCTATCTCACACTAACACCTCACACTCTATCTCACACTAACACCTCACACTCTGTCTCACACTAACACCTCACACTGTGTCTCACACAAGCACCTCACACTGTGTTTCATACGAACACCTCACACTCTGTCTCACACTAACACCTCACACTGTGTCTCATACTAACACATCACACTGTGTCTCACACAAGCACCTCACACTGTGTCTCACACTAACACCTCACACTGTGTCTCATACTAACACATCACACTGTGTCTCACACTAACACCTCACACTGTGTCTCATACTAACACCTCACACTCTGTCTCACACTAACACCTCACACTGTGTCTCATACTAACACATCACACTGTGTCTCACACAAGCACCTCACACTGTGTCTCACACTAACACCTCACACTGTGTCTCATACTAACACATCACACTGTGTCTCACACTAACACCTCACACTGTGTCTCATACTAACACATCACACTGTCTCATACTAACACCTCACACTGTGTCTCATACTAACACCTCACACTCTGTCTCACACTAACACCTCACACTGTGTCTCATACTAACACATCACACAAGCACCTCACACTGTGTCTCATACTAACACCTCACATTCTGTCTCACACTAACACCTCACACTGTGTCTCATACTAACACATCACACTGTTTCTCATACTAACACCTCGCACTGTCTTATACTAACCCCTCACACTGTGTCTCATACTAACACCTCACACTGTGTCTCATACTAACACCTCACACTGTGTCTCACACTAACACCTCACACTGTGTCTCATACTAACACATCACACTGTGTCTCACACAAGCACCTCACACTGTGTCTCACACTAACACATCACACTGTGTCTCACACAAGCACCTCACACTGTGTCTCATACTAACACATCACACTGTGTCTCACACAAGCACCTCACATTGTGTCTCACACTAACACCTCACACTGTGTCTCATACTAACACATCACACTGTGTCTCACACAAGCACCTCACACTGTGTCTCACACTAACACCTCACACTGTGTCTCATACTAACACATCACACTGTGTCTCACACTAACACCTCACACTGTGTCTCATACTAACACCTCACACTGTGTCTCATACTAACACCTCACACTGTGTCTCATACTAACACCTCACACTCTATCTCACACTAACACCTCACACTCTGTCTCACACTAACACCTCACACTGTGTCTCACACAAGCACCTCACACTGTGTCTCATACTAACACCTCACACTCTATCTCACACTAACACCTCACACTCTGTCTCACACTAACACCTCACACTGTGTCTCATACTAACACATCACACTGTCTCATACTAACACCTCACACTGTGTCTAACACAAGCAACTCACACTGTGTTTCATACTAACACCTCACACTCTGTCTCACACTAACACCTCACACTGTGTCTCATACTAACACCTCACACTGTGTCTCATATTAACACATCACACTGTGTCTCATACTAACACATCACACTGTGTCTCACACTAACACCTCACACTGTGTTTCATACTAACACCTCACACTCTATCTCACACTAACACCTCACACTCTGTCTCACACTAACACCTCACACTGTGTCTCACACAAGCACCTCACACTGTGTTTCATACGAACACCTCACACTCTGTCTCACACTAACACCTCACACTGTGTCTCATACTAACACATCACACTGTGTCTCACACAAGCACCTCACACTGTGTCTCACACTAACACCTCACACTGTGTCTCATACTAACACATCACACTGTGTCTCACACTAACACCTCACACTGTGTCTCATACTAACACATCACACTGTCTCATACTAACACCTCACACTGTGTCTCATACTAACACCTCACACTCTGTCTCACACTAACACCTCACACTGTGTCTCATACTAACACATCACACAAGCACCTCACACTGTGTCTCATACTAACACCTCACTTTCTGTCTCACACTAACACCTCACACTGTGTCTCATACTAACACATCACACTGTGTCTCATACTAACACCTCGCACTGTCTTATACTAACCCCTCACACTGTGTCTCATACTAGCACCTCACACTGTGTCTCATACTAACACCTCACACTGTGTCTCACACTAACACCTCACACTGTGTCTCATACTAACACATCACACTGTGTCTCACACAAGCACCTCACACTGTGTCTCATACTAACACATCACACTGTGTCTCACACAAGCACCTCACACTGTGTTTCATACTAACACCTCACACTCTATCTCACACTAACACCTCACACTCTGTCTCACACTAACACCTCACACTGTGTCTCACACAAGCACCTCACACTGTGTTTCATACTAACACCTCACACTCTATCTCACACTAACACCTCACACTCTGTCTCACACTAACACCTCACACTGTGTCTCACACAAGCACCTCACACTGTGTTTCATACGAACACCTCACACTCTGTCTCACACTAACACCTCACACTGTGTCTCATACTAACACATCACACACTGTCTCATACTAACACCTCACACTGTGTCTCATACTAACACATCACACTGTGTCTCATACTAACACCTCACACTGTGTCTCACACTAACACCTCACACTGTGTCTCATACTAACACATCACACTGTGTCTCACACAAGCACCTCACACTGTGTCTCATACTAACACCTCACACTGTGTCTCATACTAACACATCACACAAGCACCTCACACTGTGTCTCATACTAACACCTCACACTCTGTCTCACACTAACACCTCACACTGTGTCTCATACTAACACATCACACTGTGTCTCACACAAGCACCTCACACTGTGTTTCATACTAACACCTCACACTGTGTCTCATACTAACACATCACACAAGCACCTCACACTGTGTCTCATACTAACACCTCACACTCTGTCTCACACTAACACCTCACACTGTGTCTCATACTAACACCTCACACTGTGTCTCACACAAGCACCTCACACTGTGTTTCATACGAACACCTCACACTCTGTCTCACACTAACACCTCACACTGTGTCTCATACTAACACATCACACTGTGTCTCACACAAGCACCTCACACTGTGTCTCACACTAACACCTCACACTGTGTCTCATACTGACACATCACACTGTGTCTCACACTAACACCTCACACTGTGTCTCATACTAACACATCACACTGTCTCATACTAACACCTCACACTGTGTCTCATACTAACACCTCACACTCTATCTCACACTAACACCTCACACTCTGTCTCACACTAACACCTCACACTGTGTCTCATACTAACACATCACACAAGCACCTCACACTGTGTCTCATACTAACACCTCACACTCTGTCTCACACTAACACCTCACACTGTGTCTCATACTAACACCTCACACTCTGTCTCACACTAACACCTCACACTGTGTCTCATACTAACACATCACACAAGCACCTCACACTGTGTCTCACACTAACACCTCACACTCTGTCTCACACTAACACCTCACACTGTGTCTCATACTAACACATCACACTGTGTCTCATACTAACACATCACACTGTGTCTCACACAAGCACCTCACACTGTGTCTCATACTAACACATCACACTGTGTCTCACACAAGCACCTCACACTGTGTTTCATACTAACACCTCACACTCTATCTCACACTAACACCTCACACTCTATCTCACACTAACACCTCACACTCTGTCTCACACTAACACCTCACACTGTGTCTCACACAAGCACCTCACACTGTGTTTCATACGAACACCTCACACTCTGTCTCACACTAACACCTCACACTGTGTCTCATACTAACACATCACACTGTGTCTCACACAAGCACCTCACACTGTGTCTCACACTAACACCTCACACTGTGTCTCATACTAACACATCACACTGTGTCTCACACTAACACCTCACACTGTGTCTCATACTAACACCTCACACTCTGTCTCACACTAACACCTCACACTGTGTCTCATACTAACACATCACACTGTGTCTCACACAAGCACCTCACACTGTGTCTCACACTAACACCTCACACTGTGTCTCATACTAACACATCACACTGTGTCTCACACTAACACCTCACACTGTGTCTCATACTAACACATCACACTGTCTCATACTAACACCTCACACTGTGTCTCATACTAACACCTCACACTCTGTCTCACACTAACACCTCACACTGTGTCTCATACTAACACATCACACAAGCACCTCACACTGTGTCTCATACTAACACCTCACATTCTGTCTCACACTAACACCTCACACTGTGTCTCATACTAACACATCACACTGTTTCTCATACTAACACCTCGCACTGTCTTATACTAACCCCTCACACTGTGTCTCATACTAACACCTCACACTGTGTCTCATACTAACACCTCACACTGTGTCTCACACTAACACCTCACACTGTGTCTCATACTAACACATCACACTGTGTCTCACACAAGCACCTCACACTGTGTCTCAAACTAACACATCACACTGTGTCTCACACAAGCACCTCACACTGTGTCTCATACTAACACATCACACTGTGTCTCACACAAGCACCTCACATTGTGTCTCACACTAACACCTCACACTGTGTCTCATACTAACACATCACACTGTGTCTCACACAAGCACCTCACACTGTGTCTCACACTAACACCTCACACTGTGTCTCATACTAACACATCACACTGTGTCTCACACTAACACCTCACACTGTGTCTCATACTAACACCTCACACTGTGTCTCATACTAACACCTCACACTGTGTCTCATACTAACACCTCACACTCTATCTCACACTAACACCTCACACTCTGTCTCACACTAACACCTCACACTGTGTCTCACACAAGCACCTCACACTGTGTCTCATACTAACACCTCACACTCTATCTCACACTAACACCTCACACTCTGTCTCACACTAACACCTCACACTGTGTCTCATACTAACACATCACACTGTCTCATACTAACACCTCACACTGTGTCTAACACAAGCAACTCACACTGTGTTTCATACTAACACCTCACACTCTGTCTCACACTAACACCTCACACTGTGTCTCATACTAACACCTCACACTGTGTCTCATATTAACACATCACACTGTGTCTCATACTAACACATCACACTGTGTCTCACACTAACACCTCACACTGTGTCTCACACTAACACCTCACACTGTGTCTCATACTAACACATCACACTGTCTCATACTAACACCTCACACTGTGTCTCATACTAACACCTCACACTGTGTCTCATACTAACACCTCACACTCTATCTCACACTAACACCTCACACTCTGTCTCACACTAACACCTCACACTGTGTCTCATACTAACACATCACACTGTCTCATACTAACACCTCACACTGTGTCTAACACAAGCAACTCACACTGTGTTTCATACTAACACCTCACACTCTGTCTCACACTAACACCTCACACTGTGTCTCATACTAACACCTCACACTGTGTCTCATATTAACACATCACACTGTGTCTCATACTAACACATCACACTGTGTCTCACACTAACACCTCACACTGTGTCTCACACTAACACCTCACACTGTGTCTCATACTAACACATCACACTGTCTCATACTAACACCTCACACTGTGTCTCACACAAGCACCTCACACTGTCTTTCATACTACCACCTCACACTCTGTCTCACACTAACACCTCACACTGTGTCTCATACTAACACATCACACTGTCTCATACTAACACCTCACACTGTGTTTCATACTAACACATCACACTGTCTCATACTAACACCTCACACTCTATCTCACACTAACACCTCACACTCTGTCTCACACTAACACCTCACACTGTGTCTCACACAAGCACCTCACACTGTGTCTCATACTAACACATCACACTGTCTCATACTAACACCTCACACTGTGTCTCATACTAACACCTCACACTCTATCTCACACTAACACCTCACACTCTGTCTCACACTAACACCTCACACTGTGTCTCATACTAAAACATCACACTGTCTCATACTAACACCTCACACTGTGTCTAACACAAGCAACTCACACTGTGTTTCATACTAACACCTCACACTCTGTCTCACACTAATACCTCACACTGTGTCTCATACTAACACATCACACTGTGTCTCACACAAGCACCTAACACTGTCTCTCACACTAACACCTCACACTGTGTCTCATACTAACACCTCACACTGTGTCTCATATTAACACATCACACTGTCTCATACTAACACCTCACACTGTGTCTCATACTAACACATCACACTGTGTCTCATACTAACACCTCACACTGTGTCTCACACAAGCACCTCACACTGTCTTTCATACTACCACCTCACACTCTGTCTCACACTAACACCTCACACTGTGTCTCATACTAACACATCACACTGTCTCATACTAACACCTCACACTGTGTTTCATACTAACACATCACACTGTCTCATACTAACACCTCACACTGTGTTTCATACTAACACATCACAATGTCTCATACTAACACCTCACACTGTGTCTCATACTAACACCTCACACTGTGTCTCACACAAGCACCTCACACTGTGTCTCACACTAACACCTCACACTGTGTCTCATACTAACACATCACACTGTCACATACTAACACCTCACACTGTGTCTAACACAAGCACCTCACACTGTCTTTCATACTAACACCTCACACTCTGTCTCACACTAACACCTCACACTGTGTCTCATACTAACACATCACACTGTGTCTCACACAAGCACCTAACACTGTGTCTCACAGTAACACCTCACACTGTGTATCATACTAACACCTCACACTGTGTCTCATACTAACACATCACACTGTCTCATACTAACACCTCACACTGTTTTTCATACTAACACATCACACTGTCTCATACTAACACCTCACACTGTGTTTCATACTAACACATCACAATGTGTCTCATCCTAACACCTCACACTGTGTCTCACACCTCACACTCTGTCTCATACTAACACCTCACACTCTGTCTCACGCTAACACCTCACACTGTGTCTCATACTAACACATCACACTGTGTCTGACACAAGCACCTCACACTGTGTCTCATACTAACACCTCACACTGTCTCACACTAACACCTCACACTCTGTCTCACACTAACACCTCACACTGTGTCTCACACAAGCACCTCACACTGTGTCTCACACTAACACCTCACACTGTGTCTCATACTAACGCATCACACTGTGTCTCACCAACCTGGTCTCACAGCCGATTCGTATCTATTCTATGAAATTCCAGTCCCGAAAATTCTTACTTATTTTACGAATCAGCGATTACACACCACGTGACTTTACGATTTTCTCCGATGAATTACGAGACAAAACGGAGATCCACCATTTTTATTTCACGGTCAAATAAAGCGAATGGGTAAGCTGCCGGTATTGTACTTATAGTTCATACTTATAGTTATAGTACATTCATAGAATACCTTTCTTATTTTGTAATTGCATTTTAATGCAATATGATGTATAATTCTCTAGCTTCTTCGTCTCTGCTTTATCTGTGTGGGTTGCTATTTATAGGCTAGTCTTGTAGGCTATTGCTTGTATTATACTAGCTGAAGTTAGCTAGGTCTGTTCAGATCAGTACATACTGCATAGGCTGCAATGTGATTATTAATGGATTTAGCTTGTGAACTAGCCATCAGAGCGTGTCGTTTTCGGTTCTTTTGAGACGTATAACATGAGAAAACCAAGCATATCTGTAATGGAAACAACCGCGTCTCCCCGTTAACTTCTGTAATGAACTGCGATTCCCATGATTCTGTGCGCTGTCTGTGTGTATTGCCCATAGACTGCAGAGACGTGACGGGTTGACCACTGAATCGGCTTCGTGCCCCAATGAGCAGCTCCCATAGGAATCCATGGAACTGGTAAGCGGAAGCTGCCTCCAGTTCTTTTTTTATCTCGATGGTTGAACTTCATTCATAAAACCAACAAAAAAAAAGTCTGCCAGTCTGCAAATAACAGGATTCCTAAATGCTATATGCAAATCCCATATGCAAAAGGTCTGTAAAAATCTTTTAAAAATCACATATGCCATATACAAAACTTAAATAAAATAAATATGTGGTAAAGAGCTAGCATATACATTGCATGCTAAAATTAAATAGTTCCCTAATACATGGTACTCCTTATAAACAAACATTGAGAGATTGTATAAGAATTGTATAGAAATATATAATATAATAGGCTACTAATCAACATGCTTTTTTATAAAAACTTTGCAAGTATGATCATAAATGATTTTTACAGACCTTTTGCATATGGGATTACCTTCGTAAGCATTTAGGAATCCTGATATTTGCAGACTGGCAGACTTTTTTTGTTGTTGTTAGTTTAAGCCAACACAATCTCTCAAGCATGGTACACAGCAGATATAGAATGTACAAAATACGCACTGTTGTTATTTATAATAATAATAATAATAATAATAATGCAATTTTATTTAAAGCTTTTTTTTTACAGCAAAATCCTATTACACAGTTAAAGTAAAATATATAAAAACAATGGATAAATAAAACAAGAATTATTAAAATGAACATGAAAAAATTCTCAAATCCAGAAGCTTGAGAAGCAATGCAATAATAATGGTATATAATGTAAGGAAGACTTAAAATTCAGTAATTAGACTATCAGTTTCCTTTTCAACTAATTTTGTAGGCTGATAACAACAACGATAATTTTCCATGCCAAATAAGCGTTCACGCGCGACTCTCAAGCCTACAATACTTCGGCATAACCAGCAGGTAATGTGCGTATGTCAAGTGAAGACCTGACGTGGAGCTACGACCATTTCCACGGTCAAATGGAGTCACGTTGAAATTTTATAAATCACTATGTCATGATTTTTTACGTACGCCACACGTAAGATCAAATTTGATCAAAACTACTTTTTATAAATGAGGCCCCTGGTCTCTTCTGCCCTTCTGACCATCTTCTAGTGTAGACTCAAGACTCGCCTGTTTAGATTGCATCTTTGCTCCCTGAATTAATTGTTAGCATGCAAGTCTTGCTTTTTGAAATAGCATTTTAGGGGCATGTTAACAGTGATTTATACATCAACACTTGCCATGTTACTGACATTTTGGTTAATGTATTATTTAGACTTGTACCGTTTTTTTTTTCAGTATACCATTGTTTTTTTATTGGACATTTCTCTTATATAGCACTATTTCTCATTCCCCCCTCTACCTAACAGGTTAAGGAGAGGATATCAGCCTGCCTGGCTGACATTTCAATGTGGATGGCTACTCATCACCTGAAGCTCAACCTTCACAATACGGAACTGCGCTTCATACCTCACAGGACCTCCCCACTGCAAGCCCTCTCCATCACCGTTGACGGTACTATGGTGGCTGCCTCCTGCTCTGCAAGGAACCTGGGGATGGTCCTGGATGACCAGCTGGACTTCATGGAGCACATAAGGGCAACAGCACGGTCCTGCAGGTTCCTCCTGTACAACATCAGGAGGATTCGACCATACCTGACCACCTACTCGACCCAGCTTCTCGTCCAGACCATGGTTATCTCACACCTGGATTACTCCTCCCAAAGTTTTCACACATCACCCCCCTGCTGAGGTCAGTCCACTGGCTGCCGGTCGCCGCCAGGATCAGGTTCAAAGTTCTGACCCTGGCCTACACTGCAGCCGAAAGGACAAGCCCTTCCTACCTGCAAGACATAATCCAACACTAAACTCCAGCTCGACCACTTCGCTCTGCTCGTCCGTACTGTGGAGCTTCTCCATCCTAGCTCCCCAGTGGTGGAATGAACTGTTCATTCCTCTACGTTCTGATCAAACACTGCCTGCACACCTCTTCAGACTCCACCTTGACTGTTTTTAGCTTGTTTCCTGTTCCTTAATTCTTTGTTGATTTTATAATTTATAATGTCTTGTTGTCTTAGCCATAGCTTACTGTGTACTATACTCAATGTTCATGACTATGGATAGCTGCTATGTTATGAAATTAGCTCTATCTGAACTGATGTCATTGACCTTCGGTATGGACTTACTGTGCGTCGCTTTGGATAAAAGCATCTGCCAAATGAATGTAATGTAAATAAAGTTTATTATTATTATTATTATTATTATTTTATGCAAACTTATGGACTTTTTGCCTTGTGAGTCGCTCTGTATGAGCGCATCTGCCAAATGAATAAATGTCTGTATTGATACACTTCTGTAATGTGATGGACCCTTTCTAGATTAAATAAGATAAATGTCCAGCTAATAAAAGCTTGAAGACGCTGAAGTTCAATACGTCTCTGAGTGAATTAATAGAAAATTTATTTTACAGTGCATTGTGTATGCTATATATTGATGTATTGTAAATTATCTCTTCTCTTTCAAAACCTGATGGCCAATATACAGCATATAGTAATAATGTTTATCATTTTAGTCATATAAAGGTTAGAAATTGTATATACCACAACATCTGATATTGATTACAATGAAAACACCAATTTAAAATGGGTAGAAAATTATTTTTATATAATTACGAATAAAATCTCAGATCATGGGATAGACTACATTAAAAACATTTTTTTTTAAATATATATTTTTTTTACATAAAGCTGACACCCTTGTCATTTTTATGTATTTAAAGGGAATGCTTTCATTACTACAAAGCTTTCACACTCGGCTACTACATGCTGTTCACTACTGTCTGCTTATTAATTATCAACCTGCTGGATTTGGAAAGCATTATAAATGTCTAGAAGTATCTAAGATAATTATCTAAGTATTAAAAGTTGGTTTCATGTGAGTAGCGTGATCCCATTCGCAATAAACGGAGGGCATCTTCGTGTGTTTACGGTTGTATCAAGCGGAACTACATTTCGGCGCCATTTTATTGCTTCGCGCTAAGGAAAGTATTGCTGGGAATTGTAGTTTTCTGTGCAAACGTATTCCCTATATACGTATTTATCTAGGAATTGCTAATGTATTATCTAGCTAGCAAGCCAGTTATGCTAGCTACGCTAGATACTGCAATTTTCTGGCATGTTGACCACCCTGACATGGATTAATTAGAATATAAATATACCCAAATTGGAAACTATGAAATGAAATACAAGAGCTATGGAAGGGTCAAAGGTCACAACAGTAGGATTAGGGTTATGGGTTCCTTAAAATCTAGAGACTTGAAATTCGGAACTATGAATATATCCATGGCCTATATTGCATAAGCAAAAGAACAGACCCCTAGCACACATAGACGCTCTATAGCACCTACAAATCTCAATTTTTTTAAAACTTTGACTCCTCCTACCTGAAGCACAAAGGCAGCCAAGCATCCCAAATTTAGTATACAAGGACAACTCAGCACCCCCTGTGACATATATATTTGCATGTAAGCAAAAATTAAACTTGTCCTAATTAATTTGACTAATGATGAAAAATAGGTCTATGAAGGCTGTTAGAATGTTCATAGGTCATTTTGGGTTACTGCTGAACACTGCACTCAGCTTCCCAAAATCGTAGAAGCATGAAATTTTGCTAACTGAGTCTCATCAGGGCCTCTAGCATGTACACCAAAAATTAGACCCCTAGCATAAACACAGACTCTGTAGCGCCACCTTGAAAATGTGATTTTTGAACATTTTGGGCACTCGCCATTTGTACACCGAATGATGTATCATGCTGAAATGTCGGAATCTAGACCACCTCTAGACATACTACAAATAATATCAGAAGCAGATCTCTAGCTACAAAAAAAAGTGCAGTATATGCTTTCAACAGGGGGCGCCACTTAAATTTCAGAATTAATGTACAACACTTTCCGAGGTGATTCTTAGGATCAAGCCGAGTCAGAAAACATCAGTCATAAGAACATTTCAGTAAAAAAGACAATATAGGACTGCCATCTACTTTTGACTATTAATATTAATATTAAGCTATTAATATTGAAAATGTATATCCTGTCTACCAGCAGCTAAAACAGGCGTAGCTAGCTAGGTACCTAGATCTGGTTGAACGTAGCTAGCATAACTGGCTTGCTAGGTAGATAATACATGAGCAATTCCTAGATAATTACGTATACAGGGAATATATTTGCAAAAAAAACTACAATTCCCAGTAATACTTTCCTTAGCGCAAAGCAATAAAATGGCGCCGAAATGTAGTTCCGCTTGATACAACCGTAAACACACACGAAGATGCCCTCCGTTTATTGCGAATGGGATCACGCTACTCACATGAACCCAACTTTTAATACTTAGATAATTATCTTAGCTACTTCTAGACATTTATAATGCTTTCCAAATCCAGCATGTTGATAATTAATAAGCAGACAGTAGTGAACAGCATGCAGTAGCCTAGTGTGAAAGCTTTGTAGGAATGAAAGCATTCCCTTTAAATACATAAAAATGACAAGGGTGTCAGCTTTATGTAAAAAAAATATATATTTAAAAAAGAAAATTGTTAATGTAGTCTATCCTATGATCTGAGATTTTATTGGTAATTATATAAAAATAATTTTCTACCCATTTTAAATTGGTGTTTTCATTGTAATCAATAACAGATGTTGTGTTATATACAATTTCTAACTTTTATATGACTAAAATGATAAACATTATTATTACTATATGCTGTATATTGGCCATCAGGTTTTGAAAGAGAAGAGATAATTTACAATACATCAATATATAGTGTACACAATGCACTGTCAAATAAATTTTGTATTAATTCACTCAGAGACGTATTGAACTTCAGTGTCTTCAAGCTTTTATTAGCTGGACATTTAGGTTATTTAATCTAGAAAGGGTCCATCACATTACAGAAGTGTATCAATACAGACATTTATTCATTTGGCAGATGCGCTTATACAGAGCGACTCACAAGGCAAAAAGTCCATAAGTTTGCATAAAGTAATAATAATAATAATAATAATAATAATAATAATAATAATAATAAAAATAATAATAATAATAAACTTTATTTACATTACATTCATTTGGCAGATGCTTTTATCCAAAGCGACGCACAATAAGTCCATACCGAAGGTCAATGACATCAGTTCAGATAGAGCTAATTTCATAACATAGCAGCTATCCATAGTCATGAACATTGAGTATAGTACACAGTAAGCTATGGCTAAGACAACAAGACATTATAAATTATAAAATCAACAAAGAATTAAGGAACAGGAAACAAGCTAAAAACAGTCAAGGTGGAGTCTGAAGAGGTGTGCAGGCAGTGTTTGATCAGAACGTAGAGGAGTGAACAGTTCATTCCACCACTGGGGAGCTAGGATTGAGAAGCTCCACAGTCCGGACGAGCAGAGCGAAGTGGTCGAGCTGGAGGTTAGTGTTGTATTATGTCTTGCAGGTAGGAAGGGCTTGTCCTTTCGGCTGCAGTGTAGGCCAGGGTCAGAACTTTGAACCTGATCCTGGCGGCGACCGGCAGCCAGTGGACTGACCTCAGCAGGGGGGTGATGTGTGAAAACCTTGGGAGGAGTAATCCAGGTGTGAGATAACCATGGTCTGGACGAGAAGCTGGGTCGAGTAGGTGGTCAGGTATGGTCGAATCCTCCTGATGTTGTACAGGAGGAACCTGCAGGACCGTGCTGTTGCCCTTATGTGCTCCATGAAGTCCAGCTGGTCATCCAGGACCATCCCCAGGTTCCTTGCAGAGCAGGAGGCAGCCACCATAGTACCGTCAACGGTGATGGAGAGGGCTTGCAGTGGGGAGGTCCTGTGAGGTATGAAGCGCAGTTCCGTATTGTGAAGGTTGAGCTTCAGGTGATGAGTAGCCATCCACATTGAAATGTCAGCCAGGCAGGCTGATATCCTCTCCTTAACCTGTTAGGTAGAGGGGGGAATGAGAAATAGTGCTATATAAGAGAAATGTCCAATAAAAAAACAATGGTATACTGAAAAAAAAAACGGTACAAGTCTAAATAATACATTAACCAAAATGTCAGTAACATGGCAAGTGTTGATGTATAAATCACTGTTAACATGCCCCTAAAATGCTATTTCAAAAAGCAAGACTTGCATGCTAACAATTAATTCAGGGAGCAAAGATGCAATCTAAACAGGCGAGTCTTGAGTCTACACTAGAAGATGGTCAGAAGGGCAGAAGAGACCAGGGGCCTCATTTATAAAAAGTAGTTTCGATCAAATTTGATCTTACATGTGGCGTACGTAAAAAATCATGACAAAGTAGTGATTTATAAAATTTCAACGTGACTCCATTTGACCGTGGAAATGGTCGTAGCTCCACGTCAGGTCTTCACTTGACATACGCACATTACCTGCTGGTTATGCCGAAGTATTGTAGGCTTGAGAGCCGCGCGTGAACGCTTATTTGGCATGGAAAATTATCGTTGTTGTTATCAGCCTACAAAATTAGTTGAAAAGGAAACTGATAGTCGAATTACTGAATTTTAAGTCTTCCTTACATTATATACCATTATTATTGCATTGCTTCTCAAGCTTCTGGATTTGAGAATTTTTTTATATTCATTTTAATAAGTCTTGTTTTATTTATCCATTGTTTTTACAAATTTTTCTTTAACTGTGTAATAGGATTTTGCTGTAAAAAAAAGCTTTAAATAAAATTGCATTATTATTATTATTATTATTATTATTATTATAAATAACAACAGTGCGTATTTTGTACATTCTATATCTGCTGTGTACCATGCTTGAGAGATTGTGTTGGCTTAAACTAACAACAACAAAAAAAGTCTGCCAGTCTGCAAATATCAGGATTCCTAAATGCTTACGAAGGTAATCCCATATGCAAAAGGTCTGTAAAAATCATATATGATCATACTTGCAAAGTTTTTATAAAAAAGCATGTTGATTAGTAGCCTAATATATTATATATTTCTATACAATTCTTATACAATCTCTCAATGTTTTTTTATAAGGAGTACCATGTATTAGGGAACTATTTAATTTTAGCATGAAATGTATATGCTAGCTCTCTACCACATATTTATTTTATTTAAGTTTTGTATATGGCATATGTGATTTTTAAAAGATTTTTACAGACCTTTTGCATATGGGATTTGCATATAGCATTTAGGAATCCTGTTATTTGCAGACTGGCAGACTTTTTTTTTGTTGGTTTTATGAATGAAGTTCAACCATCGAGATAAAAAAAGAACTGGAGGCAGCTTCCGCTTACCAGTTCCATGGATTCCCATGGGAGCTGCTCATTGGGGCATGAAGCCAATTCAGTGGTCAACCCGTCACGTCTCTGCAGTCTATGGGCAATACACACAGACAGCGCACAGAATCATGGGAATCGCAGTTCATTACAGAAGTTAACGGGGAGACGCGGTTGTTTCCATTACAGATATGCTCGGTTTTCTCATGTTATACGTCTCAAAAGAACCGAAAACGACACGCTCTGATGGCTAGTTCACAAGCTAAATCCATTAATAATCATATTGCAGCCTATGCAGTATGTACTGATCTGAACAGACCTAGCTAACTTCAGCTAGTATAATACAAGCAATAGCCTACAAGACTAGCCTATAAATAGCAACCCACACAGATAAAGCAGAGACGAAGCAGCTCGAGAATTATACATCATATTGCATTAAAATGCAATTACAAAATAAGAAAGGTATTCTATGAATGTACTATAACTATAAGTATGAACTATAAGTACAATACCGGCAGCTTACCCATTCGCTTTATTTGACCGTGAAATAAAAATGGTGGATCTCCGTTTTGTCTCGTAATTCATCGGAGAAAATCGTAAAGTCACGTGGTGTGTAATCGCTGATTCGTAAAATAAGTATGAATTTTCGGGACTGGAATTTCGTAGAATAGATACGAATGGGCTGTGAGACCAGGTTGGTCTCACACTAACACCTCACACTGTGTCTCATACTAACACATCACACTGTGTCTCACACAAGCACCTCACACTGTGTCTCATACTAACACCTCACACTCTGTCTCATACTAACACCTCACACTGTGTTTCATACTAACACCTCACACTGTGTCTCACACAAGCACCTCACACTGTGTCTCATACTAACACATCACACTGTCTCATACTAACACCTCACACTGTGTCTCATACTAACACCTCACACTCTGTCTCACACTAACACCTCACACTGTGTCTCGTACTAACACATCACACTGTGTCTCCCACAAGCACCTCACACTGTGTCTCACACTAACACCTCACACTGTGTCTCATACTAACACCTCACACTGTGTCTCATACTAACACATCACACTGTCTCATACTAACACCTCACACTGTGTCTCATACTAACACCTCACACTCTGTCTCATACTAACACCTCACACTGTGTCTCGTACTAACACATCACACTGTGTCTCCCACAAGCACCTCACACTGTGTCTCACACTAACACCTCACACTGTTTCTCACACAAGCACCTCACACTGTGTCTCATACTAACACCTCACACTCTGTCTCACACTAACACCTCACACTGTGTCTCATACTAACACATCACACTGTGTCTCACACAAGCACCTCACACTGTGTCTCATACTAACACCAAACACTCTGTCTCACACTAACACCTCACACTGTGTCTCATACTAACACATCACACTGTGTCTCACACAAGCACCCCACACTGTGTTTCATACTAACACCTCACACTCTGTCTCACAGTAACACCTCACACTGTGTCTCATACTAACACATCACACTGTGTCTCACACTAACACCTCTCACTGTGTCTCACACTAACACCTCACACTGTGTCTCATACTAACACAACACACTGTGTCTCACACAAGCACCTCACATTGTGTCTCATAGTAACACATCACACTGTGTCTCACACAAGCACCTCACACTGTGTCTCATACTAACACCTCACACTCTGTCTCACACTAACACCTCACACTGTGTCTCATACTAACACATCACACTGTGTCTCACACAAGCACCTCACACTGTGTCTCATACTAACACCTCACACTGTCTCACACTAACACCTCACACTGTGTCTCATACTAACACATCACACTGTGTCTCACACAAGCACCTCACGCTGTGTTTCATACTAACACCTCACACTCTGTCTCACACTAACACCTCACACTGTGTCTCATACTAACACATCACACTGTGTCTCACACTAACACCTCTCACTGTGTCTCACACTAACACCTCACACTGTGTCTCATACTAACACATCACACTGTGTCTCACACAAGCACCTCACACTGTGTCTCACACTAACACCTCACACTGTGTCTCACACTAACACCTCTCACTGTGTCTCACACTAACACCTCACGCTGTGTTTCATACTAACACCTCACACTCTGTCTCACACTAACACCTCACACTGTGTCTCATACTAACACATCACACTGTGTCTCACACTAACACCTCTCACTGTGTCTCACACTAACACCTCTCACTGTGTCTCACACTAACACCTCACACTGTGTCTCATACTAACACATCACACTGTGTCTCACACAAGCACCTCACACTGTGTCTCACACTAACACCTCACACTGTGTCTCACACTAACACATCACACTGTGTCTCACACAAGCACCTCACGCTGTGTTTCATACTAACACCTCACACTCTGTCTCACACTAACACCTCACACTGTGTCTCATACTAACACATCACACTGTGTCTCACACTAACACCTCTCACTGTGTCTCACACTAACACCTCACACTGTGTCTCATACTAACACATCACACTGTGTGTCATCCTAACACCTCACACTGTGTCTCATACTAACACCTCACACTGTGTCTCATACTAACACCTCACACTAGACTTGCCCCAATAATATCAAACTTGTTTGATAAAATTGTGGCGTTGCCGCTTTGAGTCTTTCACTTCCACACACATAACAAGTACAGCTGCGACTATACAGCATGACTGCCCTGGACTACCGCAGACTCTGCCAGATATGAAATCATTGCCAAATCGGGCTAAATATCATGTAATGTGTCCCCAGTTTTACTCGCAATCCTTCTTTGTGGAATACCCCCCCAGATCTAGAGCAATGGGATTGTGGGTCTGCTGGGGTCACTTGACAGTGAAGAGACATGGACACCCAAAGACTGAATCCCAGGCGCTGAGGTTGTTGACATTAGTGTCGGAATCTTCATTAGAGTGGACAACAAGAGTAAGATCTCTGCTCTGTTTGTGACAGCCATCCTAGTATGTACATAACAATGCCAGCAACTCTGAGGAAGCAACTCCCAGTGTCCACACTATGAATAGACTACACATGCATATTTGTTTCTTTAAGAAATATTTAATGCACAGAGAAAGGCCAACGCTTCTGCTTTATCGTCAAACTCACAGCTTAACTTAAGGTATCTCTGGCTTTTTTAAAGGGATATTTCACCTCCTTCAGCCATTCTAAAGGCATTAGTCTCTCAGAAAAATCTGCAAAAATCTAAAATATACTTCATTGGACACAAAAACTGTCTGGACCAATCAAAAACATCCACTAATACTTTAATGATATCAAGACACCCCAGAAAATGAGTTATCATTTTAAGTTATATGTCACGTGACGTGATGATATGTATTTCCCACTTAGGGCCAAATTTACTAAGACCTTTAAGTGTGTGCAAAACCTTTTAGCACACGCAAAACTAATAACACAACCTACGATTGGTGGGAAAAAATGCCATGACCAATCTTTGGTCATGTTATTGGTTTTGCATGTCCTAAAAGGATTTACACATGCTAAAGGTCTTAATAAATCAGGCCCTTAGTGTCAATCTAAAAGTAACGCAGCATTCAATTTATTTCATAAATCCAACACTGACCCCTTCTGGCTGTAAAGAAAAGTTCCAGTAGTTTTAATCATAAAATGGCATTAAAATTACATATAGAATTTGATTAGTGTAATAAATGTAAACACTAGCTGTTGTATGTTAAAAAAAAATTGAGGCTTACATTTTACAAGTGCAAAGTAATAATAAAAAAATCAATGGATCTGATCAAATTTTCAATCCTGCACAATTACATTTTCTTTTCTCGTAGCCCATGAATCTCCCAGCGATATGAGTTTCCCTCTTCTGGCCAAATTAAGCAGGGTATTTCATGTGGCCCTGGTAATAGGAGCATGTTTCATCTTCACAAACATCTATTTTTTTAATTTCTGCAAAATTTGGACCACAAAAAAAGAAAAAAAAAAGTGGTTTGCTCTATAAAATCATTAGCCACTCACAGTGCCTTAAATTTGATGCTCAAAGTTTAGAGGGAGCATCAGAACGGCGGAATTGGATTCCATCCTCTTGTGAACTTTAATTACGACAAACCTCTGAAGCGGCTCTACATGGCTGGAGGTAAAATCTCATTTGATCTTGAATCTGGAGACAGGAGCGTTAGATATGGTCAAGCACCACTGTTTGTGAAGTAAAATTCCATGTTTTCAAACTATAGTGAACTACACTGTCAATATTTCCCACTCTGGAGACATTTTGTTGGTACACCAAGAGGATACCACAAGTCAATAGTCACCGTCTGAACTGATGTTGAAAGGCTGGTAAAATGTCTGCTGTTTCACGTAAATGTCAGCAGTCAGCACCTTTTTGCATCCCTCTCTGTACACATATTAAATTTTTTTTCAGCTGACACAGAATGGAGATTCAGATATCCATGCACTGTAGAGCAGTACCATGGCATACACTGCAAAAAACTATCTGTCTTAAGACGTGTTTTAGCCTTGTAATGACACATAAAATCTTTTTGTTTTTCTGTAAAGTGGAAAATATTAGCTTGTTTTAAGTTAGTTTTTGCTTGACAAGAGAAATAATCTTACCCCACTGGCAAATCTTGAAATAAGTAAAACTATCTCACCCCATTGGCAATCTTTTTGTCTTATTTAGCAAAAAAGTAACAGAAATAAGATTGTAAAGTCTAAATATAAGATTAAAATTCCTGTTAAGATTGACTTATTTTTTGGTTTTTGTCATGTATTTGGCGAAAGCACTTGATTTGGGACAGGGGGATGTTAGGTCAAAGCCGTGATGGTGAAGCTGCCATTACGCTCTCCATTTGATCTCTTAAACGTGCCAAAGTGAATATATTAGCTCATTTGTTGAGTGCCTGAAAATGTATTACCCAATGACGTAACAGAAATGTGTTTTCATTCGTAAGAAACGTTGTCTTTAAAACTCTGGCAGTAACGAGCAGCCGTCTGTCTTTAATGTTTTTTCAGATGATTCAGTTTGTGCAGACGGACTGTTCCCCAGACGGCGAACAGACAGGAGGAAGAGAGGAGATGTGGTTGCTCTGTGCCGTTTTAGTGCCAAAGAGCTGAGGTAAGGAACGTGCTTCGCACTTAAAGGTTGTATCAGCGATTTTGGGTGGAAACATAAATGATTTTTTTTCCCCTCACGATCCGCTAGCTGCCCGCCCCATAAGCAGGCCGTCAAAAAACCGCGTCTCTGTAGGCAGCCTATGCTCCGAGATCGTACACAAAAACAAATGGTACTACCAACCACTCAAAACCAAAATAAACAGTATTCCAACCAATCACAATGATCTGCACAAACGCTAATACTCTTATCTCGCTGAAATCTTGACGGATTTACAAACGGTTTGGTTTCTTACAAACGTTATTAACGTGGTTATAATTCTGGATGCTTGAACACTATTTTTTAAAACATAACATAATTATTCATAAGTATGTTTGTTTGGGATTTCGCTTCAGAAGTGACGTCACGTTTGTGCAGATCATTGTGATTGGTTGGAATACTGTTTATTTTGGTTTTGAGTAGTTGGTAGTACCATTGTTTTTGTGTACGATCTCGGAGCATAGGCTGCCTACAGAGACGCGGTTTTTTGACGGCCTGCTTATGGGGCGGGCAGCTAGCGGATCGTGAGGAAAAATCAGATGAATGTGATCATTTATGTTTCCACCAAAAATCGCTGATACAACCTTTAAAGACGGCTGCAGGTAGAAGTGCTGGCCCAGCTCATTTACAGACTCATTTAGCTCATTTACAGACTCCATTGCACTCCCCTGACAGATCCTCCTTAATGTGGACCAGGAGGCAGGACAGCCTGGAAAGCTCACAGCACGAGTATAAAGGATCACTTCAGTCAGCTGATCAAGTCCAATGCAGCGGAGCGTCCTGGTACACCGGGCTGAACATCACGCAATGCCTTTACTTTCAGCTGCCTTCCCCAGTCCATACAGACAGCAGCTCTACTCATGTGCCAAGAGAGGCCTTCCCCAGTCCATACAGACAGCAGCTCTACTCATGTGCTAAGAGAGGCCTTCCTGAGTCCATACAGACAGCAGCTATATGCATGTGCCAAGAGAGGCCTTCCTGAGTCCATACAGACAGCAGCTCTACTCTTGTGCCAAGAGAGGCCTTCCTGAGTCCATACAGACAGCAGCTCTACTCATGTGCCAAGAGAGGCCTTCCCCAGTCCATACAGACATCAGCTCTACTCATGTGCCAAGAGAGGCCTTCCCCAGTCCATACAGACAGCAGCTCTACTCATGTGCTAAGAGAGGCCTTCCTGAGTCCATACAGACAGCAGCTCTACTCATGTGCCAAGATAGGCCTTCCTGAGTCCATACAGACAGCAGCTCTACTCATGTGCCAAGAAAGGCCTTCCCCAGTCCATACATACAGCAGCTCTACTCATGTGCTAAGAGAGGCCTTCCCCAGTCCATACAGACAGCAGCTCAACTCATGTGTCAAGAGAGGCCTTCCCCAGTCCATACAGACAGCAGCTCTACTCATGTGCCAAGATAGGCCTTCCTGAGTCCATACAGACAGCAGCTCAACTCATGTGTCAAGAGAGGCCTTCCCCAGTCCATACAGACAGCAGCTCTACTTATATGCCAAGATAGGCCTTCCTGAGTCCATACAGACAGCAGCTCTACTCTTGTGCCAAGAGAGGCCTTCCCCAGTCCATACAGACAGCAGCTCTACTCATGTGCCAAGAGAGGCATTCCCCAGTCCATATAGACAGCAGCTCTACTCATGTGCCAAGAGAGGCCTTCCCCAGTCCATACAGACAGCAGCTCTACTCATGTGCTAAGAGAGGCCTTCCTGAGTCCATACAGACAGCAGCTCTACTCATGTGCCAAGAGAGGCCTTCCTAAGTCCATACAGACAGCAGCTCTACTCTTGTGCCAAGAGAGGCCTTCCTGAGTCCATATAGACAGCAGCTCTACTCATGTGCCAAGAGAGGCCTTCCTGAGTCCATACAGACAGCAGCTCTTCTCATGTGCCAAGAGAGGCCTTCCCCAGTCCATACAGACAACAGCTCTACTCATGTGCCAAGAGAGGCCTTCCTGAGTCCATACAGACAGCAGCTCTACTCATGTGCCAAGAGAGGCCTTCCTGAGTCCATACAGACAGCAGCTCTTCTCATGTGCCAAGAGAGGCCTTCCCCAGTCCATACAGACAGCAGCTCTACTCATGTGCCAAAAAAGGCCTTCCCCAGTCCATACATACAGCAGTTCTACTCATGTGCTAAGAGAGGCCTTCCCCAGTCCATACAGACAGCAACTCTACTCATGTGCCAAGAGAGGCCTTTCCCAGTCCATACAGACAGCAGCTCTACTCATGGGCCAAGAGAGGCCTTCCTGAGTCCATACAGACAGCAGCTCTACTCATGTGCCAAGATAGGCCTTCCCCAGTCCATACAGACAGCAGCTCTACTCATGTGCCAAGAGAGGCCTTCCCCAGTCCATACAGACAGCAAGCAGCTCTACTCATGTGCTAAGAGAGGCCTTCCCCAGTCCATACAGACAGCAGCTCTACTCATGTGCCAAGAGAGGCCTTTCCCAGTCCATACAGACAGCAGCTCTACTCATGTGCCAAGAGAGGCCTTCCTGAGTCCATACAGACAGCAGCTCTACTCATGTGCCAAGAGAGGCCTTCCCCAGTCCATACAGACAGCAGCTCTACTCATGTGCTAAGAGAGGCCTTCCCCAGTCCATACAGACAGCAAGCAGCTCTACTCATGTGCTAAGAGAGGCCTTCCCCACTCCATACAGACAGCAGCTCTACTCATGTGCCAAGAGAGGCCTTCCCCAGTCCATACAGACAGCAAGCAGCTCTTGCTGGATTAATGAACCAGCAGGAAGTGACTGAAAATCAGCAAAACACTCTCAGCCATCCAGCCTATTTTAGGACCAGATTCAGAGTTGAGATAAGCACGCGCAAATGAAATTCCGCGTACCTTAAGCTATTTGTGATTCAGGCCTTTGGGTTGTTTTAAGTGTCTCTCCAATACGCGGCATTACGCGCGCGTCGTGGAGATTTGATGAAAATGAGGCGTGTCTGCAAGTCGTGCAAGATACGCGTATTGAGTTTTTTCATTTAATCATTTTTTTCTGCACAAATTTGTTTGTAAAAAAAGGTGGTTTTTGTCTAGCGCCAATAGATTATTATGAAAAATACAGCATCTTTCTCATTTAAGGATATTAGAATGAGTGCATGTTATTTCAACATAATATTATTAATAATATTAGTCATATTTTCCTTTGCATAGCTAACTTGCAGTTATCAAAGGGCTGTCATGAAAATAAAAACATGTAAAAGTAGGCTATGATTGACCGTCTGTTGGTATATCATACCAGACCAATATTAGATGGATTCATTGATAGACAGTGTCTGGATCATATTCGCTTTGACAGAGAGGCGATTTGTGTCGGCACAGCTTCTCCAAAATTATTAAATTGAAGACGTCGCATATAGGCTATTGTGTTCAACCACCGTAGGCTACGTGACTTTATTAGGTATAGGCTAAATCGTGAAAAAAAGGTTAGTTTTTTAATCTTTTTTTTTCCCAGTAAATCCAACAATTTATTTGTTTACTTAATAATATTACGTGCAACTACTGCCCAGCGATTATTTATTTTGATTGTGTGATGGGTATATCCAAGTCGTCAATAGGAGCGATGATCATTTTATCAATGCGACGGATTAATACGTTCACTGCCTTCCCCATCACGACGCACAAATGTAGGATTTTACAAAGGCAAATACGGTTATTAAAGGTAATGTCACTGGCACGTTGAAAATGTATTCACATCCCCCCCCCACCACACACACACACACAGACACATTTTTTTATTAGAAAGCTGGCAACCCAGGGGGCAGGTACAAGAAACATGTCATTAGAATACCATGCCCAGTGCCACCTACATTTTGAGAAACGCACCCGCGTAGCGTAGGTTAGAACACAACGTATCTCATCCCGTGTTAAATCCGCGCAGGAGAGGCACTTAAGTGAATGACTTAAGTTGGCCATCTCTGAATCTGGCCCTTGGTGTTTTTGGGTTCAGCCAGCTAGCAAGATAGGCATCTATAATCACAGAAAGCCAACCCAGCAAGTACAGGTGTTGATACCTGTAAATGAATATGATATTTGTGTCTATATAAGATCTTGTTCTGTCTCTCAGAATGGTGAATGCTCAGTCTATCCAATGATAAGTGGATATTGGGGATAATACAGCCACGTCTACCAAGACTCATTTGTATGCGCTGCAGATGAAGAGCTCAAATTTATCACAACAGAGAGAGGCTGTAATTGCACACAGACACATAGACAGAAGAAACATGCAAGCACACACACACACACACACACACACACACACACACACACACACACACACACACACACACACACACATACGCACATACACAAGCACTCACACATGCAGCCATGCACGCACACACATATGCATACTCACGCACACACGCATGTACGCACACACAAACACACACGCACGCACATACGCAAGTCCATGTTTTCCAAAATGGAATATTAATAATGCAACAATTTTTTTGCCTCCATTAAGCATGACTAATACTTTGTGCTGCTGTCGTCTTAAGCCATGTGTGCACTTCTCAATAGAGGTTTATATTCAAGTTTATGAAATAGACAGCTTTGCTTTCATTAAATGCAGAATATGACGGTTCCTCATCTACATGCCCAGAACAATGACTGCATTCTGAAATATCCCATCTGCTGAGATGAACTTTGATAGCACATTCAGTGGAATAGATTAGAGCCATTTGAAGATTTGCATTTGAATATGTTTCATTTGAAAATTCATCACCATGACAATTGTCCAAACCCTCTATAATATATTGAGATTTTCAATAGCATTTGTGAAGCCTGCCTGCCTGGGCAGCAGTGTGCAGTTTAAAGCCCGCCTGCCTGGACAGCAGTGTGCTGTTGGCATCTACTCATGTGAGTAAATGGCTTTGTCCATTTAAATAAATGACTGAAAAAAACCTTTCAGCTTTAACTGTACAATTTCCTTTGCTCAGAATATATGTATTTATATTTGTAAGATAAAACCATGAAGAAAGGGGAAAATACTGTTTGACTAACAAACAGTACAAAAATCAAGCAAAGACTAGCTGACAGTATGAAAAGACTGCTATCCCATCCCACTCAGCAGGATTCATGCACTCGTCTATCAAAAATCCATACTCAATTCCCTTCTTTTGTGGGGGACAGAGGGAGAATTCCCTGAGGAGCTCCGACCTGGCCTCTGTGATACACGCAGGCTTACGCTGTTCCGCTCCAAAGCCTCACCTGAGCGCGCCCGTTTCCTCACAACTGGCAGGTCAAGCAGCGCTGAAAACTGAAACAGGCAAATACATTATTCCCCAGATTTCATCTCTCTCACAGGTAAGCATCTGTAACTGCAAACCGAGTCCTGGAGCCGATGTGGTCTCTGAGCAGCACAAACAGCAAGCCTATACACGCAGTCTGGAGGTGAAGCACAAATAGATTAGACTGATAAATAGGCAGTTAACTAAAGCATCAGGCTAAAGGCAGGTGATGAATTTGTGCTGACTTCCTGGCGCTGCTGTTCTCTGGTGTTTGTTTCCTGGTGCGTTCGCTGCACACTGCCTGCCCTAGTTTTGCACACACACAGTAATCAGACTAGACTACAAGATGGAGGTATCTTTTCATCACTGTCGTCCTTTAAGGGTTTATCCTGGTGAAGTGGTTTTTTACTGATTTTCACACATTCTCAGCCCCTACCCGTCAGTATGTCCCCAAGTCTCATATATTAGACAGACCCAGAGATCAACCTGGGTGACCTCATCGCCATACTCGCCCCCCAAAACTCCTGTGTGCTGTATTATTACCAGCATGAAACACAGGAATGTTGGCAGAGCCGTAATGGCGGAAGGTGGGCAGAGCCATAATGGTGGAATGTGGGCAGAGAGAGCCCCACTTGCCTGGGTGTCTGTAGGACAGTCTTTCACACACAGAGACATTCCAAATGTAAGCTGAGTAAAGGAGCCATGATGGTTAAACATGATTATGGCATGAAGATTGTTACTGACTGGAAAAGCAGAATAATTTAGCGAGTACGTTCATTTTTTATTTTAAATTATGTTGTAAAGTCACTTCATGCCTTGGTCAGAGATATTGAGATCTTACATGGTAGGCCTAATCCTGTATGCTGAAGCTTTGATTAATGGCCATTCACACACTTGTTTCAATTCAGTTAAGTCTTTCTCTCTGTTTTAGAGTAATGTAACATCATTTATAGGCATGCAGTCATGACCGCTCTTAAACATCTAGATGCTATGTACCACTCTGCTCTAAGATTAATTACAGGTGATAAATATGGCACATATCCCTGTGCCATATACCACACTGCTCTAAGATTCATCACAGGTGACAAATATGGCACACATCACTGGCTCCTTTATGAAAAGGTTGACAGGCCCTCTCTGTCTGTGAGACGTGACCAGGACTGTTATGTTTTTATCTATAACGCCCTGCTGGGCAGGATACCAAATAAATAACCTAATTTATTGTCACTGTTGAATCGGAACATTGGCAATTATCATACATGCTAACAAGACTGGCTTGTACTGGCTTGTACAAACGTTTTCCTTTTATGCCCCTCGTACCTGGAATGATCTGCAGAAATTTTTTATATTGGACTCCTGACCCCTTACTGCCTTTGGGGCAATTTCAGAACTTATTATTGAATCGTATTGTTTTTGATTGAAATAGATTTCACTGACGTTTTCATTAATCGTTTTTGATTTTTGGTTGACTGCATGTTCCTGGTTTTCTTATGGCTGTAACCCGACTGCACCTCAAATGAGGGACTCTCCCTCAATGCTTTTCAGAGGTTTAATTAAATAAATGAACATCGTTCAGAGAATTTATTAAATGTTTCAAAAACAGGCAGACTGGTGGGGGAAAGAGGTTTCTGAGGCAGAGAAGAAGACAGCCTGTTTAAAGGGGCCTTTGTCCCATGGCCCTCTGGGTAACATCCTGCGCTTGCTGATTACAGTGCAGAGAGCAGACGGGCCTTCATTACCAGTGCAAATACAAACAGTGACACCCCTGTCCCCTTCCTCGGTGTAATGGGGTGTGTTCAGAGCACATATTACTTCTTTGAACACTGTCAGTGGGGGATAAATACAGCATTTTAGTCTACAAAATAAAAATTGGGCTCAATTTTCCAAAGCGTGTAAAACATACTGTGCAATCTGCTTGTTGGAAAAAACATCCATCCTGGACAATTTTATTCTTATGATATTTATTCTGGTAAAGTATCAGGGGAAAAAGCAGTGGTTGTTTTTAAATAAAGCTTTTTATCAGAACGCATTACTGTACAGAGAAACATCCGTTCCCTCGGACTGAGAATTACTGGCACATCAACCACCACGCGACGCTGCATCTGAAATAATGTAAAAGGCACTGGAGACATGGCAGCCCTCTCACCCTGAGAAATAGCATTTTATTTCAACCTCAGCTCTTTTAAGAATGAAAGTTAGATTGTTGTTAGACTGTTACTTTACTTCATAACTTCTTAATGTATCGCCAAAAATGCTGCTGCCACCAACTGAACTGACATGTAAACGATCTGTTTCATGCATCATTTTGTGATTTCACTACAATCACACTGCATCAGGTTTGGAGCTTAAGGATGCAACGACATCTTTGATATCAGTAGAAGATGTCTCTCCAATTAACCGCCACCTCAGGGTTAGCGGCTGAAGAGGGGATGCTACCTCTGTCTCACCTACAGGACAGCACCTGGCCTGAGCTTTACACATTCTTTAACATCAGGACAAGTTGTGAAATAGTCTTGTGTTTCATGTAACATTCCAATTGCATGGTATAAATTCCAGTGTATGGGAGCATCTAACTCACATAATTTCCCTGCAAACCAGAACTTCCCAGGTTTTTATCATAAAGAATATCATTAATATCATCATGTGGAGCTGTAATGGCGACATGTAGTCCAGCTGTCTCTCGTGTTCGTGTTTGTTAATTTGAATGTATTTTGTTGTGTCGGGCTTTTGTCTTTTTCATGCGCTGTGTGTCTGTTGTGGAGCGGGGAGGCGGGCTGGAGATTTTTCGGGGCACTCCTGCCGCTTGTTTTGATGATATTGGCGAATTGTCTTGCGGGGATAATTTTGTTTGTGGTCGTCACCATGGAGACGCATTCACAAGATACAGTATGCTCGGGAATGTCCGTTGGATCTGCAGCAGCAAAGTTTACCATCGCTCTTCACCGGAGTTGAAGATGTTGGGACTGATCACAGATCAACCATGGAAGGGGAGGAGAAGATGGTGTGGGGAGGAGTGAGGCGACGAGTGGGAAGGCTGATGCAGTTCGGTGCTCTGTTACTTGTTACGAGTTTGTGTGTTGGACTGCTAAATGACAGTGGACATCGGACAACGGAGGAAATCATGGCTGTATTCCAATTTAATTCACTTAATTTGATATGGTATGTCTTTATTTGGTGTGTTTGTTTGTGCGTTGTGGGTCTGCCCCACTGTCTATGTCTTTTTTGTTGTTGCTGGGGCTACAACTGAAGTTCCCGAAAGGGAAAATAAAAGTTATTCTATTCTATTACTCCTTTCCTCTCATTAAAAAGCCATGAGAATTATCTTAACCATCAGCTCCACTCAGAAGCAATAAACCACTTCTCTGCGGCTTGCCTTCGAGGGTACAGTAGCATAGAAAGAATAAAATGTTAAATACGTAGGTGATTATAAAAGATTCAGGCCTGAAAGTCTGTGCTTCTACCGCTACTCCACCGTGGTGGCCCTATATTGTAATTTTCTGTGTGTCTTAATTATGCTTCTGTCTTTCATATGTGTTTCTACTATTTGCCAATTGTGAAGCACTTTGAGCTGCTCTGGGTATGAAAGGTGCTATACAAATAAAGATTATTATTATTATTATTATTATTATAGCTAGAAAAAAGGCACGTCTCAAAGCACTGAAGAAAATAACATGTAAAACTTTGACTTCAGAGAGGATCAGACTTACAGTTCATTCTTACCACCATAAAATCACACCTGCCCAACAATGTTGTTAATAGGTTCACATAATAGTTATTTCTCCACAGTTCCTCAGGAAAGTTATAATGACGTGTTTGTAGCCTGAAAGAACGATGAGAACAAAACATTTTCACATTCCATAAAGATTATTTTTAAATGCTATTTGGCTGGCTGGGCTGTTCTTATGCCTATAGTATGAATTTTGAAGAACAGGTCAATCCATTTCAATGTTAATCTTGATCAATCCACCTTTACATGCAGCTGTCATCTCTTCAGCAGGATTGATACTAAACAGTTTCTACCTGTTTGTTTGACAGAGTATTTGCATGATGTCTCCAAACTCCAGTTAAGTGGTATTATTATAATCTGGACATGGATTTGATTCATTTTGAGTAATAGTGAGAAAGAGCAGAACACTTAATCCATTCATAATTAAACAGGCTCTTCACTAATCACTATTTCTGTGGCAGTCTCTTTAAGAATGAATTGCAAAGATAAATCTTCCATTCATGGTTATGAGAAAAGAACTGGAGTTTAAATGCAAGGCATACTTTTATTATTCATGTGGACTCTTCCAAACCAACATGACAAAGAAAGCATACAGGAGTCATAGTCTGGATGAAAACCAGAGTGAAGGAACCAATGAGGGAAGAAAAAAGGAGTGTCAAAGAGCTCTTCACAAATCAGCGTGTCTGGATTTTACTGCATTTGATTTGAGAAGGAATGTGTGTCTTGATTTTACTGCATTTGATTTGAGAAGGAATGTGTGTCTGGACTTTATTGCATTTGATTTGAGAAGCAATGTGTGTCTGGATTTTACTGCATTTGATTTGAGAAGCAATGTGTGTCTGGATTTTACTGCATTTGATTTGAGATGCAATGCGTGTCTGGATTTTACTGCATTTGATTTGAGAAGCAATATGTATCTGAATTTTACTGCATTTTATTTGAGAATCAATGTGTGTTTGGATTTTACTGCATTTGAGAAGCAATGTGCATCTGGATTTTACTGCATTTGATTTGAGAATAAATGTGTGTCTGTATTTTACTGCATTTGATTTGAGAAGCAATGTGTGTCTGGATTTTACTGCATTTGATTTGAGAATAAATGTGTGTCTGTATTTTACTGCATTTGATTTGAGAAGCAATGTGTGTCTGTATTTTACTGCATTTGATTTGAGAAGCGATGTGTGTGTGGATTTTACTGCATTTGATTTGAGAAGGAACGTGTGTCTCATTTTTACTGCATTTGAGAAGCGATGTGTGTCTGATCTTTAGGTGGAATGTAAAACAATGTGACCTGTTATAAACAGTCATCAGCAGATTTAGCAGGGTTAGAGTAAGGTTCGGAGAACCAGAAGCGACCGATAAGGATTCTAAAAGTGTATATAAAAAGATACGCCACAAAAGCGGAAGTAACCGCACCAGGGAGGAGATAAACAAAAGAACGGGAGCAAAACTTCCCTAGCACAAGGCAAATCAAAGCAACCTCAAAAACGGAGGCGTATCTCGATAAACAGTGAGAATAAATAACAAAAGAACCTCACGCACTAAATCATTAGGCGTAACAGGAGGTTGAAAAACTCGAGAAAACCAGTGAAGGAATGAAACAGAACTAAGAACCTGTTATCCAAAGCTCTTGAGGCGAAAGAACTTGAACACAAAAGGTAACAGGTAAAAAAATAAAGGATAAAGAGAAAGATTGAAAAGAAAAGAGAAAAGCAATCTAAACCTAATTCTAACCGGATTTGCTGCGTTTCTTATTTGTACAAACCAGAAATGCAGTGACCGAATTCCTATACCTTACCAACTTTGTTGTCAACATAGCAAAGACAATATCGAAGTGCTGAAAGGCGGAAGTCCTGAGCTATTTATAATAGGCAGGAAATCCGAAATTGCCGGGCGAGATTCAAACACCGGAACAGAGGTGGAAAAAATCAGATAGAGCGTCCCAAAGATGCCAAAAAGAAAATTGAATAGCATAGGGTACTACCAAACTACTTCTACATAGAATATAGGTCAGCACAAAGTAAAGGATTCAACAATAGTTTGACTTCAAAAATGATGGTATAATCACTGAAAATAACCCCGATAGACTGTCGTCCTATTTTATTTGCTTTGAGTGCACTGTGGAGTGTTTAAGTGTGTTTGGTAGTGGATGCTACTAGTTACCTTAGAGTTGCGCTAGCATTAGCAATGTGTGTATGTCCAAAAGAAGGGACAGCATGGAATTATCTGAAAATGGTTTCCATCAATCAACTACATCATGGGTAAGTCGTAATTGAGACTATGGGCCCTATCTTACACCCGGCGCTAAGCGGCGCTAACCCAAACGCAAGTGTCTTTGCTATCTTACACCCGGCGCATGGTTCATAATAACGCCTTGCGTTCACGTCGTTTAACTAGCATGTATTCTTGCACGCATTACAAGTGAACTGGGCGTGTTGGTCTTAAGATGAGGAGTGGCCAGGATTCTTTCTGGCGTATTGCTATCTTGAGCCAGCAGAAAGCGCTTGCGCTAGAACCACCACAAACCTGGTCTAAAGTCATGTCGCAGTTGTTTACATATTATTTTAACGGCGCATATAAGTGCGTCTACATAGGCGTGTGCACAACGCGCGTACCCTCCTGTCTGTTACACACAGGGGCGCGCACAAGCATGACTAAAATATCTAGATCACAATGTGAAATATTATTATTGTGTAGGCTATATCAAAAATTTTATATAATAAAAGGTTCCATAGGTCCACATAACTTTCCCTCAGCGAAGGGAAACGATGCCACATTACATTGCTCTCAGCCCACTCCATCAACATCCAGGCGATGTGCGATGGTACGGGACAATGGCTATCCATTAAAAAGGAGCTGATAACACCTATATCAAGCCTAATGCGCAAATTGTCATTTGCACCTAATGCGTGAATTGTCATTCAATGGAAAACTCGCTCACTGCAATAGACGGACATTTGAGTTTTGACAATGCGCTTCAGATGTCATTACAATACAGCTCTGTTTATCTAGGAATACAGCCTGTAAGTAAATAGAATGGTTTGTGACTGAAAAAAGTTCAAAACCTTGTCCAGTGAATATTGCTTTTATTGTTTTTCAAATAGCCTAGGCTACAGCGGGTTCGCTGTGCATAAGGTTTTTTTCGATAGCCTATGGTTAAAAAACGGAGCTAAATATCACCATGTTAACTGAATTGTAACCTTAGCTATTCTTCATCCTTCATATTTTTTAAATTACAGTGACAACGTTTCCATACCCTCAGCTTATTAAAACCCAGCTGATTTCACCTGTTATTCCATAACTGAACAAAAGATTTTAAAGAGAACTAAGCGTCTAATTATAAACGAAAACAAATTTGCAGCACGTTACAATTAATTCACAATTAATTTTAATACCATTATCTGCATGTGCGCTTTATAGGAGCAGGTCTGTTTCCCCTGCTGTAAATCACACTTTTAAGGGTCTTCCTGGGAAAGTGGATTGTTTTAAAGCATTATGCTACCAGTAAAAAAAAGGTTGGTCACATTTCCATAAGCAGGACATTATAAAACAAGGGAAAATATGCGTGAACCTATGGGTTGCCAACCTGACAGCTTTATTGTATTTATTGTCATCATTACGGCAAAATAACGTTATTTATTTTATTAATCAAAATTAGAATGCAGGTAATGAACTTCGGATGAAGCTTGAACATGAGTTCATTGCTTTATTGCATAATCAAACGAAATTCGTTAAACAAGCAGGCTAATTTGGCTTTTTCTAAGGTGAGACGGAAGCCATTGGTAGCTTATTCTCAGCTGTTGCAGGTGCCTTTAACAAAATTTAACCGCATATATTTTGTAAAATAACAGTACTGTCGGAAATTACCGGGAACTCATAATGGTTTGTCCGAATAATATTTATCATAGGCTACTAGTGATCCATATAGGCTATTCCTTGATCGCACTAAACACGCACGCGCATGTCTGTTTCGCCATCATATAAGCAATCCGCCAAGGTGGAAAAGCAGGCTTTTAAAGGGAATGGGATATGACATTTTGTTTATTGCATGTCACGCCCAAGACACACCTATAATTAATGAAGAGACTAGGTTCAGCCCACTTGCATGCTGCGCCGTGCTTAGCGCCCAAAAAACACGCCGTTAAAATAGCAAAAGTGGACTTGGACACGCCCTAAATGGACTTTACGCCATGCGCTTAGACCAAGCACCAAGATAGGGCCCATTATGTCCAAAATTCCCAACTATCCCTTTAATAATATTACAGAGATCTGATAACTTTCACTCATTAAAAGTTGTGATTCAGTGATAAAAAATGCACAAGGAAATTTATACCAAGAGAATAAAATTTGTTTGGATTCATCACACCCCAATAATGCACCCCTTCATAAATACATATCAAAATCAAAATAGCATCGTACACAACACAAAGTAGGTAAAAAATAAAAAATACTTGTATAAAAATGTCCCTTTGTGTTGTAAATGTAAATTTTACATTTACAGAGTCGGGCATATTGTTTTGAAAAAAGTGTTCATTATTTATATTGCCTCTGGCGTGAAGGTGAGTGCTCCAGGGCTGAGGTGGGTGTTGAAGAGCTTTTTAATATCTGCAGCTGTGCTTTTAGCTTGATATCCTTTTTGCTGACTCTAACTGCCTTATTGAGGGAATAAGCTGAGTTACACAGGGATGCAGAATTTCCTGTTTGCTCAACACTTGTGTTTCCTCACAATGAAAGGCCAAGTGACAGCATAATTATGATGATAATATGGTGCTTAGTTTTAAAATACTATAATTTATCCAAAAGCCAGACAGCACAACGCCATATATTAGCACGTTTATAAAGAAATACATGTCACTAAACTAACGGAGCATCAGAAAAACCAGCAGTAAATTGGAACCTCTGCAAAAGTGACAGCAATGAATTCCTTGAGCTTCTCAAAACAGTTTTTTAAGATATTTCTGGAGGAATAATTAAAATTACCACATTGAATGTGTAGCGACAGAACGTCAGAGCGCAGTAGCAGGTTGGCACATTGAATGTAAAGCGACAGAACGTAGGCACGCAGTAGCAGGTTGGCACATTGAATGTGGAGCGACAGAATGTAGGCGCCCAGTAGCAGGTTGGCACATTGAATGTAGAGCGACAAAACATCAGTGCGCAGTAGCAGGCTGGCACATTGAATGTGGAGCGACAGAACGTCAGTGCGCAGTAGCAGGTTGGCACATTGAATGTAGAGCGACAGAATGTAGGCGCCCAGTAGCAGGTTGGCACATTGAATGTAGAGCGACAGAACGTCAGAGCGCAGTAGCAGGTTGGCACATTGAATGTGGAGCGTCAGAGCGCAGTAGCAGGTTGGCACATTGAATGTAGAGCGAAAGAACGTTAGTGCGCAGTAGCAGGTTGGCACATTGAATGTAGAGTGACAGAACGTCAGCGCGCAGTAGCAGGTAGGTTTCATTTAAAATGATGGATGCCCAGCAAACATACAGCCAAGGCAGGACAGCACATGTTGTGTCAGGCATGTTGCTCTCATAGAGCAGGGCTGCAGCTAAAATAAAGTTTGAAATGAAGTTTGAATGTGTGTGTCCACAGTGACCAGATTTAATAAACAGGGAGTTATGGAAAAAGCGCTGCCAGAGGCTGTTAGCAAGAGCATCCCTCCAAATCTGCCAGCTCACACAATGTAACCTCCTCAAAAGGGAGAATTATCCACCCTGGATATGCTCAGGTGTCACCCATTATAGTTATCTCCTCAACATTACTGGGGCTCGGTGAATAAAAATAAAAAAAGTAATACTGGGAAGTCTTTTTTGGAACATTCCACAGGTAAACAGGTGATGTTATCATGACTGGGTATTAAAGGATATCAAAAGACTCTTGATATCTTATTTTCAGGTACTCTTACAAGCGATACTATAACCTCTCTGCTTTTGAATGGATCTCCATGGGAATTAGTGGGTGGGACTAGATTTAGCTGTAACTTACAATGGAACAGTATGGAACACATGGTTGGTTAAATGACTGTAAGTCATCAAGGGTCTGAGGTATCAAACGTGCCTCAAACCATCATTCTGCTGCCAGATATGCAGCAGATTCCCATAGAGATGCATTCAAATGCAGAGAGGTTATAGTATCGCTTGTAAGAGTACCTGAAAATAAGATATCACAAGTCTTTTGATATACTTTTACACCCAGTCATAATAGCATCACCTGTTTACCTGAGGAATGTTACAAACAGGTGTTTTTTGAACTTTTAATTTTTTTTTACTAGGATTAAATGTCAGGAATTGTGAAAAACTGAATTTAAATGGATTTGGCTAAGGTGTATGTAAACTTCCGACTTCAACTGTATATGTAAAAGAGAATTTACAAATCACTGCTTTTTGCTTTTATGTGCATTTTACATACTGTCCCAACATTTTTGGAATTGGGGTTTGTATCATCAAGATCATAAAATATATTTCAGCACTATGCAACACTATTCTGGCCTGGGAGGCAGCGAGCTGTGATCTAGTTCCCCTTGAGAATCGCTCTTATTTCCTGATTTAAGAGAGAATTTTATTGTGATTAATACGATGAAGTTCTGGAATAGGGTGAAAATATCAAAATAAAAAAACATGGCCATCAAGCATGATCTGTCATTCTTAGAGCCAATCATGACTCACCCAAATTGTCCTATTCAACACTCGAGTACTGGGACCAATGTGGTCTATACTCCATTACTCCATTCCTTTCATATGGGGACTTTGTACAGCATAAATCTTTCAAACTGTTTCAGACTGAATTTACTTTACGCCAATCTGACTACTTTCACTTTCTCCAAAAGAGGAGTCACATAAACTCCACTCAATTGTATTGGAAGTTGTCCAACCCTAATTCACTTGGATAATTACTTCTTAGAGCAAGCACATGCCAGAAAAATAATACTTAAGTGTATCTATGACTCCATTCTTACCAAATTGAAAGTTAATACTGAGGCAAGCACATTTTTTGTCACTGCTTTTGTTAAATATAAAGATACACACACACGCACACACATCTCTCCTCTGACGAGAGAGATACACACACATCTCTCCTCTGAATGAGAGAAATACACATATATTTCTCCTCTCACTGAGAGATACACACATATCTCCTCTGACTGAGAGAGATACACACACATCTCTCCTATGACTGAGAGATACACACATGTCTCTCCTCTGACTGAGAGATACAAACACACACATTCCTGCAGCCAAACTATGTGCAAACACAAACTCTGGGCCCTATCTTGGCAATCTTGGCGCTTAGTCTAAGCGCATGGCGCTAAGTCCATTTAGGGCGTGTCCAAGTCTACTTTTGCTATTTTAATGGCGTGTTTTTTGGGCGCTAAGCATGGCGCAAGGTGCAACTGGGCTGAACCTATAATTAATGAAGTCTCTTCATTAATTATAGGTGTGTCTTGGGCATGACATGCAATAAACCAATCAAAATGTCATATCCCATTCCCTTTAAAAGCCTGCTTTTCCACCTTGGCGGATTGCTTATGATGGCGAAACAGACATGCTCGTGCGTGTTTAGTGCGATCAAGGAATCGGCTATATGGATCAGTAGCAGTGGTAGTATTATGAGTTCCCGGTAATTCCTGACAGTGCTGTTTACGAAATATATGCTGTTAAATTTCGTTAAAAGCACCTGCAACAGCTGAGAATAAGCGACCAATTGCTTCCTTCTCACCTTAGAAAACGCCAAATTAGCCTGCTTGTTTAACAAATTTCGTTTGATTATGCAACGAACTCATGTTCAAGCTTCATCCGAAGTTCATTAGGCTACCTGCATTCTAATTTTGATTAATAACATAACTAACGTTATTTTGCCTTAATGATGACACTAAATACAACAAATCTGTCAGGTTGGCAACCCATAGGTTCAGCATATTTTCCCTTGTTTTATAATGTCCTGCTTATGGAAATGTGACCAACCTGTTTAACTGGTAGCGCAATACTTTAAAACTATTCACTTTCCCAGGAAGACCGTGAAAAGTGCGATGTACAGCAGGGGAAACAGACCTGCTCATGTAAAGCGAACATGCAGATAATGGAATTAAAATTAATTGTGTAACGTGCTGCAAATTTAGTTTCTAATTAGACGCTTAGTTCTCTTTAAAATCTTTTGTTCAAGTTCTGGAATAACAGGTGAAATCAGCGGGGTTTTGATAAGCTGAGGGTATGGAAACCTTGTCACTGTAATTTTTAAAATATGAAGGACGAAGAATAGCTAAGGTTAGCCTACAATTCAGTTAACATGATGACATTTATCTCCGTTTTTTAACCATAGTCTATCGAAAAAACATTATGCACAGCGAGTCCGCTGTAGCCTAGGCTATTTGAAAAACAATAAAAGCAATATTCACTGGACAAGGTTTTGAACTTTTTTCAGTCACAAACCATGGTATTTACTTACAGGCTGTATTCCTAGATAAACAGAGCTGTATTGTAATGACATCTGAAGCGCATTTTCAGAACGCAAATGTCCGTCTATTGCAGTACGCGAGTTTTCCATTGAATGACAATTCACGCATTAGGTGCAAATGACAATTTGCGCATTAGGCTTGATATAGGTGTTATCAGCTCCTTTTTAATGGATAGCCATTGTCCCGTACCATCGCACATCGCCTGGATGTTGATGGAGTGGGCTGAGAGCAATACTTTACGTTACCTACGAATGTAGTGCCGGCACTGGTCGACTACAACAACAAAGAAGAGCAACAAGTTGCAATGGCCACGTTCGCTCCGCTGCTGTACTTCCACAGAGAACATAAGTCAGCACAAAGTAAAGGATTCAATGATAGTTTGACTTCAAAAATTATGGTATAAACACTCAAAATAACACCGATAGACTATCGTCGTATTTTATTTGCTTTGGGTGCACTGTGGAGTGTTTAAGTGTGTTTGGTAGTGGATGCTACCGGTTACCATAGAGTTGCGCTAGCATTAGCAACATGTGTATGTCCAAAAGAAAGGACAGCATGGAATTAGCTGAAAATGGTTTCCATCAATCAACTACATCATGGGTAAGTCGTAATTGAGACATTATGTCCAAAATTCTGAACTATCCCTTTAATGTACTATTAATCTCTCTTGACAGATGTTCACATAAATATGAACATCTGTCGGCGCACAAGTAAAACCTGGTGTTACCTAAATTAAAGCAGAGACGAAAACTTCCTGTCGGAAGCTGATTGACCTGACCAATCACGGTTGGGCGGTGCACATGTAAACAGAATCGATGGGAAACACCGGGGTACTGATGTACCGATAGCCAACAATTAAACGTTTTGTAATGGTGGCAATATGATTGGTACAAAATGGATGAATCGCCTGAGAAAACACCAAGAAAAAAACAACACAAAAAGGAGGAGAACATCCGACAAAAACGATGTGCCAGTAAAAAAAACGATATAACCATGCAGATTCACACAGAAGAGACTTATCTATGGCTCGCAGTAGATGGCCTAATGTTAAAGAAAATAGAAGATTAAACATTGCACATATAAACACCAAACTGCGTAGCTAACTCCGCGATAATGTAACTAGGCCTATATAGTTACCTAGCCACGTATTGCATTTGCATTAAAAACAATGGCACAATTTAGCTTTGGCTAACTGTCGCCCAGTTGCAGTAAATTAGCCTACTATTTGCAGCCTACGAGTCTGCCATCCAGTAGACACTGAGGGAAAGAAAGTAGCTACATTCTGCTTAATTTACTTTATTAATTAAAATTATTTACTCCACTTATTTTCTTTAATGTTTTGGAATTAGCCAGTTATGGAACAATAGTTAAAGGGGAACGCCGGGCTATTTCTTGAACTTCTATATCCATTTTATATGTTTAATGTGAGGCTTGAAGCTTACCGCACTCGAACTGCGCCTCCCGGTTCCCTTGTTTCCAGAAGCGCTGATCTACGTACGCGGTGGTTAATTTCAGCTGCAGGTCTATACTGTATACTGGAAGGTTCAAAATATATCAGATTCGTTGATAGATAAAAGTCTGATATGAATAAAGGCTGTCATCCTCATTATCTTCAAGTTCTTCCGAGATGTATAATTTAGCTATGAAAATCGAAAACATTGCATATAATATTGAAGTCAAAAGTTTCCGGAATTGTACCTTCAGCCGCACCGTACTGCTGTCGGCTACCTAAACTCACCACGCCCCTCAAACCTCAGTTCCCTCATAATATTTAAATTGTAGCATTCTCTCAGATTCAGGAGGAATACGTTCTAAAATAACATTACAATTATTTGGCAGACGCTTTTATCCAAAGCGACGTACAATAAGTGCATATTGAAGGTCATTGACGCGACTACAAAGCAGATCCGACAAAGCACAACTTTCTCACAACGTAATAGCCATCCCTAGTAATGAACATAGAACACGTCAGCTATACAATCTTAACTATAAAATAAATAACAAACTTTAATAAAGTTTTTTAAAAAACAAGCAAAAAAAAAAAAAAAAAAAGAAGCAAGTACTATAGAATTGGCCCTATATAGGTAGTTTAGTCGAGGTGGAGTCTGAAAAAGTGCGTTTTCAGACCACGACGGAAAACAGACAGTGTTTCAGCTGAGTGCAGTGGAATGGGGTGGTCAGGTACGGCCAAATCCTCCTAATTTCTTGTACAGGAGGAACCTGCAGGACCATGCCGTTGCCCTTGAAGTCCAGCTGGTCGTCCAGGACCACCCCCAGGTTCCTTGCAGAGTGGGAGGCGGTCACCATGGATGGTGATGGACAGGTCTAGAAGTGGGGAGGTCTTGTATGGCATGAAGAGCAGCTCAGTCTTGAGTTTGAGTTTCAGGTGATGGCTAGACATCCACACAGAGATGTCAGCCAGGCAAGCAGATATCCTATCCTTAACCTGTCGGGTAGAGGGAGGGAAAGAGAGGAAGAGTTGAGTGTCATCAGCATAACTATGGTAAGAGAAGCCATGTGAATTAATAACCAAACCAAGACACTTAGTGTAAGTCGAGGTGGAGTCTGGCGAGAACAGCAGAGGACCCAGTACAGATCCCTGTGGGACTCCTGTAAAAAGTTGATGAAGTGCAGAGACAGAGCCCTTCCAGGAGACTTGGTAGGATCTATTTGTGAGATAGGATGTAAACCAAGAGGGCAGTTCCAGAGATGCCCATCTCAGCCAGTGTGGAGATCAGGAGTTTGTGGTTGACCGTGTCCAACGCTGCAGACAGGTCAAGAAGAATCAGGACAGATGAGAGGGAGGAAGCTCTAGCAGTGGCGAGTGCCTTAGTCACAGCCAGGACTGCAGTTTCAGTAGAGTGTCCGGTTCTGAAGCCGAACTGATGAGGGTTGAGCAGGTTGTTCTGGTGGAGAAAAACAGAAAGTTGGTTAAGGGCAGCTTGTTCAAGAGCTTTGGACAGGAAGGGCAGGAGAGACAAAGGATGATAGTTTCTGACATCAGAGGAGTCCAAGCTAGGTTTCTTAAGGAGTGGGGTAACATGAGCAGTTTTGAAAACAGCAGGAACATAGCCACAGGTTAAGGAGATGTTGATAATGGGGGATAGATATGGAAGAACCTCACCGGATATAGACTGGAGGACTGCCGAAGGGATGGGGTCCAGTGGACAGGTGGTTGCACGCTGGTGTGTTACCAGTTGGAGTATATCTGTGTCCTCCAGAGTCTTAAAGGACAAGTGTAGCAGTGGGTTCATTATGGGGGATATGGGGCGTCACATTATGGGGCAAATAAGTAGTCTACGACTGTTACTGAAAATGCCTTGCTGTATTCTTCCTCAGTGCAATAGGACATGTGTTCCACAGACTTTCAATTAGATTCAAACATGTGCAAGAAATGGCTAATAGCAATTAGAAATGAAAGATATGACATATATACATCTGCAACCGCATTGAAAAATCTCCAGGTTTGCAGTAAACATTTCTTGAATGAAGACTACGAACGAGATTTATGTGCTAAACTTATGGGTAGAGAAACACGAAGGATACTGAAGAAAACTGCTATCCCAGCTAACAAAATTAGGTCTCTGGGACGTCCCCTGAACGTCTCGAAATGTCATCAGGACGTCGCCTTGACGTCTTTTCGTAGGGTTTTCTAAACATTACGTGGATGACACAGAGAACATTCCCTGGTTGTTCTAGTAACGTCCCCCAGATATTCATTACATGACGTTATATTGAAACAAGTAACAGACGTTGCAGGAACGTCCCTGAATGTCCCATGAATGTTATGAGCACAACGTCATATCATAACCACATAGGGACGTTGCTTGAACGTCCCCGAAAAATTCTAATTAAATGTCATATTGTATCCAAACAGTGACCTTCCTAGGAATTTACTAACGTCCTAGTAATGTTTTTAGGACATCCCTAGGGAATGTCACATCATAACTTTGAGGGGACTGAAAGGGGACGTTCCTGGGACATCCACTGTTTGCTGGGATCCCATCTATTTTCACTTGGTCCAAGCCACCGGCGCATTCCAGAAGTGTCATCGAGAAAAGAGCCCATGCTAAGGTATGTTGATTGGATAGAGATACACAGCGAATATCTACCACCGATAACATTTACAATTTCTGAAACTTTTGACTATAATAGTATATGTTTAGGATTTTCATAGCTAAATTATACATCGCCGAACTCGGGAGAACCTGAAGATAATCAGTTTAGCATCCCTTTAGTCATATCAGACTTTTATCTATCAGCGAATTTGATCAATTTCGAACCTTCCAGTATACTGTATAGAACTGCGGCTGGAATTGTAAAGGGGCGTGACGTGTGAGGTAGGAGGAGCCAAACGCAGCAAGGGGATTCTTTAAGCCCTAAGGCCACTAAGGCAGGAAACCCCGCAGATAAGGGAGGAGACAAGACAAGGAAACACACACACCACAGCTACAGACTGGCTCACTGTTACACACCAATGAGTAGAAGCACAAGACTACTACCACATACTTCTATGAGCTAAGCAACTAATAAACGAGCCAGAAATAACAAACGCCCTGTCTCGGAAACGAGACGCATAAGAACAGGCGAGTAGCATAATGGCACAAATACACACCAACGTACCGAAGCTACGAAACGGCACACTGTAAAACGCAATTGAGTAGAAGCACAAATGCCTGATTTCACAGCAAGAAATCCAAAACGCCCTGCCTCAGTAATGAGGCGCAAGAATAGGCGAGTAGCACAAAAGGTACACATAAAACATATAACCAACAAACACTGAAAACTAATGCGAATTAGAATGCCAGGAGGCGAAAGGAACGGATATCTAACGTTCCAAGGCTACTCTCAGACTCGCAGTCAAATGCAAACATGTCCACAACATCACCCAATCTTCCCCACAGGAAGACATGCACCGACAGACGAAACAGAACTACAGTTCCGAACAAAATCGTCAAACTCCATATACGGATAAAGGCACAAGACATGCACCGACAGACGAAACAGAACTACAGTTCCGAACAAAATCGTCAAACTCCATATACGGATAAAGGCACAAGACATGCACCGACAGACGAAACAGTTCCGAACAAAATCGTCAAACTCCATATACGGATAAAAGCACAAGACATGCACCGACAGATGAAACAGAACTACAGTTCCGAACAAAATCGTCAAACTCCATATACGGATAAAGGCACACAGGGACGAGAGGACAGCTGCACCGGAATTATTGGCTATCTGACTAGCGCAAGCTCAATAGAAAATACAAGCCCTGCCTCTAAGAATAAATAGAGCCCTAAAGTCAGTATGAAAAAACGCCCTGTCTCTCAATAAACAAACTCCTCTTGCTTTCAGAGAAGACAGCAGATAAAGAGAGGAGAAAGAGACAGCAAAGAGCAAACGATCTAGGCAAAACGACAAACAAGGACAGACCAGAACGCGGCGACTGAAATGAGCACACAAAACAGGAATTTAACCTGAAAGCTCAAAGCACAAAGCCAAGTCCCGCAAAACTCCAACAAAGCACAACAGAGCACAATGGAGCAAAACGGTCTCCTTAAAACACTAGATCAATATACTGGCTAAAATTTTTAAAAGGGCTAAATAAACCACACACAAAATAACACAAATAATGCCAAACAACACACCACAGCACAAACAACAAACAATCAATATCGAAGCCCCGAATGAAGGAAACGGAAGGCTTAAATAGCTCACCGGCAACCATGTACAGCTGTGCAAAGTTGATGAGACTTCTTCGCGAGAAGAAGGAACGGAGCCAAAACTCCACCAACGAAGCAGCGTCCACTTGTGGCGACCGAGGAACACAACCGCAAGGGGAAAATGTCACAAACCATGACAGGAATTAACCACCACTTACATAAATCAGCGTGTCTGGAAAAAAGGGAACCGGGAGGCGCAGTTCTAGTGCGGTAAGCTTCAAGATTCACATTAAACATATAAATTCGATATAAAAGTTTAGGAAAAATCCCGGTATTCCCATTCCCATCCATAGGTTGTGTAGTTATTAGCCAGTAGCGAACAAGCTGTGGGCCATGTTTGAAAGATTTAACTTTTGCCGTAACCTGTCGGCAGACAAAATACGTCCCGCTTTTCCAGTAAATATTTCAAACAAAGGTGTTACAGTGGTTTGAAACTTGTTTGTGAAATAATGCTGTTCAAAAGTTTGTCGGTAATCTCCATTGCATTCTTGTTCGAAGGGTTGCCTATCGGACTAGAAACACAACAGAACTTGGTAGCTGGTACTTCCAAGCCCTGAGATTCACTGAGGCTAAATCATTTAGCTGATGGGTTCAGAGATTGATGTACTATTACACACCAGTCTACAGTCTAAACAGCTATTACAGTATTAATGTTAGTTAATTATTACACACCAGTCTACAGACTAAACAGCTATTATAGTATTAATGTTATTTAATGATTACACACCAGTCTACAGTCTAAACAGCTATTATAGTATTAATGTACTATTACACATCAGTCTACAGTCTAAACAGGTATTATAGTATCCATTCTCTTTAATGATTACGCACCAGTCTAAACAGGTGTTTGGACTCTTTAGCCAATAAGTGACCTAAATGTATAATATAAGTGTTGAAACACAGGAAAAACCAGCCTGTGGCCCTCCAGGACTGGACCCGCACACACATGGTATAGTCCTGCGCTGTGTGGGTCGGACAGCACCCCCTGTGGACATTTGAGCAGGTGGAGGTATCTGTTGAGTCTGTTATGCAGTCTCTCTCTCTCTCTCTTTCTCTCTCTCTCTCCTGTTTCTGCTGTTCATTCCTTTGCAGCAGCTGCACCCAGCTCAGCCTTCATACATCATGCCCCCCCTCGAGCTGATTCTTCATCATCAGTATCATCACCATCATCATCATCATTAAAGAACTGTGATGTGCCCCAATGGATGTGCATTCTCATAAATCCAATGTTTGTTTCCAAGGTTTGAGATTTCCCCCTAGAGTTGTATACTTCAGAGGATTAAAACCAAATCATCTGTAAGCCATGCATTACACCTACAGTACAGAATGCTGAGTCTACACTTCCTAGTGCAATATATTATATAACGGCTCAAAATGTTTATTCTGTCCAATGGGAAAAGTGATCAGTAACAGGTGCCTTTGAGCACCCAATAAAACATCTCTATTTAACAGAGAGTCTTGAGTTTGGTTTCCTGAAGATCAGCTTTTTAAATGTACTCTTTAACACTGAGAGACTAGGATACACTGTACTATGGAACATAAATTGAGCTTAATGGACCACATCTGAACCAAAGCCACCATCCAATTGATCAAGCATGAAAAAATACAGACACAGGAATGGTCCAACTGCTTGTGTCCTACAATGACAGCTTAATTAATGTTCAGACCAAACAGGACTTCAGCGTAAAATCTACACGGGAGCAAACATGCACTGGAATAACATCTACACATGCACTAGAATAACATCTACACGTGCACTGGAATAACATCTACACATGCACTGGAATAACATCTACACATGCACTGGAATAACATCTACACATGCACTGGAATAATATCTAAACATGCACTGGAATAACATCTACACATGCACTGGAATAACATCTAAACATGCACTGGAATAACATCTACACATGCACTGGAATAATATCTACACATGCACTGGAATAACATCTACACATGCACTGGAATAACATCTAAACATGCACTGGAATAACATCTACACATGCACTGGAATACCATCTACACATGCACTGGAATAACAAAATGTTTTTGCATGATAAAAGTAGGTTAAAAAGAGCACTCGACTGGGAAAGCACGATACGGTGCTGCAATCACTCCAACAAGCCATGCAGACCATCATGGAACAAATGGTGTCTCTGACACTGCTGGCCCAGGATACTGCGTCTTCCACCCAAGCTGCCAGCTCCGCCGTGCACCAGGTCTAGTCCATGGCTGGCCGGGTCACTTCATCCACAACTGACCTGTTAAAGGCAATGCCTATCAAGTGAAAGAGGAGGTCCTGACGGCCGTTTCCCTGACCTCCTCCCAAACCCGACCCAGTCATCAAGCTCTGCTCACCTGGAATGGGACCCAGCTACCAGTTTAAGTCCTTATCGATTCTGGAGTGGACACTAATTTCATCTGCCCTGCCCTGGTCCATCAGATGGGCATTCACACCGCCCCTATGAAGATGCCTCTTCACACTAACACTCTTACCGGGACCCCTCTGACAGTTATCCGAGAAGTGACCAGCCCTGTGGAGATACTGGTGTCTGGCAATCATCGGGAGGAGATTTCTTTCTTTGTCATGGAATCACCTTTCATTCCTGTTGTGCTTGGATCACCATGACTCGCCAAACACAATCCCCAAATTGACTGGACTCGGGGAATCATTACTGGCTGGACTCCTAAGTGCCACCTCACCTGCCTCAGTTCTGCTGCCAGTTCCGTGAGGGCCCAACCACCTCTGAAGGAAGAAGTTATCAATCTCACCAAAGTGCCCAGTGAATATCACGACCTCCGCTAGGCGTTCAGTCGCTCCTGAGCCTGCTCTGCCTCCTCTGCCCCATTGACCTGCTACCGGGAATTTCGCCACCTAGAGGCCACCTGTATTCCCTCTCCATTCCTGAGACCAACGCCATGGAGAGGTACATCACAGAATCCCTGGCGTCAGGAATCATTCGTCCCTCCTTGTCCCCAGCTGGAGTCGGATTCTTCTTCGTGGGCAAGGACGGTTCGCTGCGCTCATGTATTGACTACCGTGGACTGAATGACATTACTGTCAAGAACCGCTATCCCCTACCACTGATCTCATCTGCCTTCTCTACCCTGCAAGGCTGCAATGTGTTTACAAAGCTGGACCTCCGCAATGCCTACCACTTGGTGTGGATCCGAGAGGGAGAGGAGTGGAAGACGGTCTTCAATAACTAGTCCGTAAACTATGAGTACCTGGCCACGCAGTTCGGACTTACTAACGCCCCTGCTGTGTTTCAAGCTATGGTCAATGACGTGCTCCGGGACATAATCTCCAAATTCAATTTTGTGTACCTGGATGACATTCTGAAGACTTAACCCCTTTGCGAAGATACCTTGCGATAATGGCGCCGACGCAATCATTTTGCTCAACTGAGACATTTGTTGCTCCTGCAGCCAAACTATTAGTGTCACTATTTTCTCGTAGCAAGTCCATTTAACAAGCACCCCCCCCACCCAGTCTATACCTACCCATGCGTGACATAGTGGACAATAGCGTCTATGTTTCATCAATATATTTATTCATCATATAAAATTAGAATTCTGTCATAGCAACAAGATAAACCCAACAATAGCCTGATCGTATGCCAGAAAAGTTGTGAAAAGCCCTGCTCACTAAAATGCAAAATAAACATGTGACGCGGTATGTCAAAACCAGGCGGAATTGGGCAAGAGGTCAATTTTGAGTTATTGGTATATTAGTAAAACATAGACCTTGCACTTTACAACTCCGCTTTCTTTTTTCAAATCGGATATTCCAAAGCGAAGTTATTAAGATTTTAAATTGGACCGTCTGAAACATCGAAACTGAGAAATAGCCCTTTAAAGTTTGAGTTTAAACAAAACAAGTTGGTTAACAATGTTAGCGTACCGAACCCTGTTATCGGGCGGAAACCAGACATTTTTGTGATCAACATAGCTACGATACTGATATTATTCTGGCACATACCATTGAACATATTATATTTATTAGGTTCACAAAACGATAAGCTAACTTTTAAGCCAATAACCATGTAGATGTGACCGGTAGTTTTTTTGTTTTAACGTCTTTTAGATTAGAAAATACTGTCAAAAAAGGGGCGCCCTTTATCGGGCGGCTCTTGTAGTGCATAAACAAGCTCACGATTATTGTTGTTTTAATAATCAATTAATAGTTTATTTCATCAAGAAAGATACCGTTTGAATAACCAATATGTTGGCAAAATAGCTGGCTAACTGGATAGTTTACCTGACAGTCCGAAAGATGTCGATATTGGGTTTATTTCTTCACAAAACGATAAACTAAGTTTTAAGCCAATATTAAACATGTAGACGTGACCGGTAGTTTTTTGTTTTAACGTCTTTTAGATGAGACAGTAATGTCAAAAAAGGGGAGACAACTATCGTTTATTGGCTTAAAAGAGATAGGCCAGTCGCATTGGATTCATTTCTTTACAAAAACGATGTTAACTTTTAAGCCAATAACGTGTTTTTTTTTCTTCGTTTTAACGTCTTTAAGATGAGACGAGACTGCCAAAGAAAGGGCGCCTATTATCGGGCGGTTGTTGTAATCCATAAACAAGCTCACGATTATTGTTGTTTTAATAATCAATTAATAGTTTATTTCATCAAGAAAGATACCGTTTGAATAACCAATATGTTGGCAAAATATCATCATGCGATTTTACGTTAGCAAGTGAGCTCGAAGTTACGCTAAATTTGGCGTCATTTCCAAGCAAAATCTCGAACAAGGCATCATTTTGTGAAATTATATGCCTCTCTAAAAGTGTTTAAAAAAATACTTTGTCGATGAAATTTCAGTTAGAAACTTTTACAGAACATTTTTAATATTTGTAGCATCATAAATGTCCAAAAATCTCTAAACCCCTAAAATTCACCCTCAAGGCATTTTGCAGCTGTTCCTCCGTTCGTAGCTCTGCCCAATTCCGCCTGCTTTTGACATACCGCGTCACACATGTGAAAGTATTCTCTCATTCTTCCATGTATTCTACTAGCAATATATGCTACTAAATATGAAATAAATATACAATCCTATCATTGGTTTTACACATCGAGATGTTCCTTTCAAAATTCAGTGATCATTTATTGTCTGGTACAATCGGTTTGAGAAATATACAACACTTTATACCGCTATTACACTATCTGAAAAGTCGACTCGTAATATCCCCCATGCCCTGCAAGCCTGTCTCATTCATTACAGTTCATTCTGGTTTCATTGTCGGCTCTTTTATCCAATAGAGTATATTATAACCTTAGCAATGGTATATGCCATGTCTTCTTGGGTGCTTTGAACAATTTACTACAGCTCAGCATAATGGCAGTTTTCGTTTTAATGCTGTATCATTGTATTACGCAAGCTCCAGAGAAAACGTATTAGGGAGGGGAGTATTCCCTTTTCTGATATGTAAAAATTTTGCGTATAAAATGGGGTTGGTCTCGCTGGCTACATATGTACGTTCATTTTTCCACTCGAGCACTGTCTTTCCAATATTATTGATAGGCCTTTTTAGGCTGTTATTTTCGCATTTTGTGTCACGGTTCTAGCTGTTCATGTCACGTTTTATGTTCCTTCTTGTTTTAGTTAGATTTCTTGTCATGTCACGTATTATGTTTAGTCTGGTCACGCTACGTTTTGTTTAAGTCTTGTTAAACACGTTTCATGTTTGATTATTGTTACAATAAATTTGTTAGTCTTGTCATGTCACGTTTTATATTTGATTCATGTTACATTTCCCGTTCATTGTTAGCATACACATTTTCGTGTTTTTCCACAGCCTTGCATTCATGCTTTCTCTATCTCTCTTGCTGTCGCTCACGCTTCCCTAATTGTTTCATTCTCCCGTGTCTAGTTTACTAATCTACTAACGTTAGATCAGGATTGGGTAATACTAACTCTCTAACCATGTGTTCATGTTTACCTTACGTTTCTCGTGCATGTCATTTACTAATTTACTAACGCTAGGTCAGGATAGGTTTAGTACTAACGATTACTAATTATCTTGTTACCTTGTCAGCCTTCCACACCTGATTTCCATTCGCATGCTGCTCTCAAGCTAAGTGTCTGCACCTGTCTACACCTGCATTTAAGCTCAGTATTCATGTCTTGTCTTTGCGAAATTGTTGCCTCCTGTTTGTCAGTGCACTTTTGAGCGTTTTTCCAAGCCTGCCTTTTTGTTTACGATCCAAGCCTGTTTATAGACCATTGTTATCAACCTCTGTTTTGTTTACCACTGCCTGCCTGTACCACGAGTTTTGCCTGCTGTCTTTTGTACTTTTGCCCCGCGGAGCAGACTTCGGTCTTGACTCTTGCACTGCCTTCGACCCCGAGCCTGCCTACCGTCTGCCTGTACTTCTGCCCCGCTGACAGCTACTCTGGTTACTGGACTTTTGCATGGTGTCCCGATTCTGAGACTGCCTTCTCCCTCGGTACTGTACATTGGTTTTGGCTGGATTTTTTGTGTATGAACTTTGCTTGCTTTTTTGACCACGCTCATTGGACATTCCTTCATTAAAAGCCCTCACGGGACTTTATCTGCTACCACTGCTTCTGAGTCGTGCATTTCGGGTCCTACCCTCACGCATCCATCTCATTTTGAGTGCATTTCACATACTGTAGTGCAATCGTTAATTTTATTTTTGATGTAGGCTACCGATTTTCATTGAAGATAGAACATTTGGCAGTATTTTGCAGATGGTGGAATACCATTTTATTTCCATGTTATCGTACATAATATTGGCTATGGCGTATATACTTGTCACTTATGGCATGGAAAATGCTCATTCCAATTTACTGTGTGCTGATATGTGGTAGATTAATGTACAAATTTTCCTTGGAGTCATTATGAATAGGAACATTAAAAAAATGTAAAAAAACTAACACAATAACTAAATGCAATTGCGGGGCAAAAGTATACATACTGTAGAGTACAGGGAAAAGTGATGTTTTATTGAGGTGCAAGAGTGAATGATTAGGCTACATATTTAGGTGTATGTAACACTGTGATATCAAGGTTTTTATCTTAATCCATCAGAAGGAGCAAATGTATATGCTTTATAATGGACAAAACAAATTTTATGAATTTTATGATGTTTTGCAAAGGGTTTTGGACCCATAGATATCTACCCCTCTATACTGATGAAAATATAGTAATTCCCACTTGAAAAAGTGAGTTTTATGAGCCACAACTGTTGATTTGTAGTTAAATATATCATTTTTTCATTTTATTTAGAGCAGTGCACAATTTAGCTATTTGGATAGATTTGGAGACACTAATGGACAACAGGGTACAGTGCCTATATTTTGCATCGTATACCTTTAGTAGAATAGAATAGAATAGAATAGAATAACCTTTATTTTCCTGTTAGGGAACTTTAGTTGTAGTTTCCAGCAGTAAAAAAAGACAGTGGGGCAGACCCACAAGCACAAACAAACATGTTAAATAAAGACATTCAATTGAATCAGATGTTTCACATTATAGTGAAGGTATGTGTGATTATGATTAAAATTACTATTATTAGTAGTATTATGATCAAAATGATATTAAATTAATTAAATATTTATTATGATGAAAAATTGAGCATCAAAAGCAATAATACTTCCTCATCTGCCTTTACTGTCTTGAGATGTCCAATGTAATTAAGCAGTCTAACAGCTGTAGGGACAAAGCTGCTTCGGGCTCTTTTTGCTTTAAAGGGCAAGGACCTTAATCTTTGACCTGATGGAAGAGTCTCAAAGAGAAAATTCAGGGGATGTGATGGAAGGGCCATAATCCTCTTTCTTTTTTTAACTGTACGCTCCTCATACAGATGTTTCAGCAGTTTTTGTTGGTTCCCTATGATTTTAGTAGCCTGTACTGTCACCCTCTCCAGCTTCAGTTGCCTGATTTCACTCACCAAGCTGTTAGACTAAAGGTCAGCACTGATTCAAGGAAACAGGTGTAAAATGCTTGTAGTACTGACTGGCTCATGTCCAATTTCTGGAGGAAATACAGCCTTGACTGACACTCGACACTGCATGTCATCCTCAGATTTTGCACACTTGTTGACATGATCATGATCTCATATATATTTACCTGTTTCACTTATGTAGCTCTCAGTATTTTGGTGCAAACTAAAGAAAAACTTTATTTTTTGCATTTTTCCAAAGTTTCTTTGCATTTGTGGCACTTTATTTTGACTTGGACATGCTCACACCTGGAGTTAAACAGTTTAAATCCTTAAACTGAGCACCCCCTAAATATATGAGAATTGACCAAATTTGCCATCTGCGCAAAGGGGTTAACCCACGTCAAGCCTGCTGGTCATTATTCTTCTCCCGATTCCAGTTTACCTTGTCGTACTGACCTGGGTCCAAAAACGTCAAGCCCGATGCCTTATCCCAGCTTCACAAAATGCCCGAAAAAGAGGGAGGTCCTGAGACGGTGCTTCCGCCAGACTGTGTGGTGTCCACGGCGAAACTGGACATAGTTGGAGTGGTGTAGGATGCTCTACGCATCAATCCGGGGCCCAGCAACACTCGCGAGGGTTGCCTGTTCGTTCCGGAGACGGCACGCACCCAAGTGCTCACCTGGGCTAATGCCTCCCAGTTGGCATGTCACCCCGGGGCCGCCCATACCCTGGCCCTTCTGTCCCGCCAGTTCTGGTGGCTCGAGATGAGGAAGGAAATGGAGCAGGGCTGCCCTTCCCCATTCTAGTCCTGCTCTAGCCCTTTGCCCTCCTGTTCCCCAGCTCTGACGGATTTCCCGGTTCTGACCCCTGCCTGTCCTGGACTTCGCTTTTGCTTATTCTACATTGCCCTGATTGCTGGACTCTGACCCCTGCCTGGAACTGACTATGAATCTGCCTTGACTGTATTGCACTGATTGCTGGACTTCAACCCTGTTCTGTCGACTCTGAATAAAGCCTTTTGGTGTCTGCGAGTGGTTCCGATCGGTTCGTATAACAGCTTTGGTTCTGGTCCATACTGTAGCTCTATATCTCAGAAACACTCATTGCATGAGGAAGGGCTTTGGTTCTGGTCCAACGGTGACATCTGTGAGATTAATTGCAGAGCTATTTTTCTATTGTTCGGGAGAGGTTTAGCCAATGTAATAAATCTATGGGGGTGGCAGCAATCTTTCTGGTGAGTGAGCATTTGAGTGTCTCCCTCCACCACCCAGCCCACACTCCACCCCCCACACAAAACTTCACAGAGTGTTAATTCTCATCACCTACACAGCAGGTACAGTCCCCCCCCCCCCCCCCCCAGAACATAGAGCATAGACTAGAGCATAGTGATGCTATAGTCTCTCACTTTGAAGCATTGAACTCACATTGCACCTTATGTGTACTAGAAAAAAAATGAAATGAAAATTCCCTATTTGCTGATCCATATTTAATATGAAATGGCTTCCATTGTCCACCAAATGTTCTGTACAATTAGACTGAAGCACCGAACATGACTGAGCAATATGTTTTGCACAGTTAATTTAAGTACATTTGTAGTTATTCATTCACATCACAGCATACAGCGAACAAGTGAATGCACTCTAAACTATTTAATATTGTTCCTCTGGCCAAACTCTACTTAGCTCAATTACCAAGCTAATTTCATAGTGAATGAATTCTGTCAAAGCACTGCCACAATATGAATATGAAAACAGAAGCCAGTTTTTTCACTCTGTGAAAGTTCACACTGTGCAAACTATCAAAGCTAACAGAAATTCAACTGAAAGTGTCCCTGAGTGTGCAATGTACATATGTTTCTCGTACATCACTGAACTGTATATGCATATAAACGGTATATAAACGTGCTCCATCAATATCACCGTGCTGGTTTGTCATCATGTGCTGAAAGGTGTGTTTTACACTGTCTGATACTGGGAAATCAACATCATTTACATCATTATTACATCATCTCATAATGCTGAGGGGAGAACTCAGATGGCATGTGGACTAAATGCAGCCTTCTCCACAGAGTGTGATGAAGGCCACAGGCTGTTTTCGGTTTTTATGAGTGATTAAAGCAAATAGGGCAGAATGAGATAATCACGTCCCCCCCAAAGCCCCCTTTTACACCAGACCCCCACATAACAGCAAGGGGGAAAATCCACAGCTCTGAATTTCCACACAAAGCCCCCTTTTACACCAGAGCCCCATATAACAGCAAGGGGGAAATCCACAGCTCTCAATTTCCCATGCAAAAAAATTTAAAACCAAGGGCAGAATTTAAGCATATTGAAGTTCCACAATGCACGCAAAACAAAATTTGCTTATTGGGTCATAATTCTATGTTAGTACACCAGATAACAAATATGAAATGTTGATTTCCTAATACTGTGGCTTGAGTCCATGTGATTTTACACATAGAAAAAGAGACACACAGAAAAGAGATGAAAATAATACATTATCTGAATAAATGTACTGAAAGCCTGTTCCATCAGCAGCTTCCTGTAGATTCATAGAATTCACCACTAGGATCATGGGACACCTTAAACATAATCACATGTTGGTTTCTCTATTATCTGACCTCAGATGGACCTCCTGCTTCACCACAGGGGTTAGTCGAGTTTGCAAGCTCAATGTCCAGAGGATGCATTAAAAATCACCATTTCGAATGTATGACTGAAGGGAAGCTGTGTTGGGCTGTAAGAGATTATTATTCAGCAGGTGGGTTGAGCTGTAAGATATTATAAATTAGCAGCTGTGTTGGGCAGTAAGAGATTATAAATCAGCAGGTGTGTTGGGCTGTAAGAGATTATAAATCAGCAGCTGTGAAGGGTTATAAGGGATTATAAATCAGCAGCAGTGTTGGGCTGTAAGAGATTATAAATCAACAGGTGTGTTGGGCTGTAAGAGATTATACATCAACAGGTGTGTTGGGCTGTAAGAGATTATAAATCAGCAGCTGTGTTGGGCTGTAAGAGATTATAAATCAGCAGGTGTGTTGGGCTGTAAGAGGTTATAAATCAGCAGCTGTGTTGGGCTGTAATAGAACTTAAATCAGCAGCTGTGTTGGCCTATAATGATTATAAATCAGTGGGTGTGCTGGGTTGTAAGGGATTATAAATCAGCAGGTGTGTTGGGCTGTAAAATATATAAAATCAGTAGCTGTGCTTGGCTATAAGGGATTATAAATCAGCAGGTGTGTTGTGCTTTAAGATATTATAAATCAGCAGCTGTGTTGGGCTGTAAGAGAAACAGCTGTGTTGCATTGTTAGAGGGGCAGCTGTGTTTGGCTGTAAAAGAGGCAGCTGTGTTGGCTTGTAAGAGGGGAAGCTGTGTTGGGTTGTAAGAGAGGCAGCTATGTTGCATTGTAAGAGGAGCAGCTCTGTTTGGTTCTAAGACGGGCAGTTGTATTGGGTTGTAAGAGGGGGAGCTATGTTGGGTTGTAAGGGGCAGCTGTGATGGGTTGTAAGACGGGCAGCTGTCTTGGGTTGTTAGATGGTGAGCTATGTTGGGTTGTAAGAAGGGCAGCTGTGTTGGGCTGCAAAAGAGGCAGCTGTGTTGGGTTGTAAGAGGGGGAGCTATGTTGGGTTGTAAGACGGGCAGCTGTGTTGGGTTGTAAGACGGGCAGCTGTGTTGGGATGTTAGATGGTGAGCTGTGTTGGGTTGTAAGAGGGGCAGCTGTGTTGGGTTGTAAGAGGGGCAGCTGTGTTGGGTTGTAAGAGGGGCAGCTGTGTTGGGTTGTAAGAAGGGCAGCTGTGTTGGGCTGCAAAATAGGTAGCTGTGTTGGCTTGTAAGACGGGCAGCTGTGTTGGGTTGTTAGAGGGTGAGCTGTGTTGGGTTGTAAGAGGGAAAGCTGTGTTCTCATAAAACACCCAAATTCCTGCATCTAGCGTAAAATACATATTCCTAAATGAAGGATGCTGGCTTTAGTCACCACACAGTACCATTACCGCATGTGGTAAAATATTTTTCCTATGGAAAGAACGCTGGCAATTTCTATTTTTTATTTTTACCTCTGGTGTTTATGTTCTAGTCTTACTGATATTTAAGAATAGCATTAGAACTTATTAAATGCACTTTTTACTCATCAGTTTGGCTGAAGCTATAATGGAGTGAGTTGGTTGGAGGACCAGACGCGACAGAAAGGGTTTCAGACAAGTGACTCCGGAAAGACACCAATAAAACGGAGCGGACTCCTTAGGAGGGAGAGGGAAAAAAGGAAAACAGAAAGGCTCCAGCTCCCAGTACTAGGGAGTGAAAAAGGAGACTTAAAAGGGGAAAAACAGAAAACAACCCAACGAATCGGGCGAACTGAAAAGTCAGCGAGAGAAAATACTTAGAAAACAAAAACTTCTGCTCTCAAGATAAGAGGAATCTAAAGAGGCGATAGAAACAAACAATAAGGAAAAACAACCCGGTGAATAGGGCGAACTGACAAAGTCAGCGAGAGAAAATCCTTAGAAAAACAAAACCTCTGCTCTCAACATAAGAGGAATTTAAAGAGGCGACAGAAACAAACAATAAGGAAAAACAACCCGGAAGTATCGGGCGAAACGTTCGTAGGCAAGAACGAGAAATAGAACAGAAAAAACACTCTAGCTCGCAATAATAGCGAGAATTAGTAGAGCACTTTCTAAACGTACTGCTATCAAGACCCACGTTGTTTAAGAGAGCAGAAACAAAGCGTTCGATAGTGAGTACTGGTCCTATACCTTACCGGTTTGAATGTTAAGCGAAATAACATGGAAGCGCCGATACCGGAAGACGCAAAGTATAAATAGCCGGCAGAAACAACGAACAGGTGAAATCACTAAGTGCTTGTCACAATCCCGATAGAGGTTGGACCTAAACGCATGACAACGAGGCAGAGGTGCAAGAAAAGGGAGTTTATTAGGTGGCTTGGGGTAGTCCCAAGCCGTACACAGATTTTACACAACAATAGTGAGGTTAGGGATTTCTCCGGCGCTTGGATCTGCTCCAAGCCGGAGCTGGACTTGAATGGGAGACGGGAGTTCCAAACCGGAACTGGACTGGTTCTGGACCGGATGATCCTACAGGGACTGGATCACGGGAACCTGGAGTTGTTCCAAACCGGAACTGGACTTGATAAGGGAACTGGAGTTCCAAACAGGAACTGGGCAGGACAGGAAACAGGAACGGGATCACAGGAACTGGATCACCGGAACATGGAGTTGTTCCAAACCGGAACTGGACTTGGTACAGGAACTTGGACTGGATCTGGACTGGGTAGTCCAATGGGATACTGGAGTTCCAAACCGGAACTGGACTGGTTCTGGACCGGACGGTCCAACAGGAACTGGATTAGGTACTGGACAGGACGGAAGGTACCGCAACACAAACAGGGAGAGGTACACAGCTACAGACTGGCAGGAACAATAAAGGTGGTTAACAAGACAGGCAGTATACAAACAGGAGAACCGCAAACAAACAGGACTGGGGAGCAACAACAGCAGGCAGTGAGCATTTAAGCCCCTAGACAGAACCAAACTGAAGTTAGCAACAAGGACAGGGATTCAAGGATGAAGGTATAAGCACACGTAATAGAGAAGCAACAAGGTTTAGGAAGGCAACTAAGGTAATGAACCAGCCCTGGAGGGGAGACAGCAGGTGGGTTAAATAGGGGAGTGTAATTGGAAACAATCAGGAAAAGCATGAGAATGAAGACATGGGTAATTGAACAATTGAAGGGTGCAGAATGCATGCAACAACGGGGAAAGGAGATAGGTTGAAACCGGAGTGGGTAAAAGGAGTGAAACAAACAGAGGGAACACGCCCAGTCTGCAGCAACAGGGAAAACATGGACAAGGGAATCAAACATGACACGGAGGGACATGGCAAAACACGGAAAACGGACTTGATGGGAACGGGACGTTACAGTGCTGGCGTGAAACGAAAACTCGGTGTGGAATATGGAAAATCCGATAGAGTGCTTAATACAGGTAAAAGGAACAATCGCCCACAGAGCTAGGGAAAGGCAAGCACAACCCATGACAGAAGCGGTTGCCAAAAGGTTAAAATATGGCTTCTTAAAGCCAACAAAACTTTCACACAAAAAAACAATATTGTTCTTGTAACTAGTTGATCAGTCAGAAATAAACACTCAGAATAAAAGCTTGTTAAATTACATTAGGGTAAATGGATCACAGACGCAATCCAGTTTAACGTAATGTGGCTTAGATAAATAGTTAGGCATTGTAAATGGGGCATGTTAAACTGCTTTGTATTGGCACGTGAGAGAGGTTTTGATTATTTTACGACAGTGACTCTATAATCAGGGGTTCTTAGAAGTGGAATGCCTTGTAATCAGAGATGGCAACAGGAACCCATTCGTCCTCTATCCCTTTCAGCTTGAAAAGGAACTATGGGCTCTATTTTCCGGGAAGCGCATGGTGGGTGTGCTTCAGCTGCACCATAGCAAATCAAATTACCTCTTTTCAGTCCTTTTAAAAGCCATGTACATTGGACTTGTTTTGACCATGTCGGGCTATCCCGCATCACGTGGTTTAGTGAAAACTGACAGCAGAACACGCCCATTCGGTTGTGGTCGGGAGGGCTTCCGCTTGCAGAACGAGAATGATAAAAGTCACTAATAGGACTGGACTGTGAAAAATAAAAAGCTTTTAATAATTTCCATAGCCTCCAATCAGTCAATAAAATATATTTTAAAATAACTTATTTTACTCTCCCATTTATAATTTACTGGCTTTTTTATTTTTCAACTCCTCTCTTTTCCTATTTTCTAGGTCCTAGCATGCGTTTAATCATGTATCTATTTCCAATTTTCCCCATGCAACATATCCCATTTTCTTGCCACATTTATTAGTCGCCTTTAGGATTCTGCAATGGAAGACGTAGGCTATCTATTTTGCATTTATTTACTTGAATTTAATTGAGTTAAGAGGTACGTTTTTGTCATGTCCTGTGCCTCCACTTCTGAAGTCTGGTTTTTCTGTTTGTATGTATTTTCTATCTGGCCGTCCGTTCCGTGTTTTCCCTCTCTCCCTCCATTTTGTGTCTCCACTTCCCCGCACCTGAATTGTGTTTTCTCATTCATTTTGTCTCACCTGTTCCTCGTTGTTTCTTCATTAGTTGGTATTTAGCCTCCCTCTTTTTTTGTTCTGTGTCAGATCATATTGTGCCCTGCATTCATGCTTGTCTCAGTCTTTCCAGCGTTTATTCCAGCTTGCTCCTTGCCTGTTCCGAGTTTTTGTCTCCAGTCCTGTGTACCAGTCCAGTTCCTATTCTCCTGCCTGTCCAGCCTGCTTCTGCCCTGCCTGTTCCTGTCCAGTCCTGCTCCAGTCCTCCTGCCCTTCCCCGTCCTAGCCCTGCTCCTGCTCATTGCCCTCCTTATTCCCTGCTCTGACAGATTACCTGGTTCTGACCTCTGCCTGTTCCTGGACTTCGCTTTTGCTCATCCTGCATTGTCCTGTTCACTGGAAATTGACCCCTGCCTGGATTTGACTATGTTTCAGCCTGCCCTCTATTGCACTGTTTGCTGGACATTGACCTGTGTTTGTCGACTACAAATAAAGCCTATTCCTATTCCTATTCCTATTACTTCTGGTGTCTGCGATTGGTTCCGTTTAGTTCACACAACACGTTTTTATCGCTATACGTTCAATAAGAGTGAATGTCTACACCAAGTCATTATTCTCATTACAGACGGTGTAAGAAAGAATACAGTACCCATGGGAACACGGTGCAGTATAACAACAGCCATTAACAATTAAAAACATAAAGAAATACAAGAATTAACATTACAAAAAAGAAAATGAGCAATGAATGCAAAGTATAATTTTTTCCTGCTTGGGGGATTTATTTCAAAGTCAAATTGGACCGCATATGATCCACGAAAACGGTTGATTGGATTTTGAATAGGTTCATGCACGCATTGGGGAAAGCCCTGAAATTAGCAACTCGCTGTACGCTGTGGTGCAATTTGCACTGTTAACGTGGTTTCACCTGGCGGGCAGCGCGAGCACGAATCGCAGTGTCATTTACCCAAAAATAGCATTCCGCTGCAGTAAAATTTAACTGGGCTGCTCCCGCTTGATGGACACACCCCCCCAGCAGCGGCTTCCCTCCCACTTCAGTGCACGGCGAGTCCCCAAATTACCAAACGAGCTCAGATGCGTGCAAATCCATGACAAAATTGCTACCTCGCCAGTGATGGCTCGCCACCGGCCGGGAAATAGAGCCCCAAATTTTCACCTTCGCTGCTCGCTCTGGACTGACACACCTCCACCAGCGACTCTCCTCCCACTTCCGGCACACGACGAGTCATATGGGCTCCAGAGCTTGAAAATACATGCCAAAAATGTCACTTCGCCAATGCGCTGGCTCGCCACCCGCCATGCGCCAGCCGGAAAATAGAGCCCTATATCTGAGCTCTATTTCTCTACTGAACAATATATGGTTGACACCACAGAGAGACTATTAATCAGCCATTTCTGAGGGTTCAATGTCAGCAGCACCCTTACTGTTACTAATGGGAGGCCACAATTAATCTGTGAATGAGTTACACCATGACCTACAGTACCAGTCAAAAGTTTGGACACACCTACTTTTTTTCCGTTGTTTTTACTGTTTTCCAAATTTTGGAATAGTAAAGACATCAAAACTATGAGATAACACAAATTAAATTATGCAATAACCAAAAAAGTGTGAAACAAATTTAAAAAAGTCTTATATTTTAGATTCTTCAAAGTAGCCACCCTTTGCCTTGATAACGGCTTTGCACATTCTTGCCATTCTCTCAAACAACTTCTGTGGTAAACAGGCATTCCACAGGTAAACAGCTACACTTGTATACAATGCCCCCACAGTCTGCTACATCTGTATACAGCGCCCCACACCCGGTCTGCTATACCCGTATACAGCGCCCCAGACCCACAGTCTGCTACACTCGTATACAATGCCCCCACAGTCTGCTACATCTGTATACAGCGCCCCACACCCAGTCTGCTATACCCGTATACAGCGCCCCACACCCACAGTCTGCTACACCCGTATACAGCGCCCCACACCCACAGTCTGCTACACCCGTATACAGCGCCCCACAATCCGCTACACCCGTATACAGCGCCCCACAATCCGCTACACCCGTATACAGCGCCCCACAATCTGCTACATCCGTATACAGTGCCCCACAGCCTACTACACCTGTATACAGCGCCCCACAGTCCGCTACACCTGTATACAGCGCCCCACAGTCCGCTACACCCATATACAGCGCCCCACACCCACAGCCTGCTACACCCGTATACAGCGCCCCACACCCACAGTCTGCTACACCCGTATACAGCGCCCCACAATCCGCTACACCCGTATACAGCGCCCCACAATCCGCTACACCCGTATACAGCGCCCCACAATCTGCTACATCCGTATACAGTGCCCCACAGCCTACTACACCTGTATACAGCGCCCCACAGTCCGCTACACCTGTATACAGCGCCCCACAGTCCGCTACACCCATATACAGCGCCCCACACCCACAGCCTGCTACACCCGTATACAGCACCCCACACCCACAGCCTGCTACACCCGTATACAGCGCCCCACACCCACAGTCTGCTGCACCCTTATACAGCGCCGCACAGTTTGCTACACCCGTATACCGCGCCCCACACCCACAGCCTGCTACACCCGTATACAGCGCCCCACACCCACAGCCTGCTACACCCGTATACAGCGCCCCACACCTACAGTCTGCTACACCCTTATACAGCGCCCCACAGTCTGCTACATCTGTATACAGTGCCCCACAGTCTGCTACACCCGTATACAGCGCCCCACAGTCCGCTACACCCGTATACAGCGCCCCACACCCACAGTCCGCTACACCCGTATACAGTGCCCCACACCCACAGCCTGCTACACCCATATACAGCGCCCCACACCCACAGCCTGCTACACCCGTATACAGCGCCCCACACCCAGTCTGCTACACCCGTATACAGCGCCCCACAGTCTGCTACACCCATATACAGCGCCCCACACCCACAGTCTGCTACACCTGTGTAAAGCACGGAGGGAAACTCTCTGCCCATCAGTCAAAGAGCCAGTGTGTCATATCCTTGTGCTTCTCTCTGCCATTAAAGTGTCTTAATCATAACGGTCTCAGGCCCAGGATCTCTATCATGTCTGCCAGCCACCCAAGGTTAACAGGAAACACAGTTTAAATACCAAGCTTCGCCGATGTCTTGGGCCATTAAAAAAATCAGGGTGAAGAATTGTTTAGATCTAGTGTCACAGACATACTGCCCCTTTGACAGGTCTGTGGGAAGTAGTTCCACACACAATTCATCCATTGATGGCATTGTAAATATAAAGCTACAAAGGCTTTTATTTATCGTTTTACACTGCTGGCTCCGTAATCTGTTTTCCTGTACTGCGTCTTTATGACAATGACTGGGATTCAATGAACATTTCCCCTTTTTCTTCACAAACCCAGTTTAGTGATTTAGCTTTAGTGATTGCTGAACTCGCCAAAACTGTGTTTGTGGAGAAAAAAAAAAGCTTTTAATTGTTAGTCAACGTTAAGGACAAATGTTTATTTAATCCCAGCCACAGTCTCTGTAAAAGGATCCATACTAGTAAAAATGAATTAATCAAAAAGCATTTTCCAGCTCAAGAGATACACTACCATTCAAGATTTTGGAATCACTAAGGAATGTTTAAAAAAAATAATTGATTAAAAAAGTACAGACACATTAATAATGTTAGAAATTACTATTACTATTTGAAATAACTGTTTTTTAATTAAATCTGAAATAACTGTTTTTTAGTTCAATCTTTACATATGATTGCAAAGCCCCATTTTCAGCAGCCATTACTCCAGTGTACTAACAACACACTGTGTTACCTCATCCTTAACCTCTTCCTACCGAGGGCAAAATAGGCCAATTTTTGCCTGTTTTCACTAGTGACAAACAAAGGTGGTTATCTCAAAAACTATAAATGGTACAAATATGGTTCATGGCTTTTATTAAAGCAGACACCTGCAGTATTACGAATAAGCAGTGAGAACTCATAGAAATCCAGTTTTTGATACTTAACTACAACAATTTATGTACAGAAAATATTTTTTTTTTTAAAACGGGTACCTACATTCAAGTTTAAGAATTTTTACCTGGGGAGCTACAAATGCTATGGAGGAAATGACTCCTCTATCTGATTCATCAATATGCTGCCTACCTCTGGTAACAATCTGGTGTCAATATCTCAAACCATTCAAATTTTACAGGGTTTTTTTCAGGTGAACCTTTTTCGTTATCCAAATGGTGCCAAATGTGCCAAAAATGGCAATGTTCCAGAAAGGTCTCAATATGATTTATTTTTTAGGTTTTTACAATAAAATGAGATAATTTGTCAATACTGGCAATAAAAGTTCATTTTTAGACGTGTTCTTGGTGCTCTTCATATTACACAACTAACTACCCAAGGTTACAAAAAGCTGTCAAAACCCATGTAGCAGCACAGTGAATCTTGTGTATTTCACCAGAGCCCCATTAGCCAGAAATGAGTCCAGGAATGTGCAAACAGGTTTTCACACGAATAATGGGAATAGTATGAAACTTCCCTACACATTACTGCTTGCCAGTCCTGTCCTTTATTCTGTTGCCACCTCCTATGACAGGGACGTTGGGGTTGGGTTTTAGGAGGCAAAACTTTATACATGACAAACATATATCAACTATATACAAGTGCACTAAGGTGTACTACTAAAAGTGCAGTGGATAAAAAATCAAAAGTCCACCAGTTTCCTAGATAAAAAATAAAAACACCCCTGCTGTAACAAATAAAAAGATCCTTGCCCTCTAATTTCTGAAGTTACCGTATTTACACAAAGAAAGCACAAAATGGCAGGGTCCAAAAAGCTAAAAAAAAAAGAACTAAAAACAAAAAAAGGCAAAGGATCAAAACATGGGGGTGGAGGGTGAGGAGAGATTATTTAACCATTCATACAGAAGCCATTTAGACTACACATTCCCTCAGGAGAGCAATCTGCATCATTACAAACCCCACTAACCCTGTCCATGGAATTGTCCACCATGTTGATATACCCATTAGTCCCCCTTATACAACAACAATCAATAATAATAATAAACAAGTACTCCCTCATGTTATCATGTTCTCTCCCTCATACCATGCATAAATTGCCATTTTGTTTACCTGCACAGCCTTCTGTACTGCATACAGAACAATTTACTCATGTGGAACAATGACTTTACTAAACACTTCCAGAAGCCATTTCACACTCAAAAAAATCGATTTAGTAGCTCATCTCAGACACAAATAGATAGCTAGCTGCTTGTTACCTGTAATTTTGCTTGCTAGCTTGCCACTGTAAAGGTAATACTATCTATATTAATTTAGCTGAGAGGGACCGATTTTATGCATAAGTATATAAGGTTAGTTAGCTTCACAGAAGAAACACAGGGATTCACGCATTGCAGCTAAATTGCACATTTCCTTCAATGCTTACACCAAACTTACCGTTTCCACAAACATCTGTGTTGTTGGCAACGCCACGTAACACGTGCGAGTTTGTCAACACAGACAATACACCCTTCAAGTTTACTTCATAAATTATTTATCATACCGTTCGAATGTGCAATTTGTAATATTAATTGTATGAAAAACAATAAAATACAGTTGACAATGTAATTACGAACCCGCATGGCATTGCGTGAATTCACACTGGTATATGGAAAAATCGGTAATACCACCAGCCCTAACGACGTTACCTGCCATGGCGAAATTCAATGCGTTTATAGCATAACACTGTTAGTATGATAAAACAACTTACATGTCAGCAACATCATCTCGGTCATCAGTGGATTCAGCGTCACTGAGACAGGATGAGTCTCCCTCGGCAAAAACATCTTCTGGCTTATCCAGTTTGTCTAGCACTTGGTGCACGGATAAACGCCTCAAAAATCTCGACATAACTACACAAAAACTGTCTCAAAAATACTCTAAAGTAAAAAAATGTAACTGCGGGCCTTACCTAATTAATTGTGCTTTGCTAAACGGAATGTAGCGAGCTACGCTACAAGGTAAAAACACTGCGCCATCTTGGTTTGATAATTACGCGTGGCCGCCACTTCCTTATACGCAGGGCAGTATTTCCTTTTTTTACGACGGCATTGTGTTAAATGAGGGCTTGTTTGAAAGATAAGAGTCTTGGCTATTGCCTGGAATATTTGACAGACAGTTTTAAAACCCAATGGAAAGCAAATAATACTCAGAGTGGAGGCGGGTGGAAGACAGTTTTTCCCACTTCAGATAGGCCTATTGTGCTATCAGTCAAAGAAATACACCCAATTGACGACGGTTTTGCATAAATCTCTGCAAGCAAGTTCAAAACAACTCTGGCTAACATATACTAAGCCACGGGATTGGTACTCCAGAAACTGGCTGAGTTTCACAACGCCAAAGTGAACACAGCTGAACGAGTCGTAATCAAGTGCAAAAAAGCACAAGTCGGTTTAAAATTGGAAAAAAATAATGTACAGCCGTATGAAAGTTTTAAAGTATTTTTTCTTGAAGCCTAAAGGTATAATGATTTTTCAAACCAAAGTATTGTGAAATACAATTAAGCAGAACAGTTTACCAGCACATTGTTTATGGTGTGACATCAAGCTGCAATACATGTTTGAGAATTAGGTCCGAGTTTCCAACGTTATTTACGAAGTTTTATCCCGACGTTTTGGGCTTAAAAACCACTTTCCCAGAAGGAATGGATATATCTTAAGGATATTTAATCAAAATATTGAGGTGAGCAGTTTATTATATATTATTAAATTAATGAAATGTATAATTTAATAATTTCCGTAACGCCCGCGTTACCGATAGGGGGCATTTGGTATTAAGAGGTTAAGTAATCATGCTAATGTGCTAATTTTGTACTAGAGAAACCATTGAAGAAAATATATGAGAATAGCACACTTATCTCCATGTAAAAATTATTTTAATTTTAATTTACCAACATGTTTCGGCAATATGCCTTCATCAGGGTGTAGTCAGAGAAACCATTCCCATTATACTATGTGCAGCATTAGCATTAGCATGGCAGTGCTCACTATTCCTGTGACAGGGGAGTGATTAGGGTACTGTGGATTAGCATGGCAGTGCTCACTGTTCCTGTGATAGGGGAGTGATTAGGGTACTTAGCATTAGCATGGCAGTGCTCACTGTTCCTGTGATAGGGGAGTGATTAGGGTACTGTGCATTAGCATGGCAGTGCTCACTGTTCCTGTGATAGGGGAGTGATTAGGGTACTGTGCATTAGCATGGCAGTGCTCACTGTTCCTGTGATAGGGGAGTGATTAGGGTACTTAGCATTAGCATGGCAAGATCACAGTGATTACTATGGGTGGACCATCTTGGATTGCAATGACATGATTCATGCTATTTTATCTTCACCAGCACAACAGACATGTTACAGCCCAACGGTGAGCACAGAGCGGAGGCAGAACCTCAGCATGAACTACTAATGTCCACCAATGACTACAGAAGAACACTCCATCATATTATCTCTCGCTCTCTCTCTCTCTCTCTCTCTCTCTCTCTATGTCCATATACAGACCAATGACTACAGAAGAACACTCCATCATATTATCTCTCTATGTCCATTACCAGTGACTACAGAGGAACCACATCACTCCATCATATTTTATTATCTCTCTCCCTCTCTCTCTCTATCTCTCTCACATACACATGGATAGCACAACATAATTGTAATTAAAACAATGCAATTCAACCAGATTAAATAATAATTGCTCCATTCAAATCTGCAGTAATCACTTTAGATAACAAAAAGGCATATTTTCAGCATAGTTAATAATACTTTGCTGGAGAAACATCAGATTCAAGGTGAACAGTTATTTGCAGGGGGCTTTCAGAACACATCTTTGACAAAATAGGGAACTGAGCTCTTTGCCAGTTAGCCTCAGGGTCTATACTGATACAAGCAATCTAGCCCCATATTTATGAGCCATTTCAGTGGAGGACTGCTGATCTCGGGTCAGTTTAGTTCCTGCACTCTGCTGGATATTAAGTTTTTTGTGTTGGGGTCAGGAAGTTTTTTTTTGTTGGGTGTAGGAGAGTGGTCTGAGGCAGAAAGTGTCGGCGTGCTTCTCCTTGCGTCAGGATCGCAGGCTTAATGGCGTTCATATGCAGCCCTGAGAGATACCCCGACACAATCCCACAATCCTCTCAGAATGCAGAGAGCACAACTCCCAAAGCCCTCAGAGGAGAGGGTGCACTGCATCGCTTCATCTGAGGGCGTTTCTCAGGCCCCTCAAACAGCTTTGGTGGATTTGTGGGCGCACTGTGCAGAGCCAGTAGCCTCACAACTGCCACCCCGTGGAGATTCATTTACTCCAGAGAACGTCAATGAACCAAACGTCATTGATCATAATAAAGCAATAGGATTGGTTTATATGTGCGTAACACATTGTCTTCTCTTAGTATTGTACCTATTTTCCAATTAATTCATGAAACAAGAAAGAAAAAGTCACAACCAAATAATTTATTCTAGGTATATCAATATTTCACCTTACTGAAACGAGGGGAAATAATAACAAAAATAAACATATTTACTAACCTCACAATTGCCTTCACATGCTTATGCACTCAAATGCAAGCTAAGATGTTAGGAGACTATAACAGGGGTGACACACTCAGTTTGCAGTAGTGTGGGTATCAGAGGCTTGCAGTGACTGCTGGTCTTCAGTGTGTGCCTGCACCTCAGTGATAAATGGCACTGATTAGCTAAAAAGTCCACACACCTTGTTTCCAAGGCCCATGTGGGCTGCTGATTGAAAGGAAACCACAAAAGCCTGCAGCCCTCCAGGACTTGAGTGAGCTTTTACTCTATAATTAGCCAAAAGCCAGTAACCAGTCAGGCATAGTGCTAATGGAAAAAATACTGGCTTCATCATCTGGACTTTGATAAGTAGAGTACTGCAGGCATGATTCCCAAACAGGCTTTACTGTTACACCCCTCAGCAGGCTGTGGACCTGCTTCCAAAAATATCAAGTTTAACGGACAGACAACATGCAAATAATCTTGGCCGTTTCCGTGGATCATGGTGTCTGTTTGGAAAACTGCCTTGTGATCAGTCTTCATTGGTGACGCATGTTTGTCTGTGATACTGTATTACAGAGTCAGTACAGTAATACAGTACGTATCACATGTACAAACATATCAACAATGAAGACTGATCACAATGCAGCTGCTATCAATAATAGATCAGGAACAACGTGACAGGCCCACTGAGCCTCAGTGATGTGGGGAGTCACAAAGTGGACTCCCTGCCAGAGGGTATCCCATGATGCTGCGCATCAGCGTAATCATCCCCAAAGCAGACTCCTCGCTGAGGAAAGTATTGCGGCAGTGACCCAGGCCATGTCCATTCCGCAGAGCAGCGGAGAGAAGCACTAGAGTGTGCCCAGGCCATGTCTGTTCCGCAGAGCAGCGGAAATAAACCTGCTGGGCGGCGGTCAGCATTGGCAGCGGTTTGAGAATGACTCGAATGTCAATGAGCACTGTGCTGCGTCATGGCTGAACCAAGTCGTCCCGTTTCCAAACTGCCCAGCGTCAGAACACAGACCACCTCTGGCCCATTATCTACAGGCCATTCTGCACTAGAGCTCCACTGAGAAAGAAAACATGTTATGTTAAACAAAAAAAACATGTTAAACAAAATATGTGCAAAAAAAAAAACAATCACAAGGGAAGTGTTAATGGATCACCTGCACAGTTATGAATGAAGGAGGGGAGGGTGTAATGTTCCGCTCCCTTCCTGTTCGTTTTCTGTATATTCCTGTTTTCCCTCCGTGTCATGTTGGATCCTTTTGTCCGTGTTTTCCCCGCTGCTGTGGTCTGGGCGTTTCCTTCTCTGTCTTGTTCGTCTGGTTGTCTTACTTCCGCCTTTTCACTCCGTCCCCCCTCGTTGCATGCATTTCCTCACCTGGTGTTTCTTAATCACTCCCGTTTATTTTCCACACCTGTTCCTTGTTTAGTTCTGTCATTAACCTCACTATTTATTCCTTCGGCTGGCTGCCAGTCGGCGCCAGTTCGTTAACTATCGTCACGCGGTGTTAATGCTCGTTGTTTGCCTGGTCGCGTTCAAAGAACTACTCGCTTGGTTGTGGGATATTATCCCCTTGCAGCTAGAGTTCCGCTCCTAACTACAGTCTGGTAGTTATCCTCCAAGTCATTTCTTGTTGTGCATGCAGCTAACCTGTTTCCCCTCTCCTCCATCTAACCCAGCTCCCATTCTCCCGCGGCAGTGTTCGTTTCCCCCCGTTTTCGTTGTGTGTGTTGCGGTACCTCCACCTCCAGCTCGTGTAGGCTCCGGGTTGGCGTGTTACCTGGCTACCCTCCAGTTGTTCCTGTCCGGCCGAAGAAGCCAACTAGTTCTTCGGTTCCGGTTCCGGGAGCTCTGGAGACCAGTCAGCTCCTTCCGGACCTACCGCAGCTACGCCACACTACCCAGCCCTGCCGTGCTTCACCAACCACCTACCTCTCAAGCCCTGCACCTCCGTGAGAACCTCCCGGTCATTTCCGTGCCTTCCCTTGCACTAACCCCACCTGCTTTGTTTTGTTCTGTACCGGTGCAGTCATTCCGGTCCAGTTCCTGTCCTGCCGTAGTGAGCCGCTCCCCAGCTAGTCCAGTCCAGTCCAGGTGTGAGCCGTGCACCTACCTGTCCAGTCCAGTTCCGGTTTGGAACAATCCGTTCCAGACCCTGCTTCCCGTGTGGACCTCCCGGTCCAGTTCCAGTCCAGTCCAGTTCCGGTTTGGAACAAATCCGTTCCAGACCCTGATTCCAGTGTGACCTCCCGGTCCAGTTCCAGTCCTGTCCAGTTCCGGTTTGGAACAAATCCGTTCCAGACCCTGATTCCAGTGTGGACCTCCCGGTCCAGTTCCAGTCCAGTCCAGTTCCGGTTTGGAACACACCCGTTCCAGATCCTGATTCCAGTGTGGACCTCCCGGTCCAGTTCCAGTCCAGTCCAGTTCCGGTTTGGAACATTCCGTTCCAGATCCTGATTCCCAAAGTGGACCTCCCGGTCCAGTTCCAGTCCAGTCCAGTTCCGGCTTGGAACGAACGTTCCAGACCTGCCAGCCCAGCTCCGGCTTGGAGCAGCCCGTCCCGGGCTTCCTTGCTGTTCCAGCGTAATATTGTGTATTGCCTTTTCTGTACAGTGTTGGGACTACCCCAACACTTAATTTAATAAACCCCCCTTTTTGTGAATTTGTCTCCTGGTCGTTGCACTTGGGTTCGTCTCGTTCCGGGTTCGTAACAGAACGAACTGGCCAAAAATCATGGACCCAGCCGACCTGGAGCAAATTCGTCACGCCTTCTCCTGCCAAACTGCGGTCAGCGACCAACAGGGCCGACGTTTGGATGACGTGTTGGAGGTGCTGAGGGGCATCACGGAGCAAGTGGCGCAGCTAGCTCTTCACCAGCCGCTTCCGCGTATTCCTATGGGCCCTACACCGCCCGCGCCGGATCCGCCGGTGGATCCTTCTGTTCCCACTTCTCTCCGAGAGCCCCGCGTTCAACATCCAGAGTTATACCGCGGGGGATTGGGAAAGTGTCGCGAATTCCTGATGAAATGCGACATAGTATTCCGGATGCAGCCCTCCTCCTTCGCCTCCGACCCATGTAAGATCGCCTTCATAATGAGCAGTTTGGGAGGAGGTGCCCTGGAGTGGGCTACATCCATTTGGGACAGCCAAGTCGCGCTCTGCAACAACTTCGCCGCCTTCACCGCTGAGATGCGGCGTGTATTCGATCACCCTACCTGTGGGCGAGACGCAACTCAACGCCTACTTCAGGTCCGTCAAGGAAGCCGTAGCGTTGCTGAAATGGCAATCCAATTCCGTACCCTCGCAGCGGAGTCCGGATGGAATGACACCGCCCTTCAGGGGGCTTTCCGCCAGGCGCTGAGCGAAGAGTTAAAGGACCAACTTGCCACCCGCGAAGAATCCACGTCACTCAATTGCCTTATTAGCCTGGCCATCGCTATTGACAACCGTCTCCGTATCCGGGCCCGTGAGCGAGGGGGGAACTCCGGTCATCAGCATCAGCAACACATACGCTCACACCCTTCTGCCTCTGGATCCAGAGCGGCGTCTGGGGTCTCTGAGGAAGAGCCCATGCAACTGGGCAGAGTTGCGGTCAACGCCGAGGAGCGCCAACGTCGCCTGCGATCTAGATCCTGTTTTTACTGTGGCAAACCAGGCCACCAGATCGCCTCATGCCCCATTCGCCCAAAAGAGTAGGCTCGCCAGTTAAACTGGGCGTACTGACGAGCCCAATCATACCTTGCCATGCAGCTCAGAATCGCCTTGTCTTCAAGGCCACTCTCCTTTGGAGGGACAAGTCCGAAGTCTCGTCGGCCCTTATCGACTCTGGTGCCGACGCTAACTTCATGGACATCACCTTCGCCAGGAGGGCCGGCATCCCCACGGAACTGCTACCCTCTCCCATTACTGCTTTTGCCTTAGACGGTAGGAGTCTGGGGTTAGTCACCCACTCCACCGTTCCAGTACAGCTCGTTTTATCCGGCAATCATCGGGAGAGTATTCAACTTCTGCTCATCAACTCTAAACAATCCTCCATAGTTTTGGGTCAGACCTGGCTCCGCCTTCACAACCCTCACATCGACTGGCAAGCCGGTCGTATCCTGGCGTGGAGTGGTCACTGTCTGGCTAGCTGTCTTCGTTCCGCTCTCCCCCCTCCGGGATCCAAGAATTCCAGCACCAACCTACCCGAACCCGATCTGTCCAACGTTCCCAAGCAATATCACGACCTCTGCCTTACCTTTTCAAAATCACGCGCTCTGTCCCTACCTCCTCACCGACCCTACGATTGTTGCATTGACCTGCTGGCGGGAGCCAAGCTTCCGTCTGGTCGTCTCTACAGTCTGTCGGGTCCGGAGAAACTCTCCATGGAGGAGTATATTCATGAGTCCCTCGCCTCGGGCATCATCCGCCCTTCCTCCTCTCCTGTTGGTGCTGGGTTCTTTTTTGTGGGGAAAAAGGACGGCTCACTACGGCCCTGCATCGACTACCGGGGGCTCAATCAAATTACCATCCGCAACAAATATCCTCTTCCCCTTATTAACACTGCCTTTGAACCCCTCTCGCAGGCCGTCATTTTCACCAAGCTCGACCTCCGTAATGCGTACCACTTGGTGCGTATACGGGAGGGGGATGAATGGAAGACTGCCTTCAATACCCCATTGGGCCACTACGAGTACCTGGTGGTCCCCTTCGGCCTTACTAACGCCCCGGCAGTCTTCCAGGGCATGGTGAATGACGTCCTGCGAGACCTGTTGGGGAAGACTGTTTTCGTGTATATCGATGATATTTTGATTTTTTCTAAGTCCCCCCAGGAGCACATTCTCCATGTCCGGGAGGTTCTCCAGCGCCTGCTTGAAAACCAGCTCTTCGTTAAGGCAGAGAAGTGCTCCTTCCACGTCTCCTCAGTCCCGTTCCTCGGCTTCATCATCGAGGAGGGCAGCATCCGGGCGGATCCCGCCAAGATCAAGGCGGTGACAGAATGGCCCCAACCCACCTCTCGTAAGCACCTGCAACAGTTTCTTGGTTTTGCCAATTTTTATCGTAGGTTCATCCGTAATTACAGTGTCATTGCTGCTCCCCTAACCAAACTCACCTCCACTGCTTTTTCTTTTTGTTGGAACTCCGAGGCCCAGCTCGCGTTTGAACGCCTTAAGGCTCGGTTTTCCTCGGCCCCTATTCTTTGTCACCCTGACCCCACTCGCCAATTTACGATTGAGGTGGATGCCTCCGACACCGGCGTGGGGGCCATTCTGTCCCAACGAGCCGCCTTGGACAACAAGCTCCATCCCTGTGCTTTCTTCTCCCGGAGGCTGTCCTCCGCCGAGCGGAACTATGATGTCGGGGATCGGGAGCTTCTGGCCATCAAGCTGGCTCTTGAGGAGTGGCGCCACTGGCTGGAGGGGGCAGGTAGCCCCTTTATTGTTTTAACTGACCACCAAAACCTTATTTATCTAAAGTCTGCTAAGAGGCTTAATGCCAGACAGGCTAGGTGGTCATTATTCTTTGCCCGATTAAATTTTTCTGTGTCCTTCCGCCCCGGTTCCCGCAATATCAAAGCGGATGCATTATCCCGTGTTTTTTCCCTTCCCTCCAGTCCTGCTGACCCCGAGCCTATTCTACCGGCTTCCTGTATGGTGGCTGCGGTCTCCTGGACGATTGAGGAGGTTGTGAGGTCCGCCCAGACTTCCCACCCTGACCCCCGTAGTAACCCTAACTCCTCCCTGTTTGTTCCCAACTCCGTCCGCTCCCAGGTCCTTGAGTGGGTTCACGCCTCCTGTCTGGCGTGTCACCCAGGTGTTGCCAGAACGACCACCCTCGTCAGGAGGAGTTTTTGGTGGCCCACGCTCAAGGAGGATACCCGTGCTTTTGTCCTGGCCTGCGCGGTGTGCGCCAGGAGCAAGGCTTCCCACCAGCCTCCCTCTGGTCTTCTCCTTCCCCTCCCTGTCCCGGGCCGTCCTTGGAGCCACATTGGCGTTGACTTCGTCACCGGTCTGCCATTGTCAGAGGGCAACTCCGTCATTCTGACAATTGTGGATCGGTTCTCCAAGGCGGTTCACTTTGTTCCCCTCCCTAAGCTCCCGTCCGCCCTCGAAACTGCGGAGCTCCTGGTGTCACAGGTGGTCAGGCTGCACGGGATCCCATCCGACATTGTGTCGGACCGTGGGCCCCAATTCTCCTCCCAGGTGTGGAAGGCGTTCTGTGTAGCCCTGGGGGCCTCGGCCAGTCTGTCGTCTGGTTTTCATCCCCAGTCTAACGGCCAGGCAGAGAGGGCGAACCAGGACCTGGGGGCCGCCCTGCGGTGCGTCACTGCACGCAATCCCGCCTCCTGGAGCCGTTTTCTTCCCTGGGTAGAGTACGCCCATAACTCCCTTAAGAGTGCGTCTACAGGGTTGTCCCCGTTCGAGTGCTCATTAGGTTACCAACCCCCTCTCCTGTCGGCCCAGGAGGCCGAGGTAGCAGTCCCCTCCGTTAAGTCCCACATCCTCAAGTGCAAACGCATGTGGAGACTTGCACGCACCGCACTCCTGCGTTCTAATTCCCGTTCTCAACGTCTGGCGGACCTGCACAGGACCGCAGCCCCTAAATACAGAGCCGGGCAGCAGGTCTGGCTTTCCACATCCAACATTTCCCTTCCCTCCTCCTCTAAGAAACTTCGGCCCCGGTTTATTGGTCCCTTCCCTGTTGTTTGTCTCATTAACCCGGTTTCCGTTAAACTCTCCCTCCCTTCCTCCCTCAAGGTCTACCCCGTTTTTCATGTGTCACAGATCAAGCCTGTCGCCTCCAGCCCCCTCAGTGCCCCTACCCTCCCTCCTCCACCCGTCCGGGTCATCGACAACGCCCCGGCCTACACGGTGGACCGCATTATCGACATCCGCCGTAAGGGTCGGGGTTTTCAATACCTCGTGGACTGGGAGGGGTATGGTCCTGAGGAGCGGTCGTGGCTCCACAGGAGCCTCATCCTGGATCAATCATTGATCCAGGATTTCCACAGTCGCTTCCCTCTCAAGACCAGGCCGCCAGGTACGCCAGGGGGCGTACGTTGAGGGGGGGGTACTGTAATGTTCCGCTCCCTTCCTGTTCGTTTTCTGTATATTCCTGTTTTCCCTCCGTGTCATGTTGGATCCTTTTGTCCGTGTTTTCCCCGCTGCTGTGGTCTGGGCGTTTCCTTCTCTGTCTTGTTCGTCTGGTTGTCTTACTTCCGCCTTTTCACTCCGTCCCCCCTCGTTGCATACATTTCCTCACCTGGTGTTTCTTAATCACTCCCGTTTATTTTCCACACCTGTTCCTTGTTTAGTTCTGTCATTAACCTCACTATTTATTCCTTCGGCTGGCTGCCAGTCGGCGCCAGTTCGTTAACTATCGTCACGCGGTGTTAATGCTCGTTGTTTGCCTGGTCGCGTTCAAAGAACTACTCGCTTGGTTGTGGGATATTATCCCCTTGCAGCTAGAGTTCCGCTCCTAACTACAGTCTGGTAGTTATCCTCCAAGTCATTTCTTGTTGTGCATGCAGCTAACCTGTTTCCCCTCTCCTCCATCTAACCCAGCTCCCATTCTCCCGCGGCAGTGTTCGTTTCCCCCCGTTTTCGTTGTGTGTGTTGCGGTACCTCCACCTCCAGCTCGTGTAGGCTCCGGGTTGGCGTGTTACCTGGCTACCCTCCAGTTGTTCCTGTCCGGCCGAAGAAGCCAACTAGTTCTTCGGTTCCGGTTCCGGGAGCTCTGGAGACCAGTCAGCTCCTTCCGGACCTACCGCAGCTACGCCACACTACCCAGCCCTGCCGTGCTTCACCAACCACCTACCTCTCAAGCCCTGCACCTCCGTGAGAACCTCCCGGTCATTTCCGTGCCTTCCCTTGCACTAACCCCACCTGCTTTGTTTTGTTCTGTACCGGTGCAGTCATTCCGGTCCAGTTCCTGTCCTGCCGTAGTGAGCCGCTCCCCAGCTAGTCCAGTCCAGTCCAGGTGTGAGCCGTGCACCTACCTGTCCAGTCCAGTTCCGGTTTGGAACAATCCGTTCCAGACCCTGCTTCCCGTGTGGACCTCCCGGTCCAGTTCCAGTCCAGTCCAGTTCCGGTTTGGAACAAATCCGTTCCAGACCCTGATTCCAGTGTGACCTCCCGGTCCAGTTCCAGTCCTGTCCAGTTCCGGTTTGGAACAAATCCGTTCCAGACCCTGATTCCAGTGTGGACCTCCCGGTCCAGTTCCAGTCCAGTCCAGTTCCGGTTTGGAACACACCCGTTCCAGATCCTGATTCCCAAAGTGGACCTCCCGGTCCAGTTCCAGTCCAGTCCAGTTCCGGCTTGGAACGAACGTTCCAGACCTGCCAGCCCAGCTCCGGCTTGGAGCAGCCCGTCCCGGGCTTCCTTGCTGTTCCAGCGTAATATTGTGTATTGCCTTTTCTGTACAGTGTTGGGACTACCCCAACACTTAATTTAATAAACCCCCCTTTTTGTGAATCTGTCTCCTGGTCGTTGCACTTGGGTTCGTCTCGTTCCGGGTTCGTAACAGAGGGTTCAGCAATGAGACAGACAGTGCACTGGCCACTCTTACAGCTGTGAGGACCCATCAGCCCAGGTACCTCTCAGTATCTGGGAGATCCAGCCCTGCTTTTTATACATGGTCCAAAGAGAACACCACACATTAGGTGTTTCATGCTATGTATTTTGAAAGATACAGTCTGACTGTATGTGGACATAGCTATTATTAGAGGCCACACACCAAAGGTGCGAGGCACCGATTGTCATTTTTAAATTTTTCACTATTATTATAGTTTTTGACATGGGAGTCTGTGGCAGCCCATAGAACCACTTGATGGATTTTTGTAACATTTGGCAGACTGATAGAGAACAGGCAAAGGCATCCAGCCACCAAGATTGTGGTCAGTTCATCCGCCCCTCTAGCGCCACCAGCAGGCCAAATTTGACATTACATTTTTACCTGTAAGTTTTGAAATGTTTAACCTAGAGTCTTCATGTATTACCCCATGATCCTTAGGTCTGGCCGAATTGAGTGCACCCACCCCCCTCAATTTGTTGATTTTCCGCCATTTTGAATATTTTGAAAAATGCATTTTAAACATCTCTTCCTAGACCCTTGAATGAATAACCATGACATTTGACATATATCATCTTGATAGTATTCTGACCAAAACTTTTTCTAATAAAGTTTCTGCCTTATTTAGCAGGGGGCCTAAGGGGGATGCACCAAATTGCATGAAATTTGACCACTTAAATGTGCTATACCAGGAACAATCTTCATATCCCGATTACTCTGCAACAAAAGCAAATATTCCAACCAAACTTTCTGCACTCCATTACAGTAAAGTATCCTAACTGAGAAACCACATGCCCTTACTGTCAGTCATTTCATTTTTTGGCCATCTTTGATTTTGTCAAAAACCCATTTAGATATCTCCTCCTGGAGCTATGGCTGTAATTTTGTCTTTTACATCTTGGGAACATTGTGTTTAAGAGTTGTGAAAAGATAGTTACTCGGTCTAACAATATGGCCGCAATATACCGATAAATTTGCCATAAAGGAAAAGTGGCTATACTGCAACCTCTTTGTCTATTGCCATCAAACTTGGTACACACACTTACCATGAGGCCTGGGGGGCAGTTTCGTGAAATTTGGCCACTTGGGAGTGCTATACCAAAAAACTGGTTCAAACACCAATTTCTCTGAAACGAAAGCAGATATTTCAACCAAATTTTGGGGGAACATTACAGTAATGGGTCCGAATTGGGCAACCAACAGAATTGGTGACATGGAGGTGCTGACCCCATCATTGCTGCTTGCAGCTATATTTATAATAATAATTAGTATTATATTATTATTACTACAAATAATAACAATAATAATAATATACAATAACAACACATTTTATTACTAATACATAATTTCTATAATAATAATAATATTAGTAGTAGCAGCAGTAGCAATAGTAGCTCAGAAAAATAAATGAATAAATGAAAGACAACATTAACATTGCAGATTGAGTGTGTCCTGTGGTAGATCTAGGCTGTGTTTGCCTCTCTGAGCAGAAGGGCAGCACGCTGTGTTATGAAACATTAATGTTCCACTGCAGCTCACTGATAGCCTCATCTGGGCCTCATTAATATTAAATTATGCAAACATTCTCCATGCCGGCAATTTATAAATTTTCTCCCATTTAACCTTTAAGGCACAAAAATATGGATTTTTTCCGTTATGGTTCTGTAACTGTGATTAAACAGAGGACGTTTCAGGGTAAAAATAAAAACAAGGTTATAGCTTCACTGGCTTGCTTGTTTCACAAAACACCATTTTTATTTCATTATCATGAGACACAAGTCTAGTTACATAACCCAGACTTGCACGTTTAAGGGCAGAATTAATATGGATAGTACAGCGGTAATGGACTGAGCCGCACAGCTCATTAGCACATAAATATTGATTATTATTGATTAGTATTAAAATATATTGGAATCCAATTTGTTCCTTTATTGTTATTTAACATGTCACAAAAACCCTTTACACTTGTACCCTGACACACAGACATAGTTATCCACATGATCATTTGATGTGGATTTAGTGATGGTTTGCTATTAGGTACAGTATTTGATTTAATGACAGGGGCTGATAGTAGGTTATGATATAACACATATAACATTTTAAATTTATTTAAATACTTGCATTCTAGATATCCTCCATTGAGTCATTAGCTGTTACTAACCACATCAAATGTATTAAAATTAAAAATTAAAAAACATAGACTGCATTTCACAATTATGACAACTTCATAGCACTGAATCCCATTTTCCCCTAGTTAGTCATGTATTATGAATAATTTTTTTTTTAACACATTTCTTTTTTTGTTTTACACCAAACCAGCTGATGTCTGATGACTGATGTCTCCTGTACTTTTCCTTCATAGTGGGGTATGTTGTCACTGATAAGCCTCAGGTCTCAGGACTTTACTTCCCTCCTCCAGCAGAACACATGTGAAAATTAACTCAAATGAAAAAAAAAAAACAAGGAAACCTGTAAAATTAAAATGCTGTTATATGTGGTGAGTTGGAAGGAACAGCAGTTAAAACTGAGAAGCATTCCAGCAGAGGCTTGATCAGGGACTTACTGCCCAGCACCACTACACTAAAGAGCACCTTCTACTGTTGTTTTCAGCATTTATCCTGCGTGTCCAGAAAGTGCTCCACTGCGACTTTCTTTTCAAATATGTGAAAATGTTGAAAACAACAGCCTGAACACTTTACGTCACAAACTCACCTCTTTATTTTTAAGTCAGTAAACACACTCTGACAAAGTTCAGGACACCTAACAGTACATCATCCGAAAAGGAAATATTCTTGCAAGCATATCTGCCGAACGCTTCAGTGTCCAAGATGGACACCTTCTGCATTTGACAAGGATCAAAGGCGTCATCTGTGAATTCAGCCTTCAAATTCATAATCACATGAAGTCATAAAGACCATGATAATAACAACAACAGAGGCCCAATAAATCTGTTGAGAGTGGTTATCAAGATGATAAGAGGATCTTATTTTAAAAGACCAAGGGCCCTATCTTACACCCGGCGCAAAGCGGCGCTAACCCAAACGCAAGTGTCTTTGCTATCTTACACCCGGCGGTAGGTTCATTATAACGCCTATCGCTCACGCCGTTTAACTAGCATGTACTCTTGTGCCGTTTGGGCGTGTTGGTCTTAAGATGAGGAGTGGCCAGGATTATTTTTGGCGTATTGCTATCTTGAGCCAGCAGAAAGCGCTTGCGCTAGAACCACCACTAACCTGGTCTAAAGTCATGTCGCAGTTGCATACATGTAATTTTAACGGCGCATATAAGTGCGTCTACAAAGGCGTGTGCACAATGCGCGTACCCTCCTGTCTGTTACACACAGGGGCGTGCACAAGCATGACTAAAATATCTAGATCACAATGTGAAATATTATTATTGTGTAGGCTATATCAAAAATGCATAATAATAAAAGGTTCCATAGGTCCACATACCTTTCCCTCAGCGAAGGGAAACAATGCCACATTACATTGCTCTCAGCCTACTCCATCAACATCCAGGCGATGTGCGATGGTACGGGACAATGGCTATCCATTAAAAAGAAGCGGATAACACCTATAGCTATCAAGCCTAATGCGCAAATTGTCTTTGCACCTAATGCGTGAATTGTCATTCAATGGAAAACTCGCGTACTGCAATAGACGGACATTTGCGTTCTGAAAATGCGCTTCAGATGTCATTACAATACAGCTCTGTTTATCTAGGAATACAGCCTGTAAGTAGGCTAAATAGAATGGTTTGTGACTGAAAAAAGTTCAAAATCTTGTCCAGTGAATATTGCTTTTATTGTTTTTCAAATAGCCTAGGCTACAGCGGACTCGCTGTGCATAATGTTTTCTCGATAGACTATGGTTAGAAAACGGAGATAAATGTCATCATGTCAACTGAATTGTAGCCTAACCTTAGCTATTCTTCGTCCTTCATATTTTTTAAATTACAGTGACAAGGTTTCCATACCCTCAGCTTATTAAAACCCCGCTGATTTCACCTGTTATTCCATAACTGAACAAAAGATTTTAAAGAGAACAATTAGAAACGAATTGTTACACAATTAATTTACAATTAATTTTTATTCCATTATCTGCATGTTCGCTTTACAAGAGCAGGTCTGTTTCCCCTGCTGTAGCTACATCGCACTTTTCACGGTTTTCCTGGGAAAGTGAATCGTTTTAAAGTATTACGCTACCAGTAAAACAGGTTGGTCACATTTCCATAAGCAGGACATTATAAAACAAGGGAAAATATGCTGAGCCTATGGGTTGCCAACCTGACAGATTTGTTGTATTTAGTGTCATCATTAAGGCAAAATAACGTTAGTTATGTTATTAATCTAAATTAGAATGCAGGTAGCCTAATGAACTTCTTTCTTCCACGTCTTTCTTCTGGTCTCACTCACAAGTCGTCACATAGCGACGCTTGGGCAGCTCCTACGGCTTCATCCTTTAGACCAGGGGTGTCAAACTCATTCCATCGAGGGCCGAGTGTATGCAGGTTTTTGTTCCAACCGTGCCCTACACCAGCTGATTTCACTAATTAGCTCAGCTCTTCAACCAAGGCGGTGAACTAATTAGTGGAATCAGCTGGTGTAGAGCATGGTTAGAACAAAAACTTGCATACACTCGGCCCTCGATGGAACGAGTTTGACACAGCTGCTTTAGACGCAGAAGGAGGCCTTTTGCGTCATTATTTGACGCACTCGTCGCAAATTTACAAATCCTACTATGGCGAAGGCTTTGCTCATGATAACCGACTGCGAGTAGGCCTATGCCCGCTCAGTCTTCGCCGTGTGCACGTAGATTTTTCGAGTTCGTGATTCCTGTACCCCACCCCCAACCCCTAAACATAACCTCACAGGAGTTCATGTAACTCGGGCTCATGCCCGAACTGTTAAGATAGTGGGCGAGCCCGACCACAAGAGTTCACGTAACTCTCTACCAGATGAAGAAGAAAAAAATCATTAAAAAGCATAATATTGAAGTGCCACAACCAAAGACAAATTATGTGGCCACAACCGTCAATATACGACGCAAAAGGCTGCGTCAATATACGACGCAAAAGGTAGCTAGGTGGCATTTATGCCATAGGTTTTCAAAGACTTTTGCCCTCAACTAGTAAGGTTGTAAACATGTTCTTACAACTGAACTAGCTAACTAGTGTGCCTTAATAAAACCTAGCTAGTTAACTAGTAAGCACCACTTTATGGTAGCTAGTTAACTAGCTGCACTTTGTCCGTGCTTACGACCTAACTAGCTGCACTTTTGTGCCACCTACTTATTTGGCCAAAATGGCACCTAGCTGTGCTCTGAGCACAGCTAGCTGGCTTTTTGGCGCAGCTAGCTAGGTCATATGGCCAGCTAGTTGGCCCAAATGGTAGCTAGCTAGGGCAATTGTGGTAGCTGGGATACATGGCCAGCTAGCTAGGACAAATGGCCAACTAGCTAGGACTAATAAGGTAGCTAGCTACGGAAGTCGAATAAATGTTAAAACGGCGTGCCACAATGCGCAGCTAGTTAACTAGCTGGCCACAAGAGCCGGCCACCTAGCTAACGAGCTAGGTCGCAAATGTCTTTTTAAACGTAGCTAGTTAACTAGTTGGCCTTAACACAGTGTCAGCTAGTAAACTAGCTGCCCTTATTTTAGTGTATCTAGTTAACTAGCTGCACTTTGTTTATTAGCTAGTGAACTAGCTGGCGTTTTAACACAGCTGGGACATATGGCTAGCTAGGTAGGACAAATGGGCAGCTAGTTAGGGCTAAAAAGGTAACTAGCTGCGGAAGTCGAATAAAAGCTAAAACGGCTTGCCATACTGTACACTGCTGAATATGGAGTAATGGTGTATTCAAGTGGCTAACTCGGTTGGATCGTGCTTGATGTTTGCTGTGACGATGGTCCCGTTCGTTACGGTAAAGGTATTCAAATGGTCCGTGGCAAAAAAAATATGGACGCCCGCAGAAAGCTGATCTTGTTTGGCTCTCCTCTGATCAGCATTTGCAGTTCCAAATGTTTTAAATAGCGTATGCAAAAACGATTGAAGATGAAAACAAGTCGCGGAGGCGGAGTTTGTGTACGTCGACAGCTTTGTTCCTACAGCTGTTGGACTGCTTGCTCACACTGACTGGACATCTCGGGACAACGGGGAGCTGTTGCTTTTCATAGTCAATTTTTAATCATGACTCATTCACTTTAATTCACTTAATTTGTTTGATTAATTCAATTATTCTATTGAATGCCTTTATTTGATATGTTTGTGTGTCGTGGGTCTGCCCCACTGTCTATAGCCCTATTCGGACAGGATAAGTTTTCAGGACAATGTCTGTAAAGCAATTATTATCACAAGACGTCTTGTTAATGGCCGATTCGGACGGGATAAAGTATCTCCGTAATCAGCGTCTAGAATTACAGAGATGGGAGTATCTACTCCATGTTGTCGTCACACCAAAAATGTTCCCCACGAGTCATACACCGTTACACATCCTATCTTCACTGCAAACTGATTGCTAGAAAATCGCTGGCAGGGAGCAATTGAAAGATGCAGGCGCCTGTGTAGACAATGTTGGCATGGCAAACATGTCCACAAAAAGCGTGAGGAATCCTGCATTACACCTCTTTATTAACGTTAAAACAGTGTTAGGCCATAACGTATGTAAGGCTATAGCTAGGCTACAATAGCTTACCTAAAGCTGCCACAAGCGTTGCCCCACTGTAGCCTTAGCCTACTTCTGAGCCAGTTTTTTTTTTTTTTTTTGCTTATTTAATGTTACATTAATTTAGAGATCGGCCAATAGTTGTGGCTTGCACTTGGACCGAAGAGAGCACAACCAAAGGCGTCCTCGAGTGCTTACGTGAAAAACCAGGAGAAAAGACTGGGGAAAACGAATTTCTCACAGGAAATAACATAATTTTACCAGACATGTCAATTCACACGGGATTGCTTTAACCTGGGGTAATTTTTACTGGACATTTAACATTAGGTAAAAGACTCCGGGATCTTTACTGGCGCCCCAGCAAACAATTTTTGGTTCTGGGAACGTTCCGGGAAGGTTTTTTCAAGGTTAGGGGTACGTTCCCATATCGTTTCAATTAACGTTCCCTTGCCGTTTTCCAGGAACGTTTTCTTAACGTATCTGGAACGTTCCCATCTGGTATTATATGTGGTTCCCAGAACGTTCCTTTAACGTTACTAGAACATTGCATAGTTATGGAAACGTTCTCCTAACCTAATAAGAACGTTCCGGGAAGGTTTTTTTCAAGGTTAGGGTTACGTTCCTATACGGTTGCAAATATAACGTTCCTTTGCGGTTTTCCAGGAAAGTTTTCTTAACGTATCTGGAACGTTCCCACCTGGTATTATATGTGGTTCCCAGAACGTTCCTTTAACGTTACCAGGACATTGCATAGTTGTGGGAATGTTCTCCTAACCTAATAAGAACGTTCCGGGAGAGTTGCCTTTTGGTTTTTCTCTGAAGGAAATGTTGCGTTCCTGAATCGTTATCTGGGCGCAGCTTATATCAGCCAACAGCTGTCACGCTTTTATTTTTTTTATTAGCCTACCACCACAATCAAACAAGAACAATAGGCTACTACTACTACTACTACAACTAAAAAAACTAGCCTACTAATAATAATGATAACAATATTACCAATAATTCACATCAAGATGACATAAATATTTAAATGTCTTAGGTTCCTCATAATAACATATTCCAACGTGTCATGACGTGTTTCTCATACACAGTAATATAACGACTGTAATACAAATAATTAGCATAGAATTTCTGAGTTCTTAGATCTACCGTTAAAATTCCGTGGAAAAGACGGGCAGGTCTTCATTCTAATACAATACGCCTTAATAAGTCATCATTGCAGGAAAGTTAACACATAAATACGGTTGAAGTTTTATTTTACAGATCACTACACGTAAAAGCCATATGAACACATCAGCCAAATGAGCACGTGAGAAATGAACATATTTATTTCAACCTGCATAACGCACAACAGTAATGATTCCAGTGCTTCTTCCTATATTTTGTGCTGTATATTTATGTATTGTGCTGTAGCCTATAGTTTGCAGTGATGAGTCTCGCTGTCAAACTTCACAAAAGCTAAATATTGAGCTCAAGTCTTAAATCATCCCTTACATTTCTATTCCTATTCTGAAGTTATTTTTTCATATCAAACTATCTGCAGTATATAACTATTCAAACAAAATATGCAAAAACAACCAAACAAGTGTCAAAATCTCAAAGAATATTCACTGTACATCCATAGTTTAAAGTTCAAATTGATAAACACATACACCTGTTTTTTTTAAATAATGTTTTTATGTACAAAAAATGCGTTAAAACGTACACGCGTTTTTACATAACAGCAACGTATTACAGCCCCACGTGCGATAGGTAGTCGCTGTGGAAATGTGCTGGGCATTGGCGAAACGGAATAAGAAACTCTACAACTTTTGAATTTCAGAGAAATATGAATACTGTAATTGGGACTTCGACAACTACCACTAGGGGGCCACCATGTATAGGGTTAAATCATCCCTTTACATTCCGAAGTTATAATTTCACGCCACACTATGTACAGTATACTATTCAAACTAAATATGTATAAACAACCAAACAAAATTACTTCAACATGATTGTCAATCAAAATTATTCTAACAAAATAAAGCCATCAATTAAATTCCTTTTGAAATGCCTGTGGGGCAAATTCTCAGTGCCACTGCGATGAGTTCCTCCACATCAGGTTCCTTCAGTTTTTCATTATTGCTCCTAGAAATAGAACATGTTTTATTCTTTCTTTTTCTGTACCATTTAAACACCACATTAACACAATAGAATGCATGCATTTGTAATGTAATACTGTAAGACAAAACTTCAATACCAATTCTTCATGATGCATATTTCACTCATTTAAATTGACAGTAACCTGAGGTGCTTTTGCATAGGAATTCAGATTAAACCATAGGCTAATTCAGAAAACCTGTATACAATAGGTTAATATAATATACATATATAATATAACTCATATACATATAATTTAGGTAAAAATTCATGAGTTTTAGGACATAGTGTTGGTATCCTATTTTAGGCAAAAGGAAATGAATAAATGTGCAACACTCAATTTTATGACCCTTTCAAGAAATATCAAATGAAAAGTCACCAATGTAAGCTAAACTTGCCTATTATCACATGGCAATTCCTGATGTCTTGGAAGGCCAGTTTTTTTCCCCTCAATGTGTAGGTCCTCAACACTTGATTAGATGCCACCTCACACAACATTTTGTGAAGAGCTGCCCCTGGGTTAGCTCTTCCAAGAGAACAAAGGTAGTTCATGATTCTGTAGCCTACTACAAGATAAATTAATTTAATTTATAAGTAAAAAATTACAGTAGGCATAAAGTGCTGTAGATACTTCAGTTTATATTGATTATGCCATAATGATGTCATAACTAAGTGGGTATCATAGTTTTAAAATGTTATTTTCACAGCTTCTTCCATGTTTACCATCTTTGTCCTCTTTTCCATCTCGGTCTTCCTTGTTGAGCTGTTGGAGCTCCTCCACATTCTGACATGGACCATTTTCCATAATGTCCTCCTTTGCCTCTCCCCTAGCTGCCAGTATTCTCCTTTGCATTGCAAGGATTTCTTGCTGGGTCTCTGCAAATTCTTGCAAGTGAGAATATCTATGGGGAAAGTTTAAATGTTGTGGGCATAGATCACTAAGTGCAGGTGTGCATGTGTGTAGTCTAAATTTTTTTTGCTACTTCTTACAAGGCCTGGGGCTCTTCAGGCAGAAGTTGTGACAGCTGTGTCATAAAACAGAAATATACTTAAGCACCAAACTATTACATTATTTTTATATACTATAAGTTATGGCTTATCGGGGCATGCTCCATACCTATACAGCACAGAGAGTTTGGCCTTGTGTTTTTTCATCTTACCACCTGAAGAGAATGTGGCATTCAGGCATTAAAGCACAACTGAACTTATAGAACTTCGGGTTGTGTAATTATCTGGCCATGATATAAGTCCAAATGGTGGCGAAATACAGTGAGCACCATAATTCATTGGACACAATGGACAGTGACACATTTTTTGTTATTTTGGTTCTGTACTCTAGCACTTTTGAGTTTCAAAGGATACAATGACAAATGTTAAAGTGCAGACTGTCAGCCTTAATTTGAGGGTATTTTCATCCATATTGGATGAACCGTTTATACATTATAGAACCTTTTGTACATTGCTACGCTGCTCGGTCCCCTAATAATAATGCATTTTATTCATGATATGCTTCTCATAGACCCAAAGCATTGGAAGCAGACAATTGTTCAAACATATAGCCTAGTAATATTTTACATTTCTAAGTGTAACACATCTGAATTGCAGATTATTTCCACTATAAATGATTGGCATTTGACTTTTGACATGGCACATGAAGTTTGAATTACCACATTCTCCTCAGATGGTAAGACAGAAAAACATGAGGCCAAGTTACATTAAATAATTTAAGAAAGATTCGGTAGCATTGTTTGGGAATAGAGCTAGTGTAATTAGTTATAATAGGCAATGTTGTTTGTTGTAACTTGGCCTCATTTTGATATCAATACTTGGCAACTTGGTATTTTTGTACGTTGAAAACGTTTATTGTTGAGATTAACTTTACTTAAAAGAATGCTATGAAATTTTGTTAAGATACCTTGAAGATGAGGCAATGTGCTTGCTGATGATAGCTCTGTGGATGAAGCATGTGCTGTTGAAATAATAAGTGTGAAAAGTCCTTAATGTATAGGCTACTGTATGTGATTATATAAAAAGTGTAGATTCATTTAAAATAGGCAATATCCCTCATAAAAGTGCAGGTATAGGTAGTATAAAATAATGATGCCCACTTACAGTTTTGAAAGGCAGTTTTGAGGGGCAGCCTGGCATGTCTCTTGGTTTGTGGTGGAAGGAAAACATGTTTTTTGCAAAAATTAAAACACATTAAGAATATAAACTGGCATACATAGCTTTACCGTTCTACTTACCCCGCAATGTGCCTTTAGCTAGGCTATGGGAAGACTGTTTAAGCCTGTCTGAGCCTACATAGCCTACGCAAAATAATCAGAAGGGTGGTTTTGCATGTGAGTTACTCAATTTAATCTTATTTGTTTATTTGAAAGCAAACAATCGAATAATAAAATAAGCGAATATTAGGAATATACTAGAATGTTGTTCAATTTTGTGTGAATCACACACACAACTCAAATTGTACTTCATGGAGGGAATTTACATGTTGGTGGGACAAGTTTGGACATTCTGTCGTAACGTTACTCCTCGGTGACAGCTGTCATCATCTGGAATGGAAATTTCAAAATGTTTTCCACGTTTTAAGTAACGTTAAAACACCAAGTCCCTCAGCTAAGGAGTAAGTTACCGTGTAATCTTCGCAAACAGTGAGCAAATGTGCTGTTCACAACACTAAAATGGAGAGAATATAGTGAGAAATTATAGGTTGTCTTTATCAAAACAGAAAATGCCAGCGCACCCTTTAATAATGTTGAAAAAAATAGGCTACATAGCCGCTGTGGTGCTGAGGATAAATGTTGTTCGTGTAGGCCTAAGCTTGATTAACAGATCTAACGTTAATTGAATAGGCTTAGCTATCCAAAATTATCTCTCTATCGATTGGTTGCTAGGCACGTTAAAGTTTTATAGCCTACTTTTCATTTAAAATTTCTCACTGTAGCCTACGTGTTGTGATCAATTTAAACTAACGATACCACTCGTTAGCTAGCTAGTTTAATATTTCTGTTTGGCCTGGGCTTTTACACTGTCCTCATCTAACGTTAGCTAGTTACACTTTACACTGTAGTTACAATAGACCGTTACACTTTAGAAGTTGATCTTCTTATGTCTGTCAATTGATATTTGTTTAATCTAGCTGCTAGGGCCTAATTATAAATGTATTCACGAAACTAAGTAGGGTTAAATTACTTACCTGTAGCCAATGCCATATGTCCAAGGCAGCTGGAGTAGGCTAACGGTCGGACGGCAGCGCTCAAATCAAGAGAAAAATCGTTAAATATTCAACTAAATATCCACGCGCACGGCTTCCAAATATATCACCAGCGGGAAAAAAGACTTGAATAGGTATACAGGCAGACAGATAGACAGAAAACGGATATTATAGGTATATTAGGGCTTGCTATAAATTAGCCTAGGCTATATATAATTAGGCTAGTAGCATATAATTAATATATTGTAGGAGTAGCCTATTACGTATACAGGCCTATATTTATATAATGTTGGAAAATTACACTCCATTTCAAAAGTTTAACAGAAAAACCTCCGTGCATCGTTCTGGGAACGTTTGTTTACGAAGTAAAAAAATTTATTCCAGTTATGGAAGAATTAAACCTAAAAACAACCTTTATTCGAACGTTCTGTGTAACGTATCATGGAACCATGAGAGAACGTTATGTTTTTTAGTTCGCAGAACGTTTCGGGAACGTTATGATTTTTTTTTTTAACTTAAATGGAACGTTCCCAGAATGTTGTGAAATGGTTCCCCAAAAATAACCATAGGGGAACCATATGCGAACGTTCTGTGTTTGCTGGGGCGGAAGCGCGCAGTCCGTAAAAGTTACGGACATGGCAGATTCAGATGGGACTAAAATAGCGGAGCTCCTCTGGTAATTATTACATCACCCCACCTCCCCCTGTAAAACTTATCCCGTCTGAATAGGGTTTATGTCTTTTTTTGTTGTTGCTTGTGGCTGAAGTTCCCTCACAGGAAAATAAAAGTTCTATTCTAATCTCTATATCACATAATCTGATATCAGCATGAATTTGGACAGATTTCTCATTTTGTGTATTTATAATTGGCGGCAGCTTGCAAAGACCAATGTGTGATTAATGTGACTGTGTGATTATGCGACTGTGAGATTATGTCATTGTGGTTATGTGAGTGTGTGACTATGTGACTGTGATTATGTGAGTGTATGATTGTGTGACTGTAATTATGTGAGTGTGTGATTATGTGAGTATGTGATTGTGTGACTGTGATTATGTGAATGTGTGACTGTGATTATGTGAGTGTGTGATTGTGATTATGTGAGTGTGTGATTGTGATTATGTGACTGTGAGATTGTGCGACTGTGTGATTATGTGAGTGTGTGACTGGGTGACTGATTATGTGATTGTGTGACTGTGATTATGTGACTGTGTGATTGTATGACCAGAGCCGGCCCTAGACCGTTGGGGGCCCTAATCAAAACCCGGTGGGGGGCCCTCGTGTGCTCGCTCGCAAAGCGCGCCCTGCCGGGAGGTTTCTGTGTGTCTGCCGGCACCAGAAGAGCTCCACCAGCACCAAAATACTTCAGTATTGCTCCTGAGAAAGTGAATTTTTTTTTTTACAATTGTGAACATAAAATAATGCTAAATGTAAATTCATATAAATCCAGGGGTAAATTACGTTATTTACCTATACAGCTATAGGTTAGTATGGATTTGTTTAATTTGCTAATCTAACTAAATGTAATTTTTGTTGTTTACATGGACACGCGACGAAGATTACGTTAATTTTCACTGTGAAAAGGCCTTACAGACAGCTGGGACGTGGCGACGCCGATAAAGCCTGCTGCAGTCTACACCAACTAGCTAGCACCCACACCGTGTTTACAACTTTTTAAAAGTGTCTTATTAAAAAACAGAAGTGTTTTGTCGCTAAGCGTTCATCATCTGGTAAATAATACATTACTTAACATTACCTAGTTGTGCTTGCTGTCGCTTTCCTTGATCAACCTTCTTTTTTTTTTTTTTCCCGCCCGGACACAGGCTGCATTACGTACGTCATTGGTTGCCAGTCAAACAAACATGATGATCTTCACTTGTCACCCTATCATAGACTGTCAGTAGCTAGCATTACATTAGCAACAACAAGTACCAATTCATTGTAGATATGAAGGTTGCCAGGTCAGATGATCAGTCAATTCAGCAAACGATGCATGAGTTTGGGGGCCCCCTGGTGGCTGTGGGGCCCTAAGCAGCCGCTTAGTTGGCTTATAGGGCAGGCCGGCTGTGTGTGATTGTGATTATGTGAGTGTGATTGTGATTATGTGATTGTGTGAATGTGCTTTGAAGAAGATCTGTTTAATTAATCTTAAAAATAATCAGATTAGACTTTGTCCATTCATATTTACTCAAGTTATGTATGTTTCAAATAGACAGGACATCCACATTTGGTTGGAAATGCATATGCATCTAGTGGGTTTTTTTTTTTTTTTTTTTTGTCCTCACTGATAATCCACTTGCGAACAGCGACAGCCTTCACTAAAGATGGATTCCATTTGAATGCAAGTTGCCCTGTGAACGTTCCTGTCCATTTGAACCCCCTTCTCTTTAACAGCGGAAAGTGGGTCACCCTCTTTCTGTAAGACCTCTGGTCCCATGCATCCCTGTCACAACTATTTATCTTTGATATCCCTTCACACACAGGCACCCCGTACATTTATTCTGCTGCCAAAGAATGCCTCAGTGGACGTGGAGGAGCATTCAGGTGGCACTCTGACTGTTCGACTCACTGTGTGTTTAACAGGGTAGTATCTCTCAGTGGACCCTTGTGAAACAAGGCCATTCAATAAAACACAAACCCAACCGTCCATGTTCCTTCTGACTTTAAGATGGCTTGGGTTACCCCACTCCTTAAGAAACTTGGTTTAGACTCCTCTGATCAGGAAATCAGGACAATGTCTCTGGTCAGGAAATATCATCCTGTATCTCTTCTGCCTTTCCTGTCAAAAACCCTAGAACGAGCAGTGTTTAACCAATTATCAGTTTTTTTCCATCAGAACAACCTGCTCAACCCTCAGGACCGAGCATTCGACAGAAACTGCTCTTCTGGCTGTGAAGGTGGCACTTGCCACTGCTAGAGCCTCCTCCCTCTCCTCCATCCTGATTATCCTAGACGTGTCTGCACCGTTTGACACAGTCAACCATAAACTACTCATCTCCACACTCGCTGAGATGGGCATTTCTGGGACTGCCCGTTCTTAGTTTGAATCTTACCTAGCAGATAGATCCTACCAGATCTCCTGGAAGGGTTCTGTCTCTGCATTTCATCCTCTTGTTAAAGGAGTGCCACAGGGATCTGTAATGGGTCCCCTGCTGTTCTCCATTTACACTAAGTCTCTTGGCTTAGTAACTGGACTAGTGCAACTCCCTTCTAGCAAGCCTACCAGCCTCTACAACTCATCCAGAATGCGACTGCCTGACTTGTCTTCAATCTTCTGAAGTTCTCGCACATCACTCCCCTGCTGAGGTCACTCCACTGGCTGCCGGTCAGAAAGAGGGTCAGTTTGAAAGTTCAGACCATGGCCTACGCTACAGCCAACAGGACAGGCCCTTCCTAACTACAGGACATAATTCAGCCCTACAGTCCAGCTCGACCATTCCACTCTGCTGCAGCAGGGCGACTCACAATTCCTGCCCTCTGTGTCGATGGCTCTCGCTCGTCCAGACTGTGGGGCTTCTCCACCCTAGCTCCCCAGTGGTGGAACAAACTCCACTTTTCACTACGAACTGCCCAAGCACTGCCTGCTTTCGGTCATGGTCTAAAGACACACACCTCTTCCGACTCTACCTTGACTGACCCACCAATCACAGTACGACTTTTATGTAGCACTTGTATCTTGTTTCTTGTATCCTGTATCTTGATTCTCTGACACTTTCATGTGGCACTAGTGTCTTGGTCTTGATGTTGTAGTTTATCATGGCTCCCACAATCGGGCCTCACATCTCTTAAGACTTAACCATTGCTTACTGACTTAGCCTTAAGGATTAGCAATAGCTTACCATGTGAACTAGACTTGATGTGCATGGCTATGGATAGCTGCTACTGTGATAGAACTGTACTTTGTCTGACCTGTTTGTAGTTGTTTCAATGACCTTCCGTATGCACTAATTGTACGTCACTGTAGGGACAATAAGAACTACAAGTCCATACAGTCCACAGGAGGCTCCTCCTCCACGTTGGAAGTGACGTAGGACGTTGTACCAGTTGTGATTTCCGCACTGTAACGTGATCCTGCACAGCGGAATGCGCGACTGGCAATAAAGTTTATATGTAGGGGCAACACAGCCAGTTCTCCCAGTTCTTCCCGCAGTTTTCTTCCGGGCCAGTTGTCCGCTGAACGTGTCTCGTCTCTGGGCCCGTGAGGCCTGGAGCACGCCCGGGGTCCGAGCCCTCGCTCTACAGGAAGCATCGGCAGCCCGTGGCGCCGACCCAACCGAGCGAGGCGGGCTCATCTACCCCCGGCTATCGGCCACGGAGGACCGGAGACGAGGCGCAAGGAGGCAACGCGAGCACCCGGTGGTCAAGAAGAACCAGCAAGCGGACCATGCAGCCACTGATCCTGTAGCAGAGCACCGCCAGTGAGTCCCCAAAGAGGCAAGCGGTCTGCAGTAGGATGGCGCTGCATAGTTCGGGAGAGATAATGCGACCGGTTCCATTATCCCGTAAGAACGACGAAAGAAAGCTGTTCCAGGGACCCAAGATGAGGCGGACGTTTCCCCTATCTTCCACAACCCCTGCAAACTCGCCACAACAGAATCAGGGCGACCAGATTTCCCCTTTTCACTGTGAGTGTTGTGCGATCCAACGGAGGAACCAATTTAACGGACTTTAATTCAAGTAAGGCTGTAACATGGGCAATAGCGTATTAGTTAGCAAAAGAAACATGTTTGTGACTGGATGTATGTAACTGCTATTGTAAGGTTAATGTGTTCTGTAAAAGTTTTGTGTTACCGTTTTACTTTGGATGGTTTTATGCCATCCACCGCGCTGCGTTAGGTTTAATGCATCCACGCACAGAGCGTATCTTGCATGCGATCTATCTTTAAACACTAACCAGCCGTAATCCTAACACTGCACGCTGATCTCAACGCACACGCATTTAAGCTTACGGCTATCCCTTATGTGTGTGGTATGGTTCATGCGCCGCCATTAGTACCTAGCTCCAGCAAAAGCTAGTTTCAAACCTCCCTCCATCTTAGTTTCTTTGTTCTCATTGAACACGTGTCCGTGGCAACCCCCACACGTAAGAGAACATGGAAATTCCACACACGCCCAACGCGACACACACACACACACACACACACACACACACACACACACACACACACACATAGTTTGTTGTGCATTATAGTAGTGAATCGTGCCTTGCTCTGTTTGGTACTTTGTGTTCAATAAACTATTACATTTATCCAAGATTGCCTGTATTAATGTTGCTCTTGTGTTTAACTGAATCAGCCAATGCTAATCGCAGGGATTCCCCAAAATGCCTTCACCTTCTAGCTGGATCATTTATATTAATTCGGTATCAACTGAGTACATGATATTGTGATTTTGCTAAGACAATTATTAATGTGTAATTTTATTGGTAATTAATTTAATTATTAATTCAAGTTACCCATTTTTAGTTAGTATATTCTCTTTTGAGAATAATATATAAATTTTATGAGACTGATTTATAATACAAAACCATGCCACCAGTTGTATAAGGATGGTAGTGGCGTATCGCAATACATAAGTGACGTCCCGTGTATAAATAGAGTTATGTCCCCTACATTTTTGGTGCCCCGCGTACGGACTCTGATGATTGAGAGATCATGTTACTGATCATCTTGCTCACTGCTATCAGACTCGTACCTGGTCGCTATATTTTTGGTGCCTCGTGTATTAATTAAATGAATATTCCCTACATCACTTTGGAAAAAAGCATCTGCCAAATGAATGTAATGTAATATAATATAAGAGAAAATCCGTTGGATATGGTGAACATGATAGACTGGGACATTGTTAGTCAGTCTTACTGTAGCGAGCACTGCCTTTAAGCAAAGGTTGTACAGTCTCTCTATATGGGCTATGCTTTAAGTATAAAGTGCATTCTGATTTTCAGGCTTTCCTCTGTGTCCTTAATCTCAGGTCCCATGGTCCACTTGCTACAGAAATGGGCCCGGCTGTAGCACTGTAGCACATTGGTTTCAGACTAAACCACCAGCCTGTGTCTCTGGATCAAACAGCCTGCATTCCTCTCAAAACCTACTGTGCAATGGAAGCTGTTCCAGGGCCCACAACCCCAGAGGTGGCAGAGGGGCCTGCATCTGTCTAATTCCACCCCAGTCCATTAAAGAGAGAGCACAGTTTGCATCACTCGTTTAAGAAGTCTGATTTCTCAACAAAAAAAAACATTAACACAGATTTCACGGTCTCCAGCCATTTTCCAAGACCTCACATGTATTGCCTTTTAAGAGGGCAGGGAATCATTTTTAAGGTTTCCCAAACTGGCTCCATTGGGACATATCTGTTTTCTATTTAGCCCCTTTGGAAAATTTCAGTTGTGAAGCGCTGTGTGTGAAAACAGCCTGTATGTAAACAGCAGTAAACAAAGACTGACTGAGTGATGACTGACTTTTCAATTGCTTTCCTTACCGTCAGTTGATGGAAAAAAAGCTGGTATGGAATCCTAAAACCATGGTTCAATCATGGATGCCTAATGAACACCTCACAGGACAGACCACAAGTGAACAACAGATTCCATGAAAATGGATGTGACTGCTCTGGACTGGATGTGTATGAGTATATTAATAAAAATATTAAAACTGCCTCTCCTGTACTCTCATCCACAACCTCAGCAGAAAAGGTTTCTTTCATGAGCTGGGATATTTGTTTTGTATTCAATCTAGCAAAATAAGTACAAATAGTCATAATTATAAATAATATTGAGATTAAATAAAAACGGCAGTTTTATCTGAGTTTTGCTGTCTAGTTTTGAACCTCATCATTTCCTTGACAAATTCACAGTGCACCAAACTGACACCTGTGGGCCAACATCATAATCAACCTTCATAACAATTGGCACTTTTTTAACAATTGGTTTTCTAAGGGGAAAGTGACTCAAATCGACCCGCTGAAATAGACTAATATAAAATAAACAGTTAATTTTTATATTATTTCAGCATGTCTTTTTCGTGACTTTTCGCAATAATCTTGATAGATAGGCTACCAGACCGTTACAACAATCGCTTCCAATGTTTATGACAGTAGGCTAAATGCAACAACAGTGCAACAGTTAATTCAATTAGTTCCGCTAGAGAATATAAAGCCTAGAATGAAGAACATTACTTATTATTTGCAACGCATTCTGATTCAAGGGAAATCGCTTACATAGCCTACGGCACTAGCCCCAATGTACTATCGTACGCGCAAAGCGCTTTTACCACTTGTTTGTAGACTTTTATTATTATTCTAGAATGGCTAAAAATTCAAACAAATAGGTTCGGGTGATTCAACACTCTGATGCTGGCAAGATTCAGGATTAAATCGAATCATTTTTTAAACAGAATTTAAGCCTAGCCCCGATTTGACCTTATTCAGACTATTTTCAATTCACGTTGATCCGTTCACCTTAAATCCTACTTTGAATTGTGTGTCCCATTTCCTTTAACAGACAGTTCTGTCGCACAAACTGAGTTTTCTTCTTGATGTAGTTTCAAAGTTTCCGTTTTGCTGTTTTTTGATCTGGTGAGCAGAGTGCCTAGGATCGAAACCATCAGCGCTTCATTAGCAACGTAACAAAGTTGAATTAGTGTGTAGCCCTAGGCTACAACATCAGCGCGCACGGAGCAGTCCCTCACGGGGGTCTTTGCTTTCTGCACCATCTATTTGTGTTTGGCTCATGGCGCTTGTTGGTTACTGGCAGTGTTGTTGTAGGCGAATAGACGTCAAGGACGCACGGTCTTGCAAAGCGAACGGGTGCATGGCAGTGCCAACCTGCAACATTACTGCTGAATTTGCTCGTTTGATGCAGTTACATGGTCTGACGGAGGGAGGAAAGTGGAAAAGCCGTGAATCCCGAGACTCGTCCGCTCTACAGCGCCCCCTGTCGAAACCAAGCCGCAACAGCAGTGCCTTTCTCCTTCTGAATTCTCCAATGTTCATAGCTCGGCCGGAGCCCGTCGTCTTCCCGGCTCCATATCCAAGGGATTTTCAGCTCTTCTAACCGCCCCAGATCAGGACAGGAACGCGCTAAAGGTAAAGAAGAAGCTTTTGGGAGCGGGAGGAGTCCTGGGTAGCGGGGAAAATACGATCCTTTCGTAGTGTTTTTAGCGGCCGTCGCTAAAGAGAGAGCGAGAAACTGACTTCACGCATCAGTTCCTACACCATGCTGATACTGGAGCGCCTCCTACCATAACAAACCTCTTCGTTCTGCAAAGGGTTTAAAGCGAGGTCGGCAGTCTCTACTTTGCCTACAGAACGCAGGAAACTAGTTTGATCTTCTTATTCGTCGGTAAAATTACGTTCTTTCCGTAAAGGAGCGAAACATAACAACATTTATTTATTTATTTTGCTTGCTAGCCCCCCTCGCTGCGAAAAGGTGCAATTATGCTTTTCCTGCAGCTCTTGTCTCACCAATATTTCGAGCTAGCTACTGCTGGCGAAACAAAATAGCGGTGTAGCCTATTTTAATGTCATGAAACAACACAGATTTTTTTTAAACGAGTGGTTTTAATGGGAAGAAAAACTCGCCTTACTCGAGTCATTTGCCAGATTTGTAACTGTTAGCGAGCATCATGACTAGTAGCCAAACAGAAAGATTCTAATAGAATTGGCCGATTTGCCATCGAGCCGTGTCTGTAGCGTAGCCTATAGCGTTCAAAAAATGGGCTAATTCATTAGGATACTGTCAAATAATCAGATCGGCTACACGGCGACTGTGTTTCCAAATATTTACAAGCATTGATTGTTTATTTTGAGCCATATAGCCTAATTGAGATGGCATAGTGTTACCGATAAACTAAATGTTTATCGGTTTAGAGAACACGTTTGAGAAAAGCGTTTGGCAAACGTGAAGCTACCTACATTGTCCTTCAGAATGCATACAATTTGTTCAGAATTAGACTATAGCTACTGCAAGTATGACTAAATAGGTTTTTCTATTAGCCTAACGTGTCTCTGGTGCAGTTCCTTCGAACCACATGCTGATTTTTGTAGTTTTGTCCACGATTCAAACCAGCCAACAGACACCGTCGCTTGCTGTAACGTGAGCTAATAAATAATCAAGTTTCGGTGTGCGTTCTTGATTTATTTATTTTGCCTGCCCTTTGCAATACCAACGGTTAGCCGGTCTGGCATGGTCAAATTTAGACAATTTGCCTATTAGACAAGTTTCTAAGTTGGTTGCTAATTGAACAAATAATTTGTAAGAAAATGATTACATTACCAAACGTTACACATTTTACTCAACCTCCCCCTGGCCTGGGTCGATGTAGACATAAATTAAGAAGGTCCCATAAAGGCATAGCATAGGCTACAACTAGGGTCCAAGCTTGCGACCAATTTTGAGTAAAAGTTCAGAACTTGTTGTTATTGGTGTCCAAAGGGGGAAAATGTCCAGTGACAGACAGCGATCAGACGACGAAAGTCCGAGCACCAGTAGCGGCAGCTCAGATGGTGACCAGAGGGATCCGCCAGTACCCGAACCCGAGGAACAAGAGGAGCGGAAACAGCCCACAGCTTCGCAACAGCAGAAGAAAAATACCAAATTATCCAGCAAAACAACTGCTAAACTGTCTACCAGTGCTAAAAGGTATATTATTTAGGCTACCTCCTAATTCCCATCTGACTTCTGCAAATGTAATTCTGGCGCGATTAGCCATTGACATTTTGGATATCATTCCAATAGGAATTAAAGAGAATATGCTTCAAGATCGAACACAATCATTATTCAGATAGCTTAGGCCTAGGCTACTCGTTAAATGATTTGCTGTGGTGTCAATAATCATGTTCAGTGTTTTTGCGCTTGGTGATTAACCCACTCCTTTGTGAATTAGTGCTTATCGTTGATTTTCAGCCTCGGGTCATTTAAGTATCTACCCTGTAGACTATATGGTTCTGTTTGGTTGGATGCTTGGGAACTTTGCGTGCCTGCATGTTTCCAACTGATAAAGTAGGCTACCTCTCTTTGGGTGATATGTTTTTATTTATTTATTTATTTAGGCCTCCTTTTTTGGGGTGGGGGGTGTAGCCTGTGTACACAGATCTTTGGTAAATAATCATGTTGGGTGTGTGTGTGCACCCAGTAATATTAGTAACACTAGTATTATTCATAATGAACCACGGTAGAATTTGTATAACTATTTGAAAAAAAAAAAAAAAAAAAATGCATGACAATCTTTTCTGGTTTCATCGCGACTTGTTCCCTGGATGTTTCCAGTGACATGTGGAGCGTAGGAAAGAGAAAAAAAAGTCTGCTTTTCCCAACAGATTAGCACCACCGCTAAAGCGGAGGAGACACCTCAGTGTAAAGCCAAATGTGTCTAAATTTAAAAAATATAAAGCAATAGGCTAAATCGATTTGAACACTAGCAGCCCCTGCACACGGCGTATCGCTGTATAGGCTATAGTACGGCATCGAAGCTCTCTTTAAAACCCTTGTCAGATATGCCCGTTTAACCTCCTCCCTCTCTGCCTCATTTGCATATAAGCTTTACATGGGAATCCTTTATGGTAAAAGTGACTATAACGGGCGGATTAGAGGCAGGACTGCAGTCCGTGAATGGGGAACTTTACACCGGCTCGGTCAGTGCGGTGATAAACGTGGGAAGGAGGGGAGAAAGCGGCGACCTAAAGTTTTCCCTGTTCTGGGGTTCGGGGTATACCTCCGAGAACAAAGAGGGAGCAGCCATGATGTTAGCTTGGGGGGGGGGGGGGGGGGGGTGCACAGTCAGCCTTGTATTTAAACGCTGAGTTGGTAGAGGGCAGTGTGATTCCCCTGCCGATCCAAACTCAGTTTTCCTCACTTTCCCACAGAATTCAGAAGGAGCTCGCGGAAATTACTCTGGACCCCCCTCCTAACTGCAGGTATGTGAACAGTCTGCTGTCTCCTCCTCTCCGCTGTTTTCTGCTTGACTGATCTGCCAGTCTTCACAACGATCTCATACAGACCGCTGCAGAACGGTATTTATTTTACTGCAAGATTGTGTTCAGACTTAATGGAATGCAGGGAAATACTTCTGATTGGCTTCAAATCTAGGTGAAAAAAATAGTCTTGTCATGTCATTTGTTAAATAATTCAGTTGAATTTGTGCCTGCATTTATGTCATCATTTTATTTGGTGGACAGGTGTGTAGATGGAAAATTGGAGTTTTGTAGTTTTCGGAAATATTGCATGCAAGGACGTCCTTCTCATTTCAACTTTGGGGGGGGGGGGGGCAATAAACGGGACATTTTATGTAGGATTTTTATTTATTTATTTTGGGGGATGGGGGCTATAATGGTACAACAAAATGCAACATGATAATACTGGGGGGATCATTTGACGTTTTGCCAAATTTGGGTGTGTGTGTGTGTGTGTGTGTGTGTGTGTGTGTGTGTGTGTGTGTGTGTCCAGGATCGATGTGCAGGGGTTTTAGTGCACCAGTTATGTCCACTGTTGTTTTATGTGCTCTACATCTCAGTAGGATTTCAGGGATACAGCATGCAGCTATTTCCATATACAATGTTTTATTGGGATTTTTAATGTTGGACGGCGTTATTAAAGTTTGAATTGGTGGATTACTGTTTGTTTTGTTTAGAATTTAACACTATTTGAAAGTTTTGGAGGATCATATGGTAATTTTTGGTTGGAGCTTTAGTATGGTTTTGCGTAAATGGCCACGTTTTGCATAGTTTGTAACTAAGCTTGTGAATATGAAGTTTCCGTGTGATTACTTTGACCCCAGCAGGGGAGGGTACAGGTATTTATGGTATGGATTACCATATGCTTTTTGCTTGGTTTCCACAACCAAAGGTTTCATTGGGGGGAGTTGAATTCTTAGTTCTCCGGTTTGTGGCTCTGCTTAAAAATATATCCTTCAAAATAAATCCTTCTGGGTTTTAAGAGAGAAATGCTTCACAGGTAGTGACAGCTGGTCAGCAACCTTTTCCAAGGATCTCTCTCATATGTACAATTAATGAGGCAAAAGTAAAATCTGCATGGCGACTCACAAAAATTCACAAAAGCTATTGGTGGAAATGGTTCTGAGGGAAGAGTTGAATGAGACAGAGTGGTTTTATATTTTCTGATTCCTTTGAATTGGATCGCTCAGGAAGAGGCTTAGAGCTGAATCCCTGTGTTCAGTTCAGCTCAGTTCAACTCACTGCCAGCTCCACAATGACCTTGTTTGTTTTAATCTTTGCCATATAAGGGGCTCGTTTGAAACGGTGATCAGTGCCCACAGCCCGTGTTGTGATTAGTTAATGTTGACGTGTGTAAATCATGACCAGTTCGGCTGGTTTGTGTGAAGCCACCAGAGAGTGTGAGTCATGACACGCGCTGCCTGAGTACAGCGCTTTGAGCGGGCTCAGTTATGTGCATACTTACAGTATCTGTTTACACACGTATTGCGGAATATGCCACAGTTCATTCGTCATTGCTACCGTACAGCGGTTTTGTGTAGTGGATCGTGCGTTGGCGGGTGTGTGCGGGAGGGCTTCCCAGGCGATTGTGTGTCACCACCTGAAGAACGAGAGGCGGCGAAGGGAGATGAAACTGATGCCAGCGTGCCAGACTGTAGGGTGCGGGCAGGATTAGACACGCGTGACTCTAATCGCTGCTGATTAATGCCACTTTTATGACTCGAGTTTAGTCGGGCGCAATGTCAGACTAAGCTCGGCTTTCTTTCCATGCGGATGTTATTCTCCCTCGAAGTAATGCGTTTCATTCGGTTAATGCACCATCGATTGAGCTCTTTGTGTTTACGCTAACACAGACACACACACACACGCTGTGAGAATGCCGCATAACACACAAACACACACACACACAGAGGGCGTGTGTGCGTGCGCGCATGGTGTAATTTTTAAATGACGGTATCTGTTGTGCCATGCTGAGGCCCCACTTCAATGCGCTACCCAGTAGTGCTGCAGTATGATTAGGCCCTAGGTGTCCTACGTTTTATACCTTGTTTAATAACCCAACAGAACCCATACCACAGAACTTGGTATAAAATTTACTCGTGTGAATGTTTTCTATTTCAATCGAGACACAGTTGCCTACTTAATGAGTGTGGTCCTGTTCTGCCTGTCTAGGCTGGCTTTTCTGTCTGTGAAGGCAAATGGGCCATTAATGCAGATCAGCTTCAGAAGGGATATTTTTTTAATGATCAGATCTGTTTACTTCTGTCGTAACTGCCGTCAGTTTACAGAATTAAATAAATGATGTGTAGTGTCGAGGGCCACTGCGATTACTGCTGCTTATACACAACAGCTCAGTCAGTCAAAATGCCAAACAATGGGGAAAGAAGATTAATGAAAACTAGCTGATCATAGAGAAGAGATGTAAGTGCATTTGAAGAGTAAGATTCTGTAAAATTCTGCTATCTTTATTTATGTGAATGAGATTACTTCAGATGCTTACCTCCTCAAAATAGTGTTTAGGTGCTATAGCGCTGGAGCCTAGCACTTAACTAACCCTAACCCTATAGCGCTGGAGCCTAGCACTTAACTAACCCTAACCCTATAACGCTGGAGCCTAGCACTTAACTAACCCTAACCCTATAGCGCTGGAGCCTAGCACTTAACTAACCCTAACCCTATAACGCTGGAGCCTAGCACTTAACTATCCCTAACCCTATAGCGCTGGAGCCTAGCACTTAACTAACCCTAACCCTATAGTGCTGAAACCTTGTGACTAGCACTTGGCTAATGATTATGAAGTTCACCAGCTTTTAGAAATCTGACTGCTGTTATTATGCTTAATTATCAGTTTTTTCCTCACAGCGAGTGGCGTTTCAAGTGTGAAAGCAGTGAATGCAATGTTTTTATGACTCCTGTTATTGTGGGCTGTTTAGATCTCTGTGTTGATGAAAGCGTGCAGGTAGTAAATGAGGTTAAACATTTATACTGAATCAAGGCCTTGGTTGCATTTGAACTCTCCATAAATTTAACAAGCATGCAATTCTGTTAGCACATTCTCCTTTTATTTAGCTGTGAGTTGTAATGCAAATGAATCCTTGCATTTGTGAAGTTACGGGTAATACACTCGCTGAAACTCAGAAGTGGTAGCAATTATAATTAAATTCTTTGAATTGACTTTCCCAGTGGTGCACTTTACTGGAAACAAGATGCTATTAAATTATAGTAGTAATTACTGGAAAAAAAATGTTTCAGGCCTGGTTCTCTGTAGTGTAGCCTGCACGCCCTCACAAGATCATGGCCGGATTTATCTTTACATTAAAGAGATGTGATGCTGCAGAAGGCAGGGCTAGCGCTAATCTGGGCATTCCCGCTGCTCTAGGCATTAATTTTTGAATCAGAAGATGTCCAACGGTCCGTCGCAGGGTGAGCCAGCCGCTGTCATCGCCAATGTTTTTGACAGATTTGGGAAAAGAGGGCCCCAACGCAGCTCCTTTATTGGCAGTTAGCGGCCCCTTTTGAGAGCGAGCGAGTTGGGCCCTGTGCGTGATTCAGCTCATGGGTTGATCCTGCCAAGCACGATTGTCTGCTGTGCTCACGATTTCTCAGTATGAACAGACTCCTACACCCCTAACGCACTGCTGTGTGCTCACGATTTCTCAGTGTGAACAGACTCCTACACCCCTAACGCACTGCTGTGTGCTCACGATTCCTCAGTGTGAACAGAGTCCTACACCCCTAACGCACTGCTGTGTGTTCACGATTCCTCAGTGTGAACAGACTCCTACACCCCTAATGCACTGCTGTGTGCTCACGATTCCTCAGTGTGAACAGACTCCTACACCCCTAATGCACTGCTGTGTGCTCACGATTCCTCAATATGAACAGAGCAAGGCAATGATATGGATCCCAAATGAGACCCAAATGCCGCTGAATACTCAGTGCTTCTGAGAGAAGATGATATTTGGTTATTGTTAAAATCTCTTTGTCCCGAATCACTGGTTAATTAAACGCGTCCGCTAACCCGCACACGGGAGAACTGCTTATTCCTCAAATTAATTAATTTGTTCATTAATTACGTCAGGGCTGTCCCCGTTATGGGGCCTTGTGTCCCAGATATTGCTCTGACCTTTGAGGAAGTCCCCTGCAATCTGTCTGCTTCCTGGTCTGACAGCAGCAGACAGTGTAGAAGCCCTGCTTCAATAGCACCTGGGCCCCAAAGGCTTTATTTCCCAGGATTTGGGCTCGTAATTGGAACACCCCAGACCGTTTTTAATGACCTCAGAGAGGAGCAGATGGGGTGATTATTGCTGGGTGGTTAATGGCGTCCATTTTGCAGTTTGGGTATCGGAAACCAGGTCTGAAATGGCTTTTGCGCTCACTTCATATCCAATTTATTTGCCCATATTCTGGTCATTTAATTTTGGTTATGATAACGTGCAGCTGTTGAAGAGCTTTGGAACCCACAGTTTGACTCTTGATTGGCTACATTCATCAGAATCTCAGAGCAGCGCTGTCTGTGATTGGCTCCTGTGTCCTGTCTGTACAAATCACAAGCTTGTTTTGCTCCTATAAAACAGGAGCCAGTCAGAGCCAAGCTTTGGTATTATTACAAATTGTATTCTGCAGTTAATTAGGAGTCCGCTGTGAAATGCTCTAGAAATACTAATCCCTTTAGAAATACTTGTAGTGTATCAACAGTGCCAGGCTGCCATTTAATGTTAGGCTAAATGTTGAATTGAGAATAATTGAAAAGCTTAGAATGTTCCATAAATGTAATAAACCACTGGATCCATTATTTTCAACGCATCGTGATCTTGTCCATGAGTTTCGTAAGAAAAAAATAAATGTTAAGAACGTTTAAAAAAACAACAACAATAATGTTTACCCCCACAGTTTAGTGTTTGCATTTTCATAAATGTAAAGATTGTTGAAGGTTGTTGACTATAATTCCCAGGCTATGTCTTTATGGTTATTTTGTAAATTAAACAGCAAGCACATTGATGTTTTAATAGATTGCAATAATTTCAAGTGGCTACATGCAACCCACAATTTTAATGTCATCACTTTAACTACATGGCTAGTAGTCATTTTCTGTACAACACCATGCAAATGCGGTACCAGTATTTAATAAAGAATTTTATAGCTGATTATGAAGTTTTGAAAAATGCCAGTTGACAGTTGAAAATGTCCCTTTTCATTCATTAATTTCAGTTTAACATTTGTGTTTTTTGACCTTCTTCTTTAGCAATCTGTTTAAAAATACTCTTCATCTACAAATGCTTTGTAGTTTCAGAAATACTCTTCCCTCTGGAAATACTTCTGAAATTTGAAGTCCCTCCAGAAATACTCAGTCCTTTTGTAAATACCTTTTCCTCTTTAAATTCCTCAGGCGCTGTGGAATGTGTAGGCAGGGGTAGGCCGACATCATCACAGACCCACTCTGCTGTTGAGGAGATGCTGGGCTGCGTTCGAATCCAAAATGTATGCTTTCTTCCTGTCGTTCCCTTCCCTTGCTTCAAGGGGGAATCCCCAAAATGCCAGGATGAAATATGGCAGCCACACCAAGTGTGATTCGGTTCCAATTTAATAAAGGAGAGGGCGAAATTACATTCCCTCGTTCCCTCGTTTATCCTCCCTTCCACCAAGGGTATAAAATGCAATCCCACAATGCAATGCTCCACATGGAAAAAGTGGGCGGTCACATTTCAACTCTATGGTGTTGCACTTCCTATATGTTGCGAGGGCGGTTCAGTTCCATTTTAGTTTATTTCTTGTCAATCCTCCCTTGCAGAGAACCTTTTAAGTTTGTTTGCTGCATGTAGCAAATTACGTCAGAAGATGGCTCACTCGAGGGAATTAAGTGAGCAAGGGAACAGTGATGGAGCCAGGAAATTATCAATGGGGTGGCCAGGATGGGACCAGTAGTCACTTTGGGGTGGCAATAGAATATGAAACATAAACTGTGTTCCATCTAGAGAGAAGGCTATTTTAGGTGCCTACAACACATAACTACAATATTTGGTACACTAAGGACCAGACAGTACTACCCATCCTTTCAAACGTATATCATATATAAACACACCCTTACAAACCCAGTTAATCAATTCAGGCAGTGGTGGACTAGATTAAATAATATTCAGTGCATCTTACTAGTTTATAATGAGTGTTAGTGTCATGAAAGCAAATGTTCAGGGGGGTAGTGTTCCACAAAGCTGGCTAACTGAGTTAGCTGGCTAACTGCACTGAGTAAAACTAGTAGGAACCCCCCAATATCTGGAACATGGAGTGATGCAAAAAGCACTGTTCCAGGTTTTACTCAGCAGTTATCCAGCTTGTATTGAACCAAATTGGATTTGGTTCATTTTGATTTTGATTTTACATATCAAATGCATTTGGTTTTCGATTAATTTTTAATGAACCAAATTAATTGACTGAACCAAAGGTGTTCCAAGCACCTGAACAAATCACAACAGCCTCGACAAAGAGGTATTGTACTACAAAGGACAGAGAATGCTTTACATTCATTGTGTGCTTTAAAACACTATAAACTGTCTAGATTTAGATATCTCATGACATGCTTATGTACACATGTATAGAAAAGACAGTTTATAGTGTTTTAAAGTGTTTACAGTTTACATGTTTATACATTTTAAACCATAAATAATAATGAAAACTTGGCTTTGTAGGTGTACTCAAACGTTTGACTGGTACTGTATGTGTACAAAAGACAGACAAAGACCAGACAATTCTTTACATTCATTTATTGGATTCATGAACTTCTATACCCATCTCTGTGTACATACAGTGCTTGTTTGAGTACATCTACAAAGCCAGGTTTTTCATTATTTATGCTTTAATTATATTGGTGCTTCGCATCTGACACTGTGCGTCCTTGTTAATGAACCAAATTAATTGAATCAACCAATGACGTTCCAATTCCGTACAACAGCTGTATTCGGCAATTGTTGTGGGCTCCAGCGAAATGATCCACAACATCATCTAAGTCCAGTGACTTTGCTCATCTAGATTCAACACTTAAAACACCCGGGGCCCTATCTTGGCGATCTTGGCGCTTAGTCTAAGCGCATGGCGCTAAGTCCATTTAGGGCGTGTCCAAGTCCACTTTTGCTATTTTAACGGCGTGTTTTTTTGGCGCTAAGCACGGCGCATGGCGCAACTGGGCTGAACCTAGTCGCTTCATTAATTATAGGTGTGTCTTGGGCGTGACATTCAATAAACCAATCAAAATGTCATATCCCATTCCCTTTAAAAGCCTGCTTTTCCACCTTGGCGGATTGCTTATGATGGCGAAACAGACATGCTCGTGCGTGTTTAGTGTGATCAAGGAATAGGCTAAATGGAGTATGATCAATACCTATTATTCGGACTAACCATTAGCCTATGAGTTCCCGGTAATTCCAGACAGGGCTGTTATTTTACAAAATATGTGCGGTTAAATTTCGTTAAAAGGACCTGCAACAGCTGAGAATAAGCTATCAATGGCTTCAGTCTCACCTTAGAAAACGCCAAATTAGCCTGCTTGTTCAGCGAATTTCGTTTGATTATGCAATGAAAGTGTCAAACATCAATTCCAAGAGGCTGTTCTCATGGAGTTCTCGAAGTTCAAGCTTCATCCAAAGTTCATTAGGCTACCTGCATAGTAGGCTAATATTGATTAATAACATACATACCGTTATTTTGCCTTAATGATGACACTAAATAGCCATACAATAAAGCTGTCAGGTTCGCAACCCATAAGTTCACGCATATTTCCCCTTGTTTAATAATGTCCTGTTTATGGAAATGTGACCAACCTGTTTTACTCGTAGCGTAATCCTTTAAAACAATCCACTTTCCCAGGAAGACCGTTAAACGTGCGACTTACAGCAGGGGAAACAGAACATGCAGCTCACGTGCAGAGAATGGCATTAAAATTAATTGTGAATTAATTGTGTAACGTGCTGCAAATTTGTTTTAGTTTCTAATTAGACGCTTAGTTCTCTTTAAAATCGTTTTGTTCAGTTAAGGAATAACGGGTGAAATCAGCTGGGTTTTAAACGGTGAGAGTGTGGAAACCTGGTCACTGTCCGTCTATTGCCGTGCGCGAGTTTTCCATTGAATGACAATTCACGCATTAGGTGCAAAGACAATTCGCGCATTAGGCTTAATAGCTATAGGTGTTATCAGCTCCTTTTTAATGGATAGCCATTGTCCCGTACCATCGCACATCGCCTGGATGTTGATGGAGTGGGCTGAGAGCAATGTAATGTGGCATTGTTTCCCTTCGCTGAGGGAAAGGTATGTGGACCTATGGAACCTTTTATTATTATGCATTTTTGATATAGCCTACACAATAATAATATTTCACATTGTGATCTAGATATTTTAGTCATGCCTGTGCACGTCCCTGTGTGTAACAGACAGGAGGGTATGCGCGTTGTGCACACGCCTATGTAGACGCACTTATATGCGCCGTTAAAATAGCATGTAAACAACTGCGACATGACTTTAGACCAGGTTTGTGGTGGTTCTAGCGCAAGCGCTTTCTGCTGGCTCAAGATAGCAATACGCCAAAAAGAATCCTGGCCACTCCTCATCTTAAGACCAACACGCCCAGTTCACTAATGATGGCGCAAGACTAGTTAATGGCGCAATGCTAGTTTGACGGCGTAAGCGTTAGGCGTAATTATGGACCTAGCGCCGGGTGTAAGATAGCAAAGACACTTGCGTTTGCGTTAGCGCCGCTTTGCGCCGGGTGTAAGATAGGGCCCCCAGTCTTTAGGGAATTGTTAAGGTAACGTTAAACCTAAAAATAATACTTTTTACGGACAAACACCCTACCTTTGCTAAATTGCTACATTCATAGAGTAATTAATAGCAATCAATCATCCTGGTTTTATTAGCTTACCTGTAATAATTTCTGGTTTGCAGCATGCAGCTCCAGCACATTGCTAGTAGTCAGTCATCAGCAATCACGTGAGTTGTGGACATCTGGACGAAGGCACTAGCAAGGCTCCGCCTTTTCCCCTTAGTTTTTCCCTCTGGTACTAGCACAGAACTATATAGTTCTGTGGGTACTAGCAAAGATTTTACCTTCTTTGGTACTAGCAAAGATTTTAGATATATGACCTATTTGGTACTAGTGGAAGTCAAGTGGAGTGCATCCCAAAACCATCCCGATTATGCTGCGGCTTTGCACATGGTTCAACTGCTAAAAACGTTAGTTCTGCTCAAGAAAAAAATGTACCGAAAATGCGATGGCGAGTGGGGTGGCTAAAGGGGTGGCCAGGCTTCAGTGCGGGGGCCACCCTCTAGCTCCGTCCCTGCAAGGGAAGGGAATGTGTAAAATTGCAGCCCTGAACTGCGGTCCAATTCGTTAAATGTTATGCCCTCCTGCACTTCCCCTCACCACTTCCACTTGGGAGGATGTGGAGCAGCACCAAAACAACACGAGTAGGCATGTGAACCGACAGGGAGGAGCAAGGGAGGGAGCGGAATTATTTTTGAATTGGACCGCACACACTTGGAAATTAGTCAGAGCCAATGACGCCAGAAGACCATTGACAAATGAGTTTGTGCAAAACTTTCCAATAAATTGCACAAGAAAGCAAGCTCCAACCAACATCTCAATTTTTATTCTGGCAAAAGAGCGAACGAGAAAATGATTGACAATAAAATTATTGATAGACAGCACTTTAAAATATCTCATAACCCGGAATGGGGAATAATATGTAGCCTATGTTACAAAATACGGATTGGACCACAGCCCGGCTGTGGATTCCCTCACCTGGGGGCGCATGTTTATGACATCAGAGTTATCGTTAGCCTATGAGTCCACCAGTGTGCCTAAGGCCTTGCACTCCAGTGATTGTGCCTCAAATGCATTTGATTCCCAATGTACACTTAGAGAACGCATCTCAATGTGCACTTACTGAAGGCATCTCAATGTGCGCTTACAGAAGGCATCTCAATGTGCACTTACCGAAGGCATCTCAATGTGCACTTACAGAAGGCATCTCAATGTGCACTTACAGAAGGCATCTCAATGTGCACTTAGAGAAGTCAAGCTTCCTCTTCCCTGAATGACAGAGCACATGGTGGAGATGTTATAGAGTTGAGTAACACAATACCTACTTCGAACAATTTATAGCATCACTAAAAAGTTAGTGGAGATAAGACTAAAGAAGGTGTTCGGTGAGCATGCTCTGGGCCTTTGGTTACACCTTGCTGAAACTAATGGAAGCAAATATTGGGCTGTGTTTTTTATGTTGTCATATAGCTTAAAGTGACGGTCAAGGAAAATCCGTAATATGCTTATAACCACGTTATTTATGGCTATTAAGGTATGAATTGAGCACCAATAAAGTGCGAGGAATAAATTCCATTGCAATCTCGTTACATTTCAGTCTATCTATATTTCTTCATTCCTGTATGCTGAAAAAAAGGGTGGAGTCGAAATGGGTCCATGGTGATGCAGACGTGAAACCTCAACCAATACATACATAGATCATACATTGATCTCATTACATAACCCCTCCCATAGTTTGAGGAAAATAAAACCGTCCTGTGCCACTAAAAAATCCTGTCGGAAGTCTGAACCAAACGCTTGTTTTGTTTGCCCTTGAGAATAGTTGTCCATTGTAGGGACAATAAGAACTACAAGTCCATACAGTCCACAGGAGGCTCCTCCTCCACGTTGGAAGTGACGTAGGACGTTGCACTAGTTGTGATTTCCGCACTGTAACGTGATACTACGCAGCGGAATGCGCGACTGGCAATAAAGTTGATATGTAGGGGCAACACAGCCAGTTCAACCCAGTTCTTCCCGCAGTTTTCTACCGGGCCAGTTGTCCGCTGAACGTGTCTCGTCTCTGGGCCCGTGAGGCCTGGAGCACGCCCGGGGCCGAGCCCTCGCTCTACAGGAAGCATCGACCGTCCGTGACGTCGACCCAACCGAGCGAGGCGGGCTCATCTACCCCCGGCTATCGGCCACGGAGGACCGGAGACGAGGCGCAAGGAGGCAACGCGAGCACCCGGTGGTCAAGAAGAACCAGCAAGCGGACCATGCAGCCACTGATCCTGTAGCAGAGCACCGCCAGTGAGTCCCCAAAGAGGCAAGCGGTCTGCAGTAGGATGGCGCTGCATAGTTCGGGAGAGATAATGCGACCGGTTCCATTATCCCGTAAGAACGACGAAAGAAAGGTGTTCCAGGGACCCAAGATGAGGCGGACGTTTCCCCTATCTTTCACAACCCCTGCGAACTCGTCACACCAGAATCAGGGCGACCAGATTTCCCCTTTTCACTGTGAGTGTGCGATCCAACGGAGGAACCAATTTAACGGACTTTAATTCAAGTAAGGCTGTAACATGGGCAATAGCATATTAGCAAAAGAAACATGTTTGTGACTGGATGTATGTAACTGCTATTGAAAGGTTAATGTGTTCTGTAAAAGTTTTGTGTTACCGTTTTACTTTGGATGGTGTTATGCCATCCACCCGCGCTGCGTTAGGTTTAATGCATCCACGCACAGAGCGTATCTTGCATGCGATCTATCTTTAAACACTAACCAGCCGTAATCCTAACACTGCACGCTGATCTCAACGCACACGCATTTAAGCTTACGGCTATCCCTTATGTGTGTGGTATGGTTCATGCGCCGCCATTATTAGCTAGCTCCAGCAAAAGCTAGTTTCAAACCTCCCTCCAGCTTAGTTTCTTTGTTCTCATTGAACACGTGTCCGTGGCAACCCCCACACGTAGGAGAACATGGAAATTCCACACACGCCCAACGCGACACACACACACACACACACACACACACACACACACACATAGTTTGTTGTACATTATAGTAGTGAATCGTGCCTTGCTCTGTTTGGTACTTTGTGTTCAATAAACTATTACATTTATCTAAGATTGCCTGTATTAATGTTGCTCTTGTGTTGAACTGAATCAGCCAATGCTAATCGCAGGGATTCCCCAAAATGCCTTCACCTTCTAGCTGGATCATTTATATTAATTCGGTATCAACTGAGTACATGATATTGTGATTTTGCTAAGACAATTATTAATGTGTAATTTTATTGGTAATTAATTTAATTATTAATTCGAGTTACCCATTTTTAGTTAGTATATTCTCTTTTGAGAATAATATATACATTTTATGAGACTGATTTATAATACAAAACCATGCCACCAGTTGTATAAGGATGGTAGTGGCGTATCGCAGTACATAAGTGACGCCCCGTGTATAAATAGAGGTATGTCCCCTACATTTTTGGTGCCCCGCGTACGGACTCTGATGATTGAGAGATCATGTTACTGATCATCTTGCTCACTGCTATCAGACTCGTACCTGGTCGCTATATTTTTGGTGCCTCGTGTATTAATTAAATGAATATTCCCTATACCATGTTATCAGCATTTGGAGTTAGTTAGCTAAAGTGTTTATTTTTTCCCGCTCTCCTTATCCCTATACCAATTTTATCCCTCTCCCAATCTTTCACCTTTTTTATCCATCCCTCCGTGGTGCTAGCTAGTGACATTAGCTTGCTCCTTGCACAGCTCAGCATGGAAATTAACTAATCACTCACACGTCATTTTTACTTGGTGCACTGCTCATTCGTCAGATAATAATCGAAAAGAATAGATAGTTAAGATTTTGCCAAATAAACCATGCCTTGGAAATGCTTTTGTCGTATTGTTCAGTGGCTGGTTACAGTAACAAAAATAGACGAGAACCATTATCCACCAAAGTACTTAGTTACCATGCACGTAATTTCCGTTCGATTAGCAATCGAAATGAATGAATGGGCCTTTAAATAAATTTTTAAAACTCGATAAAACCTACCATTATTTAATGATTTGTGTGGAACATGCATTTGGTGAAACGTCGCCTTGCAATTTAGCTTGCTTTAAATAGACTAACGTTAGATCAAACGGCTTAGTGTTTCAGTTAACTTAACTTTGATTGAGAGCTTGCATGTGATATTTATCTCTTGATAGCAGCTGCACTGTATTTTACTTTTCATTGATTGCATTAATTTCTCGCCGGGTTCGAACCTATGGTTCAAACCACATAACTGTATAAGAACAGTTCTCTGGTTCAAAGATGTAGGGCTGGATGACATCGATGGCACTCTGGTTGAGGGCATGGATTTAGACAACACCCCTACCTGAGTCCTTTCAAGACTTGAGTTCATTAGCTGACTTTGAGATGTATATTAATATACCTATTCACATTTTCTTGAAAAGATATTTGGTGGATGTGTAGTGGACACATCCCTCTGTGATATATTTTGGTTATTTGAATTTTTTAGAATCCCTTGACCATCACTTTGAATAAAGGTTCATCAGCTGCTTCTTCCTGGAGGCTACATAAATTTTTAGAAAGGTGTATTTGGACCAGACATTTTCCATATACTATTTAGTATATAATGTTAAGTGTAAGATGTGTTGTACATGTGTGTACCGACATAGTTGCTTATTAAAATGAGGCGTACTAATTATTCTGCCCCTGGGGGAGGTAGACTGACACTGTAGACCTGGACCCAGTCAGTTATAGATGCATCTGAATAAAGCTTTTTTCTGTTTTTCTCAATGATTGAAGGTCCAACAATCTGTCTGTGGGGGGCATGTACTAATGTCTTATGTCTGTCCTGCCCTGGTCATTACCTCCACACCAGTTCCTGCCTTTCTGAAAGTGTACTGTAGATATCTTTACGTGGGAAAAACTGACCGACTGACTGACCTCTGGTCCCATTTCACATCTCTACTGACCTCTGGTCCCATTTCACATCTCTACTGTCTCACACTTACCCCCGCCCCCCCCCCCCCCCCGGTGCCTGCACTTCCTGTCCATGACTTTAGGCTAATCTCAGACACAGCATGGCAGTTTTGGTCTGGTCCATAGATAAGCACACCACAGTGACACACAGTGATAACCAGCGGCGTTATGAGAGGGGGGGGGGGGCGTGATTTTGGCTGCCCTCCTCTTTGATTGATCCCAAACGGTTAGTGCCACTAAGAACCCATGAGTCTGACATGTGTCTAATGTGCTTGTGTGTGAAGGTGAGTTGAAAGCTGAATGTAGGCGTGGGATAAAACGCCACTTGAAATAGGTGCTGGACCTGGTTTACTGAAACACATCCGGACCGTTGGCTTTGAGGTCACTGAACCACAGTGGGTGTTCATCTTTGCATTTGTCATTTTTGGAATCCTGGGGGGGCGCTGCAGTCTCAAAGAACTCACTGTGTTTCCACTGAGCTGAGTTTCCCTCCTGGCTACTTTAAATGAGGCCTGAACTTGTTAGGCTGTTAGTTGTGGGGTTAAAGCCCCCCAGGAGTGGTCTGTCTGTGGTACCTGATCCGGTTTACCTCTCACCCCGCCCCCCCTGTTCCACGGATTCTAGTCTTTAAACGCTGCACTGTTCTTCTAGCGGGACTTAGTTGGTTCATCTTGATATTTTTGTGTCACTACCATTTTTCCACAATTTGTCTGTCCAGTTTGGCAGCCTCGTAAAGAATATCAAAAGCTGTGACCGATTTCTTTTTGGACCTGACAGCTTGTCAATAGATTTCCATTATTTTGTCAAGTTATTTTCTGTGACCTGTTAGGCTGTATTCTTTGGGGCTCTGATAGAGAATGTGTGTGTGTGTGTGGTGTGTGTGTGTGTGGGGGGGGGGGGGGGGTTCTGATACAGAGTTTGTGTGTGTGTGTGGGGCTCTGAGTCGTTGTGGGGTCACCCTGGGGCCGCCGCTCGTTGTCTTCAGTGACCGCATCAGCCCCACCAGCTCTGAAAAGAAACCAAAAGGGTCCTTGAAAAGGGGCGTCGGACAACATCGCCTGAACAAAAAATAGCCTGGCACAACTGCCCCGTCTCACCCAAAGGAAATCCAACCCCAAAACATTCCCGCCCCCTCTTCAGATCCCCTCAAAAAGCAGCAAAACATCCCCTTTCCTGTCCTGCTGTGCCTCAGCCTATTTATGACATTTACAATCCCCTCCCTCCTCTTTCTCTCTCCTCTCTCCTCCTCAGCATATCGCCACAGACCCACACTTCACCTCATGTTGTTGCACTAAATTGTGCTCCATTAAAATCATATTCAGTCTTAGACAGATAAACTGTGTTTCTGGCTGTGTTCAGTAACGATGCTCTACTGCTGAGCTTTTCAGTGAGCCTCTGTCTGTCTTTCTGTCCGTCTGTTTGGCCCATATCGTCTGCGTGCGTCGGGGCAGAAAGGCTTCGCCCCTGTTCAGCGAGCAGTCAGGAGAAGGTTTTCTCTAATACAGCGGATTTTGTGATTTTTTTTCATGAAAAGTTATCTTTTTGATTAAATACAAATATAAATGTACAGATCCAGGCGTACTTCTGCCCCAGTTTGCCTGCTGCTTAATTCTGCGGGGGGCGACATATCAGCAGGTGTTGTGATTGGTTGGAATGAAAACTTGCGTACTGTCGGCCCTCCATGGCACATGATTGGGCACCACTAGCCTAAACCAACATCGGGGGTGTGGGGAATAACGTGTCTCGTCAATTTGTAGGCTACCAACACGTTTCTGCACCACGTTCATTTTTGCCTGAGGGAAACTGTTTCGTTGAACAGTTTCTGTTGAAACTCCTCATACAAAGTAGCCACACTCACACAGGCAGCTCATTTTTGCATATCTATACAAATTACCAGTGATTATGTTTATTGTTTTTTTTGCAAATCTATAGATATGCAAGAGTGATTTTTATGGAAAACTGTTTTCACTATTGGGATACAAATCATCAATAAAAGAGTCCTGTTAACCAAACTGAAAAACACTGAAAATAGATGATTTACACTGCCCGGCCAAAAAAAAAGTCGCACTCTAATATTTCGTTGGACCACCTTTAGCTTTGATTACGGCACGCATTTGTTGTGGCATTGTTTCGACAACCTTATGCAATGTCACAACATTTATTTCCATCCAGAGTAGCATAAGTGTTTGGCTGAGATCTTGTATTGACGACGGGAGAGTCGAACCACTCCGTAAAGTGTTCTCCAGCACATCCCAAAGACTTTCAATGGGGTTAAGGTCAGGAATCTGGTGGCTAATTCATGTGTGAAAATGATTCCTCATGCTCCCTGAACCACTCTTTCACAATTTGAGCCCGATGAATCTTGGCATTGTCATCCTGGCATATGCCCATTGATGGGATAACCTGGTCATTCAGTACATTCAGGTACTTCGCTGACTTCATTTTATTGCTGCATAATGTTGCTGAGCCTAGACCTGACCAACTGAAGCAACCCCAGATCATAACACTTCCTCCAGAGGCTTGTACAGTGGGCACTATGCATGACGGGTGCAATGGCGACTTTTTTTTGGCCGGGCAGTGTATATTACCATCAGTATTGTTTGACGTTGCTCTAATACTGAACTGAACCAGCAGGTGTCCCAATAATTCTGTTCAATAGGTAAAATAATGTGTTTTATTAGAAATTTGCACATTGGCATCAACCTAAAAATGTTGGCTAGTCACTGCTGAGGCTTAGTGTTCCAGAACACTCTGGCATTGAATGAGTTAAGGGGAAACCCTGTTACAGCCCTACCTGACAGCTGGCTCTACCGCTGCTGTGCTGAGACACTGCTGTCACAGTATATCCAGGAAGCATGATTTAAAGTGCACTGTATTAGTACTACTTGACTTAAGACTTTGACACAATAGATCACTCGATTCTTTTAGGTAGACTTCACAGTCTAATTGGCCTCTCTGGTACTGCTTTTAATTGGTTCAAATTTTATCTTACCGATAGAGAATTTTTTGTAAGCATGGATGAATGTTCATCTAAAAGCTGTAAAATGAATTGTGGTGTTCCTCAAGGTTCAATTTTAGGTCCTACACTTTTTAACCTTGACATGCTGCCACTTGGAAACGTCATCAGGAGGCACGGCAAATTTCCATAGCACACAGTTTTACATTGCCGTGTCTCCTGATGACTCAGGGCCAATAGATGCCCTTTTTAACTGTATTTTAGATATCAAGTTATGGATGGCACAGAATCTTCTACAGCTCACCAGGACAAAACTGAAGTCTTGGTTATTGGTACTGAAGCTCAGAGAGACAAACTCAATATGAAACTGTAAGCACTGGCATTAAACCCCTGTCAACAAGTAAAAAACCTAGGAGTTATCTTTGATTCAGATTTTAGCTTTAAACCTCACATTTGAAACATAACTAAGAATGCATTTTATCATCTTAAGAACCTTGCCAGAGTGTGACCGTTTCTCAAGCTAATACAGAGACATTAATGCACGCCTTTATTACCTGCAAGGATTGACTATTGTAATGCTCTACGTTCTGATCTCCCTACAAAGAATATAGCTCAATTACAATTACTGCAAAACTCGTGTGTTCACTAGGACCAGAAAGAGAGCACATATTACTCCAATTTTTGAAGTCTACCTGTTTGCTTCAGAATTGATTTTAAGGTCCTTTTATTGGTTTATAAAGCTCTTAATGGTCTTGGTCCTATCTATTTATCACATTTGCTTTTAGCCTATGAACCCTCTAGAACCCTCAGGTCTTCTGGTAGTGGCCTTTTAATCATCCCTAAAGTCAGAACAAAAACCCACGTGAGGCATCCTTTTATTACTATAGTTGTCATGGTTTCTAGCAACCTCTGCTGTTTCTGCATTCGGTTTTCCTTTTGGCGTCGTTGGGATGCTCTATCGGATTGCTTCCGCCTCCATTACGGTATTTGTGTTTTGCCCGACAATTATTCTCTGCACCTGTTTTGCGTTTCCTGTCGGCTATAAATACCGTAGCACTTCCGCATTTCCGCACTTCGATATTGTCTTTGCTATGTTGACAATGAAGTTGGTAAGGTAAAAGGTTCGGTCGCTGCGTTTCTAGTTCGTATGAATAGGAAACGCAGCAAGTCCAGTTTAGAGTTAGGAGAAAGACTTATTTTAGTCCTTATTTTATCCTTTGTATTCATCTGCCAGTTACCTTTTTGGTCAGCTCGTTTTCACCTAGAGCTGTAGGTAACCGGTTCTAGTTTAATTTTCTTTCTCTCCCATTTTTACAGGGCGTTTCTTTTGTTTTGTTTCACTACCTCTTGTTACGCCTAATTATTTAGTGCGTGAGGTTTGTTTTATTAGTTATTCTCGCTGTTTATCGAGATCGCCTCAGTTTTTGGAGGTTGCTTTACTTTGCCTTGTGCTAGGGAAGTTTTGCTCCCGATCCTGTGTTATCCCAGTCCTGGTACGGCTAATTCCGTGTTTTGTGGCGTATCTTTCAAAATACACTTTTAGAAATCCTTATCAGTCGCGTTTGGTTCTCCGAACCTTACACTCCCCATTACAATGGTCCACGCCTCTGGAATAGCCTTCCTGAAGACCGGGCAGCAGAGAATGTTCATATTTTTAAAAGTAAACTGAAGACTCAAGACCTACCTTTTTAGTCTGGCTTTTAATTGAGTTTTATTTATTTATTTGTCTATTTATTTATGTATTGTTGTCTGTTTTACTTCTTGGTATATGTTGGAATATACCAAGTTAGACTTTTTATCTATTTCTAATCCTGCCTCTGGTGTTTCCTCACTGTAAATTGATGAGATTTATGATGGCGTTTCCTCAGTTCCTGTTTTTATTTAATGCTGTTCTTATTGAGTGATTTAGGTTTTATTAATTACAAAGTCATTGCTTTTTGTGTGTGGGGGGGGGGGGGGGGGGGGGTTGTTGTATTGTGTGAAGCACTTTGTGTTACATTTTACTTGTATAGTGCTATACAAATAAAGTCTGATTGATTGACTAGTTACAGTTTAAAAGGAACTGAAAATATTGACTTTATATTGAGTGGGAAGTTTGGGAACAGAGCTTGGGGTTATTTTTTTCTACAAGATGGGGTTCAACCTTCCTCAGCCTACAAGCTGGAGTTCAATAGTCCTCAGTCTACAAGCTGGGGTTCAACCTGAGCAGCCAGGCCAATGATGTGTTTTAAATGGCTGAGCATGTTTAGTAGGGGTGTCACGATACCGATTCGAAATCGAAAATCGATCGAAATGAGCGTTCGATTTCGAACTTCGAAATCACAAGCTGGTTCGCGATTCTCCAAGTTTTTTTTTTTCTCTCCACCCCCGCCCCCCGCGCGCTCTTCTTAGCCTTTCATGTGATGGGTAAAATGTAAAAAAAGTAGCCTACTTGGCCATCTCTAATTTAAGCGTTTCCGACAAAACGAAACTTGACGCCTTCCACTGCATTTTGTTCGTCCACGCAGGCGTGCGTCCGAAGAAAAAAAAACAACAATATTTCAAAGAAGACACAGCTGCTAGTTAACGTTAGCTTACCGGTAGCCTGCATTACTTTTCGACACACCATGGCCACTGCCGGAGTCGGAGATGGAGAAACAGAACTGGAAAATCCTCCTGCTTCCCTCAAGTCATGTGGCAACATTTTGCCTTCCCCGTGAGTTATATAAACAACGACCGCGTCATTGACAAAATAACGACAGTTTGTCGGGTATGCTACACGCGAGTACCATACGCCACCTCAGGCAACACGTCAAATATGGCAGGACACATTCGCAGGCATCACAAAGAAATAGATTTGACTGGGAAAAAAACATTGACACAGGCAACTCAAATGACAACCCAAATGACAGTCAGGGCATGAAAAAAAACGTGTAAATAGTTAATAGCGTGGTACATATTCAACTGTTTATTATTTCAGATATTAGTTTGTTAAAGCTCTCAACTGTTCAAAGAATGTGAACACGCTCATCTTTTTAAAGAAGAATTTGAAAATGTAAATGACCGTTGTCAGGGCATAAAACCAATGTGTAAATTGTTAATAGCGTGGTAAATGTTCAACTGTTTATTCTAGAGTCTAGTTTTGATAAAGCTCTTAACTGTTTAGGTGTGTTTAAATATTCTCATATTTTTGTTATTATTTATAATTGTTATTATTCAATTAAAAGTTACTTATTGAGAAACAAGTATTTTTCTTTACAAATCAAGACTCGATAGTCTAACAATGGCATAGCCATTAGTTAGACTATAGTGCTGGAAAAAAAATTGTGCTGGGAAAAAAAAAATCGAAAATCGAATCGTGACCTTAAAATCGAAAGTCAAATCGAATCGCGGATTTGGAGAATCGTGACACCCCTAATGTTTAGTGGTTGTGCTGAATGACTTAATGCGGGACGGATGTGAGAATTCATGTAGCTCTTTAGCACATAAAGCAGAGTACACCTTCTATACTGGGGTCTGAAAGCAGAGAGTTTAAAGTCTATGCTGGGGTCTGAAAGTACAGCAGACCTGCCAACCTGCACGCATTTTGTGTACCAACCACGCAATTCTTGGTCAAAATACGCAGGTACGAAATTCCAGCTGAAACTACGCAAATTAAAAAATAATATATATATTACATATACATATACATGTATTCGGTATTTAAATTACATCCCTCCTCTTGTGCTTCTGTAACGTTATCCCCTCCCTAGTCTCGGAATCGACTCGAGTGAGTTCGGCTGAGTTCTCGCATACAGGCTGGGGACGAGACTAGCCCCTCCCCGACCCAAATCCTCTCACTCACAAACATCCACTGATGCGGGTAACGTTACTTTATCATCGACCGAGGCGTGCATTGCATTGCTGAGGTAAAATGGGATGTGGGGGAGTAATAATCAAGCACAAAAATATTTGAAATGTGACCGTAATGTTAACATCATATGAAACATTGCTAAACATGTTCGGTAACTTTGTTGTTCGCTAGTTTGTCGTAGCTCGCATACGACATGATTAGCCTCGTTACGAGACTTAAGGCTACGGTGTGATAAACTGATGCTAACGTAGCAAATAATTACTATTATTGCAGCCAGTCACCCGACCAGCCTTGCAGGTAGATACTAGTCATCATGATGTCCGATGACGACGAGCATACTGACACGGAGAGAGAGAGCAGCAGACCTAACGTTACTAAAAAGAAGCGAGTGCATGCGTCCCAGAAGTTCCTCACTAAATATCAGGAGCAATGGCCGTGTCTCTGCCCCTCAAAAATGCCTCACCATGCATTTTGCACATTGTGCAATTCATAGTTTTCACGTGATATCACTGCCCTATGGGAACGCCCACCTGGCGGGCAAAAAGCCACCTTCCACTGCCCGCCAACGACAACTTTTCCCAAAAGTTTGCCAAAATGCCGGATAGTTGTTGTTCAATTGGATGCACTAACCGAAGAGGAGACAAGCCTGGATTGTGTTTGTACAGAATCCCGTCTGACAAGGAAAACCCAGAGAGGAGGATGTTGTGAATCCCTCCTTCTCTACAGCTACCCAGGCTGTCAATGGCGGGTCATTTAAGCTGTAGGAATGGTTTACCTGACAATGGAAAAAAGTTTATATTACATGTATGTCACAATATGTTGTGTTATCTTAACCAAAATATTACTGCCCTAGAAAAGCTAACTGCAGTAACGTTAGCTGACTAACGTTACACTGACCACCCATGAAAGCAACGTTAGGTAGCTCACGTTAGCTAATTAGCACTCACCTTCGCTTTGACGATGAAGAATTTATTGTCCTTCACCTCCCAAACAACAGCATTATTGACCCATCCAGATCGAAAGTACAGATAACTGTCTGTACTTTTGTACGCTTTCATCTTCGCGGCAGTGTAAGGGGATGGATTCTCCACAAGATAAATGTAAACGTCACCGAAGTACAGCTCCGGCAGCGACTTCGCGGTTTTTAATAATTGAAATAAAGCAGCGGGTGCTGTATATGGGTCACACGTACTTAAGACACTTAGTTTGTTTGCGTATCTTTGTTTTTCGTCTTTTGATAAGTGATCTAAACACACGTGTGTTGCAAAAGAAGGAAATAAGACAGGCTTCTGCGGTAGCTCTATGGGGTTTCCAGTGTCCGTCCGCATTCTGGAACGTTGTTTTGCCCGCCAGGGCTCCGCAGCAGTCACGTGACTGAAAACTATGAATTATGATGTTGACAACAGCCACCAAGGAGCTTCAGGTAATGATTTAGCTAAAACCAACATACATTCCTAGATAGTTTGTCAGTTGAATACCATTTTTTTCATTATATGATATGTGTGCTTATATAAGCTGATAATCATAAGTGAATTGCATTCAATTATTTAATTATTAAATAAAAATGGAAATCATGCCCAGAAACTTGGTTTTATTCATAATTGACAATGTTTTACATCGCAACACAAGTTTCTGTAAATACTTGACAATGAAAACATATGTTACAATATACAAAATAAAACATATAAAAAATGGTTTTATGCAGGTGTACTCAAGCCTTTGACTGATACTGTACATGATTTCCATTTTAATTTAATAATTAAATAATTGAATACAATTCACTTATGATTATCAGTTTAAGCACACATCATATAATGAAATATTAGGTGTGACCGTGTGCAAAGCGAAGTGGTGCGAAAGCGTGTGAGCGTTACACTATTGTGGTACTCAAAATATTTTCCCAAGGTTGGCAGGTCTGGTACAGAGTCTACAGTCTATGCTGGGGTCTGAAAGCACAGTCTACCGTCTATGCTGGGGTCTGAAAGCACAGAGTCTACAGTCTATGCTGGGGTCTGAAATAGGGGTGGGAATCGCCGAGTAACTCACGATACGATACTATCACGATACGTTGCCCATGATAACGATGGTATCACGATACAGCGATTCTGCGATTCTCGATACATTGCAAGACAATTCATCTACAATACATCACGATATCTGTGTAACTGAAGAAGAAAAAATACCACAAAGGGCAAAAAGCAGGAATTATGTATTTATTCACTGCATTGTGGTGTCAGTTTCACAGAATTTGACAACTGAGATGAAACGATGTATACCATATTTCAACGACAACATATTTCTATTTTTTATCTGCATTTATTTATTCATCCCCCTTTCTCTATTGTAAATTATCGTTCTTGGTGTAAATGTCAGTTTGTAAATTGTAGAGAAATCTGTAGCACCAGCGAACATTTTAAAACTTTACAACAAAGTATAAACATATCCTTTCTGTAATCATTTGTCAACTGTTTAAAACATTCATTGAAATGATATGTTGTTCCATGAGCCAAGGCCATTTTTGTTATTTGACATTTAAAATTTGAATGACCACAATCTCTTCACATGCTAAGATGAAAAAACACAGGGCCAAGTTACATTAAATAATTTAGGAAAGTTTGGATAGCATTGCTTTGGAATAGAGCTAGTTTAATTAGTGTGAGCTACAGTAGGCAATATTGTTAGTTGTAACTTGGCCATATTTTAATATATCAATACTTTTAAAGGCAGGCCTAGTTTTTGCAATTTCGAATTAAGGACTCACATTGCTTTGCAGGCTATGCGTGAGTAACTTGCCATTTTTTTAATGTTGAAAACGTATTTTTTGGTGAGATAATAACCATAACATAAGTAGCCTAATGTATTTAAATAAGTTTTTTTTTTTACGTACAAAAGAGTGTGTGTTTCTACACAGTAACAGCAATGTATTTTAGCCCTAAGTGTGATAATTGGTCGCTGTGGAAATGTGGAGTCTACAGTCTGTGGAGTCTAGAGTCTACAGTCTATGTGGAGAACAGAGTCTACAGTCTATGCTGGATTCTGAAAGAGCAGAGTCTACAGTCTATGCTGGGGTCTGAAAGCACAGTCTACAGTCTGTGCTGGGATTTGAAAGCACAGAGTCTACAGTCTATGCTGGGGTCGGAAAGCTCACTGCCTTCTGTATGGCTAACAAAGTTATTGTGCCTGTTCTAAAGTGGTTTTTAAAATATTAAAATGCATATTTAGGGTCTGAGCTGTATTGTAAGAAGAGGGAGGGAGGAGTCAGCACGGCAGACTGCTGCTGCAGATATCACACTAAAATCTTCCCTTACTCCATCTGTTATAAAGGGGAGACAAACATGCCATAGAATCTGATAACCAAAGGCATTAAAGATGTATGAGTTTAGTGGCACAAGCCGTATGTAAGGTTACATCTGGTGGCCTTGCTGCAGTGGTGGCCTCGTGTCAGAACGCACTGGCAGCTGTGTGTTTGTGACGTGCGCGTCCCTGTGGAGCTTTAGCCAACGCTCTGCAAATAACCCGTGAGGAAGTGCGTTCTGAAACCCGCCGAGGCAGGTCATGCTGAAATAGAGCTAGCACACACGCAGCTAGCACTAGGGATGGCACGTACACCATTTTTTTGCCGATACAGAGTATCAATTTGAGTGATTTAAAGTAACGGTCAAGGAAAATCTGTAATATAACCACGTTAAAAAAGGGTGGAGTCGAAATGGGTCCATGGTGACGTAGATGTGAAACCTCAACCAATACATACTTTGATCTCATTATACAACCCCTCCCATAGTTTGTGGCGAATAAAACCATCCTGTCCCACTAAGAAATCCTGTCTGAAGTCTGAACCAAACGCTCATTTTGTTAGCCCTTGAGAGTAGTTGTCTGCCTTATCAGCATTTGGATTTGGAATAGTTAGTTAGCTAAAGTGTTTATTTTTTCCCGCTCTCCTTATCTCTATACCAATTTTATCCCTTTCCCAATCTTTCACCTTTTTATCCATCCCTCCGTGGTGCTAGCTAGTAACATTAGCTTGCTACTTGCACAGCTCAGCATGGAAACAAACTAATCACTCACACGAAATTTTTACTTGGTGCACTGCTCATTTGTCAAATAATATATCGAAAAGAATAGATAAGATTTTGCCAAATAAACCATGCCTTGGAAATGATTTTGTTGTATTGTTCAGTGGCTGATTACAGTAACAAAAATAGAAGAGAGCCATTATCCACCGAAGTACTTAGTTGTCATGCATGTAATTTTCATTTTATTAGCAACCGAAATGAATGGGCCTTTAAATAAATTTTAAAAACTCGATAAAAAACCTACCATTATTTAATGATTTGTGTGGAACATGCATTTGGTGAAACGTCACCTTGCAATTTAGCTTGCTACGTTAGATCAAACGGCTTAGTGTTTAAGTTAACTTTGATTGCGAGCTTGCATGCATGTGATATTTATCTCTTGATAGCAGCTGCACTGTATTTTACTTTGAATTGATTGCATTAATTCCTCGCTGGGTTCAAACCTATGGTTCAAACCACAGAACTGTATAAGAACAGTTCTGTGGTTCAAACATGTAGGGCTGGATGACCTCGATGGCACTCGGGTTGAGGGTGTGGATTTAGACCACACCCCTACAATCCTGAGTCCTTTCAAGACTGAGTTTATTCGCTGACTTTGAGATGTATATTAATATGCCTATTCACATTTTCTTGAAAAGATATTTGGTGGGTGTGTAGTAGACACATCCCTCTGTGATATATTGTGGTTATTTGAATTTTTTAGGTTCCCTTGACCATCACTTTAATAATATTGCATGTTTCTGTTGCCATAAAAGTGATACCGTTGGTTTTTAAGACCCGCGACTGTTCATTGTTTTTCATAGATATTTGTGTTTCACTCCTTTATCAAAAAGAACACAAAACTATCACCCCAGGACTATCACCTCTTACAAGCGATACTATAACTTCTCTGTATTTTAATGGATCTCTATGGGAATTGGGGAGTGTGATTAGATTTAGCTGTAAATTATGCTGGAACAGTATGGAATACATGGTTGGCAAAATGGCTGTAAGTCATCAAGGGTCTGAGCCTGATGGATAACTTGAAGGGTTTCTTCTCCTGACTTATTTTTCCATAGAGTGCAATAGGAAAATTTGACAGGAGAAACAACCCTTAAAGTGATCCATCCATATCTACTGCATATCTGGCAGCAGAGTGATTGTTTGAGGCTCGTTTGATACCTCAGACCATTGATGACTTACAGCCTTTTCGCCAACCATGTATTTCATACTATTCCAGCATAATTTACAGCTAAATCTAGTTGAGTCGCCATTTGGCTGGAAAGTCTTGCAAGATCTGGCAACCTTGCGCGGCCATGTCGTGTTGTTTTTGTTGTATTTGAAGGAAAGCGTCAGCAAAGCTGCGCCTCTTTTTTTTTTTAAACAAAGCTTCATGTCATATTTATGCGACCAAAATGTTTGTGTACTTCTTCAAAAGTGAAGTGTGCTCCCGAATGTACTCAGCGAAACCCAGGAAGTAAGCGTTTCATACGGGGGTTTAAAGTATACTATATTTAGAGAAAACTTTGCCTACTTCACAACTTTTTCGTCCTGTCTACTCAACAAGCCTACTTAATAGCATGGAAGGGTGCTGATTCAGACACAGCCTTGGTCTTCGCGAGGTGAATGGAATTATGGGTAGCTCATCTTTGTTAAAGTTGCCAGTTGTCAGTCAAAAAAAATAATTTGGCCACTGCAAGCCGTGCTGAAACACACATTACCAGACTGATAGGTTAATTAAATGTATGTCACTGAACTCCCATGTAGGAAACACACTCTTGCCCGTTCCTGCACGCCCATTTATTTATTTATTTTTTACTTCCCCTATACTGCCCGATCACGTTCTTTATTTAGAATTTGCTCTCCTGCACCGCGGGAATCCTGTGGGACTGCTGATGTATTGTCACCCTCTAGTGCTCAGTAATTGACGTGAGCTAAAGGTTCTGTTACTTCGGCTACTATATTTGACCTGAGTAGACTCTCACTGTGATCTTGTGTGTAGGTACAGTTGTGTTCAAAGAAATAGCAGTACAACATCAGTAACCTTTTGAACCACTGTTATTAGTAGTAGTGATATTTCTGCATGGGAAATAATTTACTTGTAGATGTAGTAGTGTAATAGAAAAACAACAGACCCAACTGTCATGACATGCACACTGCTTGTTCTGAGTAATTGACTCATTCATTGAAAGGGGCGTGTTCAAAATAATAGCAGTGTGGAGTTTAATTAGAGAGTTCCCATATGGAAAAATAATATGCTGCAGTATATTGTAAATATATCAAAATTATCTTCACAATATATTTAAAATATACTGCAGTATATTATATTTCCATAAGGGTTCATTCATTATGTGAAAAAACAGGTGTCATTAATTGTCCTTTATTAAGGAAGAAGGGAAGCACATGTTTCACACATTGTTATAAAATATATTTCCTTCTGAATTGCTAAGTAAAATGGGCCGTTCCAAACATTGTTCGGAGGAACAACGTAATTTGATTAAAAAGTTGATTGGAGAGGGGAAAACGTATAAAGAAGTGCAGCAAATTATAGGATGCTCAGCTAAAATGATCTCAAATGCTTTAAAATGGCAACAAAAACCCGAAACACGCGGAAGAAAACGCGCAACTACTGTTAAAACGGATCGAAGAATAGTCAGAATGGCAAAGATTCAGCCAATCATCACCTCCAGAAAGATCAAAGATGATCTAAAATTACCTGTAAGTGCTGTTAGTCAGAAGACGTTTGATCGAAGCTAAGCTATCAGCAAGAAGCCTCCGTAAAGCACCATTGTTGAAAAAACGGCATGTGCAGAATCGGTTAAAATTTGCCAAGGAACACATCAATTGGCCCAAAGAGAAATGGCGTAACATTCTGTGGACTGATGAGAGTAAAATTGTTCTTTTCGGGTCTAGTGGTCGTCGACAGTACGTCAGACGACCCCCGGGTACTGAATTCAAGCCACAGTACACTGTGAAGACAGTGAAGCGTGGTGGCGCAAAAATCATGGTATGGGGATGTTTTTCATACTACAGCCTATTTATCGTATACCAGGGATCATGGATCAGTTTGAATACATCAAAATACTTGAAGAGATTATGTTGCCATATGCCGAAGAGGAAATGCCCCTGAAATGGGTGTTTCAACAAGACAACGACCCCAAACACATGAGTAAGCGAGCAACATCTTGGTTCCAGACAAAAAGGATTGAGGTAATGGAGTGGCCAGCTCAATCCCCCGACCTCAACCCCATGGAAAACTTGTGGGGTGACATTAAAAATGCAGTTTCTGAAGCAAAACCCAAAAATTCACAGGAACTGTGGAATGTAGTTTGTTCATCCTGGGCTGAAATACCTGTTTCTAGGTGCCAGAAGTTGGTTGACTCGATGCAACGCAGATGCGCAGCAGTTATCAAAAACAATGGTTATGCAACTAAATATTAGATCAGTAATTTAAAGTGAAGTTAAATCTTGAAAAATTTCTTCAGTTTATACAGTAAGTGTTTGAGTTTGAAGAGAAAAATGTCGACACTGCAATTTTTTTGAACAGATTAATATTCCTTTTCTTTGCTTCCTGTAAAAGAATAACACAAACTTGATCAAATTTGTTAATGCTTTGATTTGGAATTGAATGTGTAATGTTTCCACTACATTTGAAATATGGAACTAAAAGCTATTAAAAAATATTTGCACTTTATTCACTTTTTTTAATGCACTGCTATTTATTTGAACACAACTGTATGTTCAGCTTGTAGCCTACTCCTGTCTGTGTCATTGACCAGCATATGCATTCCTTACAGCCATTTGCATTGGCAATTTACAATCTCATTAACGCTTATTCTGCACAGCCATACCTTCTCATCATGGGGAAAGTAGATTATTAATTTTCATTTTGCAGTTTCCATGACTCAGAAGAGACCGTTCTCTCTCCTGATCACCATCGCACGTTCTCCTCACATGTAGGCCGAACCATGTGTTCTTTACGAAGCACTTCCAAAGGGCACAGCGCTTGGGTGAAGTGTGCTTGTTCTTTCCAATACCCTTTCCCATCCATCGCTCTGTGGTAGGATGTGCAGGATTTGACATTTTAAGAGCCGAGATTACAGCTATTCATATTATGTCAACATAATTACGGAGGCGACCGTGGCTATGCTCCAGCTGTTAGATGATGAGTGGTCAGGACAGTGTTCAGTCTCTTGATAATAGCTCTGTGAGGCAGGAAGTAGAAGGGCTCTCTCCAAATCAACGGCTTCCTAGCCAAACCCCTGAGCGTGTCCTCATTAATTGCAGCCATTTCGGATGGCTTTGAATCACCCAGGGCTGTCTAATGATGGGTAAAATTGAGATGAGGCCCTTGTGTTGGGGCTCAGATAAGCGGCACTCACCATGTTAATCATGCAGTACTACCCAGGAGAGGCGGCGACTGCAGCCAGATATCATAACCTTCACACTGTCGCTTTTTGTAGCTCTGACAGTAGCCAGATATCATAACCTTCATAGTGTCTGACTGTCGCTCTGTGTAGCTCTGACAGTAGCCAGATATCATAACCTTCATAGTGTCTGACTGTCGCTGTGTGTAGCTCTGACAGTAGCCAGATATCATAACCTTCATAGTGTCTGACTGTCGCTGTGTGTAGCTCTGACAGTAGCCAGATATCATAACCTTCATAGTGTCTGACTGTCGCTGTGTGTAGCTCTGACAGTAGCCAGATATCATAACCTTCATAGTGTCTGACTGTCGCTGTGTGTAGCTCTGACAGTAACCAGATATCATAACCTTCATAGTGTCTGACTGTCGCTGTGTGTAGCTCTGATAGTAGCCAGATATCATAACCTTCATAGTGTCTGACTGTCGCTCTGTGTAGCTCTGACAGTAGCCAGATATCATAACCTTCATAGTGTCTGACTGTCGCTGTGTGTAGCTCTGACAGTAGCCAGATATCATAACCTTCATAGTGTCTGACTGTCGCTCTGTGTAGCTCTGACAGTAGCCAGATATCATAACCTTCATAGTGTCTGACTGTCGCTCTGTGTAGCTCTGACAGTAGCCAGATATCATAACCTTCATAGTGTCTGACTGTCGCTCTGTGTAGCTCTGACAGTAGCCAGATATCATAACCTTCATAGTGTCTGACTGTCGCTCTGTGTAGCTCTGACAGTAGCCAGATATCATAACCTTCATAGTGTCTGACTGTCGCTCTGTGTAGCTCTGACAGTAGCCAGATATCATAACCTTCATAGTGTCTGACTGTCGCTCTGTGTAGCTGACAGTAGCCAGATATCATAACCTTCATAGTGTCTGACTGTCGCTCTGTGTAGCTCTGACAGTAGCCAGATATCATAACCTTCATAGTGTCTGACTGTCGCTGTGTGTAGCTCTGACAGTAGCCAGATATCATAACCTTCATAGTGTCTGACTGTCGCTGTGTGTAGCTCTGACAGTAGCCAGATATCATAACCTTCATAGTGTCTGACTGTCGCTCTGTGTAGCTGACAGTAGCCAGATATCATAACCTTCATAGTGTCTGACTGTCGCTCTGTGTAGCTCTGACAGTAGCCAGATATCATAACCTTCATAGTGTCTGACTGTCGCTCTGTGTAGCTCTGACAGTAGCCAGATATCATAACCTTCATAGTGTCTGACTGTCGCTCTGTGTAGCTCTGACAGTAGCCAGATATCATAACCTTCATACTGTCTGACTGTCGCTCTGTAGCTCTGACAGTAGCCAGATATCATAACCTTCATACTGTCTGACTGTCGCTGTGTGTGGCTCTGACGGTAGCCAGGATTTCTCAATATTTCCATAAACCTGGGCTGGAAAGAGAAGCAGCTCTTAAAACTAGTAAGTAAAATATAGTAAAACTATAAGTAAATAAACAAAACAAAACTCAGAAAAAATTCTAAGCCGGAGGTTACACGCTCCTCTGAGGTCAATAGGCAAGGCGTTGGAGATTACAGAGCCGTTTAGTATCCGATTCGCTGTGGGGAAGGTGCCGGTATATATCCAGCCTGTCGGACTCTTGTCCTGGAGGAACTGTCCTTAGAGACAAGGTGTGAGGACTCTTTAACCAATCAGCGCCTTAAATTAAGTACTTAAGTGCTGAAACACACCAAAAACCAACAGATGCTGCGGCCCCCCATGACTGGAGTCTGACACCCCGAGTATAAATAGCTCCTCTTGTTTGTGTGCTGCGTGTCACTTTGTAGCATACCGTTTTTTTTCTGTTGGAGGAAATAGGCTACATGAAGCATTGGGCTCGGGTGCCAAACTGAAATGGGGCTTCATTTGATTAAGTGTGAAAGGCTGGCAGTGTTGTGCGGAATGTTGCTGTAAGGAACGGTGCCTCTCTAAAAAGGAACAGAGATTATTGTGCTCTGTTTATTTTAGGAGGTGGTTACTGCTCTGAAATTGAATTTTCAGCTGAAAAACGCAGTGCTAAAAATGTCAGTTTTAAACGCTTAGGCTCATTCATTTAATTTATTTTTTATTTCTTCTTGAATAACATCCAAACTTTTTGGACTTCCCTCTGAAAGGAGAGGAAAGTAGTAAGTATTCAGATATTAACTCCTACATAAACCAAAATTCATTAGCATGGTTATTATAGTGCATTGAGGAAGCTGTGGATTACATAATATCAATTCATGAGAATGTACTCAAGACAATATTCCTATCTTTGGCAGTGCTATACTACGAAGCATATTGTGACAATTTTAAGAATTCACTATACAAATGCATTTGATTTGATTTTGTTTGATTTGAACTTTATCTTGCACCCATTGCACACCCATTTTGCAGGGTCTATAGAATCTATTTGTTATCCCTGGAAAATGGACTGTAACAAGCTCTATGTTTAGGACCCATTAGCGAATAAGGATGGCGCATCTGGAGTTATTGTGCATTAAAAGTGTTGGGTTGTGCTTCACCAGAGGGCAGCTGGGTAAATTTCTCTCACCGTTGTGCAGTTGGTCCTGCGGGAGGGGGAGGGTAGACCAGGCTCTGTGCAGATCAGTCTGTGGGAGGGGGAGTGTTAGACCAGGCCCTGTGCAGATCAGTCTGTGGGAGAGGGGAGGGTTAGACCAGGCCCTGTGCAGATCAGTCTGTGGGAGAGGGGAGGGTTAGACCAGGCTCTGTGCAGATCAGTCTGTGGGAGGGGGAGGGTTAGACCAGGCTCTGTGCAGATCAGTCTGTGGGAGAGGGGAGGGTTAGACCAGGCCCTGTGCAGATCAGTCTGTGGGAGAGGGGAGGGTTAGACCAGACTGTGCAGATCAGTCTGTGGGAGAGGGGAGGGTTAGACCAGGCCCTGTGCAGATCAGTCTGTGGGAGAGGGGAGGGTTAGACCAGACTCTGTGCAGATCAGTCTGTGGGAGAGGGGAGGGTTAGACCAGGCCCTGTGCAGATCAGTCTGTGGGAGAGGGGAGGGTTAGACCAGGCCCTGTGCAGTTCAGTCTGTGGGAGAGGGGAGGGTTAGACCAGGCCCTGTGCAGTTCAGTCTGTGGGAGAGGGGAGGGTTAGACCAGACTGTGCAGATCAGTCTGTGGGAGAGGGGAGGGTTAGACCAGGCCCTGTGCAGATCAGTCTGTGGGAGAGGGGAGGGTTAGACCAGACTCTGTGCAGATCAGTCTGTGGGAGAGGGGAGGGTTAGACCAGGCCCTGTGCAGATCAGTCTGTGGGAGAGGGGAGGGTTAGACCAGGCCCTGTGCAGATCAGTCTGTGGGAGAGGGGAGGGTTAGACCAGGCCCTGTGCAGTTCAGTCTGTGGGAGAGGGGAGGGTTAGACCAGGCCCTGTGCAGATCAGTCTGTGGGAGAGGGGAGGGTTAGACCAGACTCTGTGCAGATCAGTCTGTGGGAGAGGGGAGGGTTAGACCAGGCCCTGTGCAGATCAGTCTGTGGGAGAGGGGAGGGTTAGACCAGGCCCTGTGCAGTTCAGTCTGTGGGAGAGGGGAGGGTTAGACCAGGCCCTGTGCAGTTCAGTCTGTGGGAGAGGGGAGGGTTAGACCAGGCCCTGTGCAGTTCAGTCTGTGGGAGAGGGGAGGGTTAGACCAGGCCCTGTGCAGATCAGTCTGTGGGAGAGGGGAGGGTTAGACCAGACTCTGTGCAGATCAGTCTGTGGGAGGGGGAAGGTAAACCAGGCTCTGCAGATTAGTCTGTGCATGGCTGTTCCTCAGCACAGGGGCCTGTAGAGTGTCCGCACACGCAGCTGTGCTGGCGGTGACGGGCAGCAGCGCTGAACAGATGGGAAAGGCCTGAATGGATTAAAGCGGCTTTGTGTCCATGAGATGAGCGATGATGTTCCACTGCTCCGCTGCTCATGTGAGATGCATTGCGCTGCAAAGCCAAAGTGCTGCACCCCACATTATCAGCTTTAAATTGTGCTCCCCTCATTATTAATGGGAAGTGAAATGAGTCCACATTTTTCTTCAGATGATTTTCAAAGACCACGCACAGGAGGTAGATCCGTATTCATCAAAGGAATGGATTTTTTGCTGGGGATATAAAGACGCGCTTTTATGAGATTTGACTTCAGATTCAGTACATCCTCCTGAGTCTTTAATCTGGAGTATTTGCTGTGCTGAAGTACAACTGTGGAAGAGTTGAGTGAAGTAGCAGCAGACGCACACTTGCACACACATGCACACCACACACACACGCACGGGCACACACACACAATATTTGTGTGCCATGCGTCACATACTCACCAATACAAAACACATAACACACACCAGCACACACGCACACATTCATGCGCACACACACACACACACACACACACACACACAAACATGCACACACTCACACACCCACCATTGACAAGGTTGGGAGATGGTTCCTATGTTTCCATTCAGTCTGTGAAAGGAAGTGTTGCCCCCTGAAGCCCCATCATAGACCCGACACCCCGTTTTTTCTACCATCTTTTAAAAAAACCCTGTCGGCCACAACTAACTTTCTTTCCTCCCCACACAAAGCTACATAAACTCCCCATATACTGTAGGGTTAAGAGATAATACAGTATCAACAGTTAGGATGTGCTATCGTTGAGTGTAGTGCAGCTTCATATTGAAGGGAGCCATGAAATAAGCACCCTGTGGTGTATAAAAGCTCTCATGCTCACAGCTATTAGCGTACCAGACTCACGCTTCACTATGTAATTGCCTCACCAGAATAACACAATGACCTCACCATCTCAACCTCATCAGGGATTTAAGTCTAGGTCTGTAACTACCAGACTCGGAACCCTTTAAACATCTACAGACTGCAGTTTTACCTGTCTTTTCACCAGTACTCATAACCTATTTAGTATTTTCTTATTGTGTCACAAGAGGGTGCTCCACTGAACCAAATGGGCATTTGGATGGTGGAGTGCAAAACTTTAAAGTGGAAAACTGCATAAAATAACAGCAATGATTATGTGTCAAATTGAAGTCAAACGCTTTTGGAAAATCTAAATTCTATTCTTTTCATGTAAATTGTGAACGATATACATCCCTAATTTCATAAGCAAAAGGTTTTTGGAAAAAAAAAAAAACAGGCAGGATTGGCAGGAGTTTATTTACACGCATTTATAGAGTTAAAATATCCCGTTTTGATGCTGGTCTGGTTCACCCTGAGGCATTCTGGGAAACGGATCTGGCCCCGTATACATAAAGTGTCTCAGAGCAGAGGTGCTGAACTACCATCAGTTTCCCCTGTCAATCTTGTGACCTTATTCAGTATGAACCCAAAGGCTTGTGTTGTGACCTTATTCAGTATGAACCCAAAGGCTTGTGACCTCATTTATGTATATTCACCTGCATTCACCTGTATTCTCCTGAGCTTGTGAACGTGCTCTGAGCCCCCGGCCTCTTCAATCCAGTAAGGAGCTGATTCCCCCCCCCCCCCCCCCCCCCTGTTATTACAGCCATCTTGGAGTTTTTTGTGAAACACTTTGAAAGGCTGTCGCTTATTCAAGCTCTGTTCTGTGAAGTGGAAATCCACTTATCCTTTCTTCTTTCTTTCCTTGGATTTCCTTGCAGATAATGTTATACTTATGAGGTTATCTGTCTAGTGGTACCTTCTAATAAACATTGTAAGGTTAATATTACATTTAGGGGTGCATTTACTAAAGGTTTGCATGTACAAAAACACGTGTAAAACTGTTACCACCCGCAAAAACACATCCGAAGTGATCAACTAATGAGGTGTGAAGAGGATTGCGTGTGCTAAAATGGAAAGATATGTTGATTTCTCATTTTTGCGGGTTAGCCTGAATGAATATGCAGAATTAGGCGTCCCTGTGTTATTTTGCGAAGTAGTAGGAGGTGTTATTTTAGTACAAATGGAAAGCAGGTATTAAAAGGTATTAAAAGACGCGTAATCAATAAGATGACAGCTGTCATTGTAGCAAGACGCATACGAGTGTTTGGAATATCCATAATTGAATGTTCTGAATGATTGCGTAACAATGGGGGCTAATTAACTGGGCCATTCTAGCCTAACGCTCAAAATACACAAGAAGATAATTCATGGATAGCCTATAGGCTACATCATGGACAGTGTTTTTTTTTTTTTTTATCATGAAGCAAATCGTGTTACAGAATACAAGAGTAGGCTAACTAGTATTTGAATCAAACAAGCAATCCAACATCTATTATAACAAATGGCGAATAACAAGCAAATCAAAACTTTATAAAAATTTAAACCCATGATCAAATGGAAATGTTTATGTGGCACTTACGGTGTGAGTAGGCTTAGTGCTAGTAAGCATAGTTATGATCAGAAACTAAGAGACATCCAGTGAAACAGTTCGTAATAAACCGCCAGCTCGTTCAGTGTAACAGTAGCCTATACCCTACACTTAAAAGAATACCATAAAAACGGCAACATTGCTGCCAGTCTTTTCACTGTTTTCCAAAGATGCAAAATATCTCATTTAAATTGCAGCTGGAGTAATTTACATAATGCCTTTTAGTTGATCATCTGCAAAGTGTGCAATGATAACTTGTGCAAATACTTTGACTGCGCCTGCAAAATAAAAAATAACACCCCTTTTTTGGGATGTTTTTATCCTTTAGGGCTGCAGGCACTGCCAGACAGCATAGCATAGTGGTTAGAGAGCTGGGCTTGTAAGAGGTTGCTGGTTCGATTCCCAGGCAGGAAACTGCTGCAGTAGCCTTCAGTAAGGTATTATTCTAAACCGCTCGAGTAAAAATTGTTGTGGCTTTGCTTTGTTGTAAATGTAATGTGATCTTTCCTAAATTGTATGGGGAAGTATTCCTCCCTACCCCATAATAACATTCCCTTCTTCTTCTGGTGTTTTTTCCCCTATCACTCTGCAGTGCTGGGCCTAAAGGAGATAACATATATGAGTGGAGGTCGACCATCTTAGGTCCCCCTGGATCTGTGTATGAAGGGGGGGTCTTCTTCCTGGATATTACCTTCTCCTCAGACTACCCATTCAAACCACCAAAGGTAGGCCTGCCCCCCCCATCACACACACAATATTACAACAGCACACCCCTTACAGAAATTGAATATACTGTTATATATTGTAATGCAATGACTTTTTGGAACGTATAATGATGCATATATTGTATAATTTTTTTGAAAAATCACCAGGAGACCCGTGGGAAAATGGAATATACTGAAAACATATTGAAGTAAAATATAAGATAATGCAACACTTGCCAATATATGGGTAAAAAATAAATTATTGCCACCTTTTAACCACACACATACTGTATATGATGTATAGTGTGTATATATATATATATATACACGGAAAGAAAGTCAGCACTATATATTCCCCTTGTTTTAAAGTATCGTGGAGTGTATGAATTTGGGCACATATATTTTTTTACTTGGCTTATGCATGACAGAAACAAACAAAGATCGATCCGATATATATTTATTTTTCATGATTGCCGACGGCATCTTGTGTACGTAACCCTCAGGACACAGTGAATTACGTACATGAGCCTGATTAATTTTGCTCTCCCATATGAATACGAGCGACAACTTTCACTAAGCAAAGTGTGGTTTAGAAAGGCATATTACACTGGAACAGTGCGGAACACATGGTTGGCTAAATGGCTCTAAGTCATCAAGGGTCTGGCGTATCAAACAAGCCTCAATCCATCACTCTGCTGCCAGATATGCAGTAGATATGGATGGATCACTTGAAGGGTTGTTTCTCCTGACAAATTTTCCTATTGAACTCTATGGAAAAATAAGTCAGGAGAAGAAACCCTTCAAGTTATCCATCCATATCCACTGTATTTCTGGCAGCAGAGTGATGGTTTAAGGCTTGTTTGATACGTCAGACCCTTGATGACTTAGAGCCATTTAGCCAACCATGTGTTCCATACTGTTCCAGTGTAATTTACAGCTAAATCTAGGCCCACCCCCCAATTCCCATAGAGATCCATTCAAATGCAGAGGTTATAGTATCGCTTCTAAGAGTACCTGGAAATAAGATATCAGGAGTCTTTTGATATCCTTTTATACAGTCATGATGGCATCACCTTTTTACCTGTGGAATACCTGTTTACCACAGAAGTTGTTTGAGAGAATGGCAAGAATGTGCAGACTTTTTTTTATTTGTTTAACCCTTTTTTGGTTTTTGCATAATTTAATTTGTGTTATCTCATTGTTTTGATGTCTTTACTATTCCAAAATGTGGAAAACAGTAAAAAGAATTGAAAAAAACCTTCTATGAGTAGGTGTGTCCAAACTTTTGACTGGTACTGTATATATTTCTTTTTTTACTTGCACTGCTGTGAAATATATTTATCATAACCTTTTTAATACACACTTTACACACAGGAAGCCTACATTTATCAGTGTCAGGTGGGAGCTGTAGTGCCATGCCTCTGATTCTTGTGTTAATCAGCCCCCTCTCTGGCTCACTCTCCTGGGGAACTCACATTGGTGCAGAAACCAATTAAAGGAATTCCCGTCCAGCCATCTTAATGACTCCAGTCTTCATTTATCGCTTTGACTTCCTGTTTAATTAGAAACCCATAGCCCTCTCTGTGTGGGGGAATATTTCATGCCTGTCATAAAATTGTGTCATCTTTAAATTACGTACCCCTATTGAGGAAAAACTGCTCTCTTAATAAATTATTTGAACATTATGGTTCTAATCCAATAATTCTAACAGTGGATTTATGAGCATTATGCCTTATGCAAATGTGACAGCCAGCTCTCCAAGTGAAAAGCATAGCAGTGGATGAACGGATCCTGCAGCATTTGGAGACGTGTTGCGGTAATTACATGAGAAGACGAGACTCAGGAGGGTCAGATACCATATCCAGGCTGCAGAACATGCATGTGGCTTTAAAATGTAGTGATGGTTTTGTAATCATATTTCAGGATGTTTTTGCTAGCTAATGATATGCTGTGGAACATCTAATGTGGAACAGATAATCTAAGGCGTACAGCTCCATCCTTGGATGACCTGTGTTGATGCTGCTTTTATTTTGCTCTTTTTGCTCCAACCAATGACTCTGGCCTATTTTTCTAAACGGCTGCCAATGCTGCTATATCAAACTTTGATTTCTGGTTTTCTCGGGTTTGATATAGAGGAGATCCATGTAGCTTGCAGACTGTGTAGCTGTGGACTTTATAAAAAAAATGTCAGGTAAATGACTGCTACTTAAATAATTAAGAGCAGTGAGGTAAATGTCTGTGCTAAGTAAATAATTAAGAGCAGTGAGGTAAATGTCTGTGCTAAGTAAATAATTAAGAGAAGATGTTGTCGCGATATCCCGGAACATACTGGCTCTCGTCCCGCACGCCTGATCCAATCAAAACCTTAAACAGGATGCTTTTTTTGGGATATTTTTCTACTCTTACAGTATCTCCCCGTTATGGATTATCCAGGGAGCCTCTGGAATTAGTGCTGATCCGCCTGTTTCCTGCTGAAGGGGTGCTGTAGTGCCCCCCCCCCCCCTCCCCCACCACCACCACCACCACAGGCAGTGGATTGACTACTGGCACGCTGCCGTCAATCACAGCAGAAAAGCATTTCCGCTGGCCCTTGGCACATCACTGAGTGGAGCTAGTGTGGTTACACAAGGAACTCTGGCTGACTAAATACCCAACGTGAAAAGTATGATGTGATATTCATAAGTTCCATCTGCGTGTTGTGAGGGAGTGAGAGGGTCAGGAGCACACACAGCAGGAGTGTGTGATGTAGCGCTATGTGTTTGTCCCCCTCAGTGATTCTGGTGCCCCCTGGTGGAGGTATGGGGTATGAGCGCCTCTCACGCTTCATTACTCATATTTACAGTCAGGCCAGCCAGGTTAAGCCAACAGCTCACACAAGCTTGTCCCAGAAACTCAGACTGCAGGCTTGGCTGTGTGCCCGAGCTCACTCTAAATCCCGGTGCTGCGCCTCATTGGTCATCATACCTCATACCTCATCCTCAGAGTGAGAGATGGCTGCAGTGAACAAGCTGTCTGCGTTAACCCTGCCTGTAACCCCGCCTGTAACCCCACCCATAACCTTGACCACGACCCCGCCATTAACCTCGCCCTTGACCATGACCCCGCCCTTGACCATGACCGTGACGCTTTAAGCCAGGAGGATTAGAAGCACAGACACACACACACTAGCACATGCTAGTTAAACCGATGTTGACATGGCTGTGGAACTGGGCAGTGGAACAGACAGAACCAATATGTCATGGTTATAGGATGGCAGAAGCTTCCATTTAGTGCTCTAATGATGCTGTGTTTACACTCACTTTGGGAATGTTCTTTGCCAGGTCTGCCTCTGTTGCTCACAGTCAATTGATGGTTGGAACTCATAACATCTTTGCAGCTTCAACTGCAGTTAAAACACCGGGGGCCCTATCTTGGCGATCTTGGCGCTTAGTCTAAGCGCATGGCGTAAAGTCCATTTTGGGCGTGTCCAAGTCCACTTTTGCTATTTTAACGGCGTGTTTTTTTGGCGCTAAGCACGGCGCAAGGTGCAACTGGGCTGAACCTAGTCGCTTCATTAATTATAGGTGTGTCTTGGGCGTGACATGCAATAAACCAATCAAAATGTCATAATCCATTCCCTTTAAAAGCCTGCTTTTCCACCTTGGCGGATTGCTTGATGGCGAAACAGACATGCTCGTGCGTGTTTAGTACGATCAAGGAATAGGCTAAATGGAGTATGATCAATATTATTCGGACTAACCATTAGCCTATGAGTTCCCGGTAATTCCAGACAGGGCTGTTATTTTACAAAATATATGCGGTTAAATTTCGTTAAAAGGACCTGCAACAGCAGAGAATAAGCTATCAATGGCTTCAGTCTCACCTTAGAAAACGCCAAATTAGCCTGCTTGTTCAGCGAATTTCGTTTGATTATGCAATGAAAGTGTCAAACATCAATTCCAAGCGGCTGTTCTCATGGAGTTCTCGAAGTTCAAGCTTCATCCAAAGTTCATTAGGCTACCTGCATAGTAGGCTAATATTGATTAATAACATACATACCGTTATTTTGCCTTAATGATGACACTAAATAGCCTACAATAAAGCTGTCAGGTTCGCAACCCATATGTTCACGCATATTTCCCCTTGTTTAATAATGTCCTGTTTATGGAAATGTGACCAACCTGTTTTACTCGTAGCGTAATCCTTTAAAACAATCCACTTTCCCAGGAAGACCGTGAAACGTGCGACTTACAGCAGGGGAAACAGAGAACATGCAGCGCAAGTGCAGAGAATGGCATTAAAATTAATTGTGAATTAATTGTGTAACGTGCTGCAAATTTGTTTTAGTTTCTAATTAGACGCTTAGTTCTCTTTAAAATCGTTTTGTTCAGTTATGGAATAACGGGTGAAATCAGCTGGGTTTTAAACGGTGAGAGTATGGAAACCTGGTCACTGTAATTTAAAAAATATGAAGGACGAAGAATAGCTAAGGTTACAATTTAGTTAACATGGTGACATCTCCATTTTTTAACCATAGGCTATCGAAAAAAACCTTATGCACAGCGAATCCGCTGTAGCCTAGGCTATTTGAAAAACAATAAATGCAATATTCACTGGACAAGGTTTTGAACTTTTTTCAGTCACAAACCATTCTATTTACTTACAGGCTGTATTCATAGATAAACAGAGCTGTATTGTAATGACATCTGAAGCGCATTTTCAGAACTTAAATGTCCGTCTATTGCCGTGCGCGAGTTTTCCATTGAATGACAATTCACGCATTAGGTGTAAATGACAATTCGCGCATTAGGCTTGATATAGGTGTTATCAGCTGCTTTTTAATGGATAGCCATTGTACCGTACCATCGCACATCGCCTGTATAGTGGGCTGAAAGCAATTTAATGTGCATGGCATTCCCCTTCGCTGAGGGAAAGGTAGGCTATGGACCCTTTTATTATTATGTATTTTTTGATATAGGCTACACAATAATACTATTTCAGATTGTAATCTTGATATTTTAATCATGCTTGTGCGCGCCCCTGTGTGTAACAGACAGGATGGTACGCGCTTTGTGCACACGCCTTTGTAGACGCACTTATATGCGCCGTTAAAATAACATGTATACAACTGCGACATGACTTTAGACCAGGTCTGTGGTGGTTCTAGCGCAAGCGCTTTCTGCTGGCTCAAGATAGCAATACGCCAAAAATAATCCTGGCCACTCCTCATCTTAAGACCAACACGCCCAAACGGCGCAAGAGTACATGCTAGTTAAGCGGCGTGAGCGTTAGGCGTTATAATGCGCCTACCGCCGGGTGTAAGATAGCAAAGACACTTGCGTTTGGGTTAGCGCCGCTTTGCGCCGGGTGTAAGATAGGGCCCCAGGTCATTTGCTCTTTTACCAAACCCAATGGTACCCACACAAGATTCCACTGAACTTTGCCCCACATTTGTTATGTTGTTATGTTCTACCAGAGTTGTGCAGTCAATGGCCGTTTTTTTGCTCATGGTAGAATCCGTTATCATGGGTCACAGTATAGCTGTGCAGTTCTGGATAAGGGATATTTAGAAGTTCAGACAAGCTGATTTTAGAATCTGTTATCATGGGTCACAGTATAGCTGTCCGGTTCTGGATAAGGGATATTTAGAAGTTCAGACAAGCTGATGGTAGAATCCGTTATCATAGGTCTCAGTATAGCTGTGCAGTTCTGGATAAGGGATATTTAGAAGTTCAGACAAGCTGATGGTAGAATCCGTTATCATGGGTCTCAGTATAGCTGTGCAGTTCTGGATAACGGATATTTAGAAGTTCAGACAAGCTGATTTTAGAATCTGTTATCATGGGTCACAGTATAGCTGTCCGGTTCTGGATTAGGGATATTTAGAAGTTCAGACAAGCTGTCTCAGAACCAGAATCACAGACAGACTTTCTGGCACAGCACTGACTTTTCAGGGATAGATCAAGGATTTATAAGGATTAAGGAAGGAAAATCCCCAAAGGCTACTTTGCAAATCTGCCTGGAAGTCTCAGGAAATCATCCTACTTTTCCCTTGCTGAGTATGTAATGTTGTACCATTTAAATGCATCATTATGCGGTTTGGAAACTTGTGAAAAGAAGCATTTTTATTTTCTGGTCTTTATTTTTTTTTTTCCAGGAACATGTGTATTTGTTCAGTTCTTTAAAAAGCCAGCAGCTCAGTAGTCAGTCTGAATGGTTTTTTATTGGTTAATATGAATAATACCTGATTTTGGTTGGTTAATATGAATAATACCTGTTTTGGTTGGTTAATATGAAAAAGTGCTCATTTTCACCCCTCTTGTCAAATCAGGTGACGTTCCGCACGAGGATCTATCACTGCAATATTAACAGCCAGGGTGTGATCTGCCTGGACATACTAAAGGACAATTGGAGTCCCGCCCTCACCATCTCCAAGGTCCTTCTGTCCATCTGCTCCCTCCTGACAGACTGCAACCCTGGTGAGTGCAAGTGCAGTCAGTCAGTCAGTCAGTCAGTCAGTCTGTCTGTCCATGGGAATCCTGCTGATTAGCTATAGCAGTGGTTCCCAAACTCGGTCCTGGGGCCCCCCCTGTGTATGCTGGTTTTCGTTCCAACCACAATTGCAATCCCAGAATTCTAACAAGCTGTAAATTTTTGTTAATTAGGTGCTTTTCATGTTTAGAGAGATTATTTACCCTCTTAAGTTACATTATATCAGAAATAGCTACGCATGCCATGTAGAATAAACGCCCCATGTTCACATTGTGTGTGTGTGTGTGTGTGTGTGTGTGTGTGTGTGTGTGTGTGTGTGTGTGTGTGTGTGTGTGTGTGTGTGTGTGTGTGTGTGTGGTGTGTGTGTGGTGTGTGTGTGTGTGTGTGTGTGTGTGTGTGTGTGTGCCTGCACAAGTGTGTTTGTGTGTGTGCGATCACGATACTAGGCCAGGTATGCCTAGGTAGTCTCAGAAATGCTAATGCTAATTCATGCAAAATACCGAGATGCTAAACATGTAAAATAATATGCATATAATTGGAAGAGTTGCAGACATAAATTCACAGAGCACACCTGGCTTAACACAGTTGTCAAGTTCTTATTCTGAAGAGACGCTTATGTTACTTTTTCCTTGTTCTTTAGCTTTTGTGAATTTCTCCTGTGCAGTTTATTACGTTATTAAAAAGCTGGACCCGCTTGTATGGTCTGACCTGTGTGCACACAAACCTTCAGGCTCCCTCAGTACCCCTCACCTGGCTGCTTGTGTCTTGCTGACAGTGACGTAACCAAAGTTGATAAAGGGATACCCATTTTGAGTCGGGACTGAGTTATCCAGGGAGCAATTTCACATACCATTCCACAATCCTCTAATTCTGTTTGCTTTCAGATGTAGGATAATCTTATATTTACATATCAGTAAAGTCAAAAGCATAAGTAAAAGCATATTTTGAATGTAGGTTAAGTGAGGGTTCCAGCACGCAATATCGCTTGTGTTCAGTATTAAGAGTGCTGAACATTTTAACAAGGGCATTGACTGTTGGAACCGGTGGATTCAGAAAATACACATTTTACCTAACCCTCACTTACCGAACATAATTGGAGTTCCCATAATTGGAGGTTGTCCTATAGCATACTAAATTGTACTATTGAGTAAACTGCGGTAAACCCTGAGAAAGTTAAAAACTTTTTCTAATCGACTGGTCTTAGATTGATTGATTTTATTTTGAAATTAAAATTATTATGGCATACCAGGCAAAGAGAGAGATGCCTCATTTACCCTCCACTGCTGACCTACCAGAATTCTCTGGTCAGTCAAGTTTGGATCAGCAGTGGTACCCTCATGATCTCGGAATGGCAATGCTTGATAACCCAGTTTTATCAAGCATTGCCGAATTTGTAGAACAGCTGAATGCAATGGACCAGCTTAAGGAGGAGGCACTCTACAATCTGATTTCTCCAGATAGTGATGAAACTGAGTGCAAAATTGTCCAAGGGATAAGGTTGTACCTAGAGAAAACACATAATTTTTTCTACCTTCGTCGGTCAAAGCAGGCATGGGATGAGGTAAACCATTGGAAACTGGCTTGGGAAAAGCACCACTGTAAGTCAAAAGTTACTGCCAAACAAGTTTGGGGAAACCGCTCTGTGGCTTGCGTCACACCAGCCACCACAGAGGATGTGACCCCACAGGACGTGGAATCCGCTGCTGCAGTCCTCTCAGCCGAGCCAGTTGAGGAGACCGTTGCACCTCTGGAGGCAGAACCTGCTACTGCGAGCACATCATTCAAGGCAGTTAAGAAGACTGGCACACCCTTGGAGGCAGAACCTGCTCCTGCAGACACAGCAGCCCAGCCTGGTGAGGAGTCCGGCACCCCTCATCAAAGGAAGCATCGCTCTTCTGTCAGATCTTCAAAGGGGTCCCGCAGGAAGCACATGAGGAAGCCAACCCCCAGCCGTTTTATGACCCCTCGGGCCCTCAAAGCCTCCGGCAGAGTATTGTCTTGCACTCCAAAGCAAGTTGGAACAGCAGCTTCCCACACCTAATCTCTCCACCCCCGCACACACACGTCATTTCCGACGTATGAAGTGTCCGTAAATCGGTGATGGACTGGGGGCCTACGAGGGACGATCAGCCCAGCTGCCCAGAGAGGGAACCCAAGCCAAAACTGGCATAGACCCCTGGACAGAGATGAGACGGGCGTGGTTAAGGGGCATCCATGTGCGGAAGAAGCAAGATGACAGGATGCCTTCTGTCATCCCGGTTTGCTGAACGCTGTGGCCCTCCGCTGCCAAAGGACTGCCAGTAACCACACTGGTGTCCTCGGAGGTAAAACTGGCAGCCCCCCCCCCCCCCCCCACATCCCTACCACCACCTTTTAACATAATACCATGCTAGGGCTGGGCGATATGGCTAAAAACTAATATCTCAATATTTTTGAGCCTTTTGGCGATATGCGATATATATCGATATTAAAGCTTTACTATGAAATAGCTTAACAGAGTGATTTGCAATCAGAGTCATATACTTAATGTAAGCAGCCTTTATTTAGTGCAATTATATGTGCACAGCTTGTGCACAACTTATAGGAGCTGCCTCAATGACACAGAATAACTGCCTGGATAAACTCATGCTTGCACTGAACAATGTTTCAAATGTCTACATTGTTTAACACGTGTGTGCAAAAAAGTAATCAAATACAATAAAAAATGAATACAACTTGCTAACAATTGAATGAAAATAAGTTGTTGCACTCTTTCTGAATGACATGGTGTAAAAAAGGCAACAGATTTTTTTTTTCAATAAATTCTAAATATTCGGGATACACAAAACTAGTGCTCACTAAATGATCACAAGGTAGAATGATAGACAATCAGAATCATACAGGCTACTTAAAGTAAAAAATGATGCATGCCTATTTAGTGCAATCATATGTGCACAACTTATTTTAGAAGCTGGCTCAAACAAACTTGCACTAAATAATATATTGTTCCTTTTTTTAACACCTGTGTGTGACTTTGGATAATTTTTTTGAAAGCTATTCTTGAATCTGAAGTATAGCTTTGGAAGCTGCTTCCTCAGAAAAATAATAATTTACTCCTTTGTCTGTATCTCTCAATGGTTAGTTGATTGCTCCCAATAGCATCCCAAACAGTTACGTCTGCAATGTGCTGCGTGGTTGCGCAGCCAGCTCACCGGGTCTTCAAGAACCTAATTTGGCCGCATAACTTAAAGATTTTTTGGCCGCATAAAAAGTGCAGTATAAGCACAACGCAATATTCTTGATGTAGGTTCATTTTGTATCCCCTACAAAATTATATTGAATATTCGAGTAATATTTGATGTATCGCCCATTTTTCTGTCCTTTTTCTAGAGTGTAGGTGCCCTCTCAAATGCTGTTCCTAGACACCTATGGACACAGCTGCCCTGTTCTTGTGATTATTTGAACTGGCAATCCTGTGGACGGTAAATCCTGTCCGTAAGGTTCCCTTGAATGGACTGACGGCGCTTATAACAGGCGGTGCTATCATTAATTGTTCCCCTCTTCACATGTTGCTGTGAGTGAAAAGGTCTAAGCCCTCAAGTCCCAGTCTTCTCCTGCCATTCCCTAAAGGACACCCACAGACGCAAGTGCAACCTGATCCACACCCTGCTGCTGGAAGCTAGCCTAAGGGACTGCAGTCAGCAGTCCATACAACTGGACCCGGGCTAAAGGAGCCAAACGGATTCCGACAGGGAAAGAGGCGCTTCTCCTCCCGTCAGAAGAGAGGTCCTGACCGGACTTTGCCACCTGTGGATCGTCCAGCTGCCTGTCACAGGAGACAGAGCCCCCACACACTGTGCAGAATTGGTAGGGACACTGTTAGGAGTAGGCTGCCTTTCACTCATGCCAATTGCAACATTAATGGGAAAAAGCACTGCATGTACCCAAGGAAGTCCAGGGAACCTCTTTTCCCTTGCCAGTCGAAATACCCTGACTAGAGAAGGAAGAGACTGAACCAGGGTGCCATAACAGCAGTGACACAGAAGAGGGTACACAGAATAATTAAGTAGTGTGCTTGACAAAAATTGCAGAATTATTTTTTATCACTTTATTTGCAATTTCTTGTTCCGGTGGAGTTTTTTAAACAAAAGAATCACGTATAATTAAAAAATAATAATGAAATGTACTGTCCGCAGATGATATGTGCACCATGAATATGACACACGTAGACAGGGATCCAGGTTACTCCCAAACACATACCAGAAAGGACCTCTCCTGCTCCCGTTTAATACAAAAACATGCCTTCACCATCATTATCTTAGTGGTTTCTGAATAAATCATCTGTGCCTTTGCAGTTACTTGTCTTCTGTCAGTAAAGCAATTTGAGTGTCAGTGCTACGGGTACCATAATGGTTAGAGCACTGGGTTTGAAGTCCCAACAAGTAGTGATATGCGTTTAGCAAAATGTGGTCAAATTTTCCTTGAATTAAAAATAGCTAATTAAGTTTAATCCAGGGGTCTACAGCCCTTATCCTAGCGGGCCACAGGGTCTGCTGTATTTGAATCCAGGGGTCTACAGCCCTTATCCTAGCGGGCCACAGGGTCTGCTGTATTTGAATCCAGGGGTATACAGCCCTTATCCTAGTGGGCCACAGGGTCTGCTGTGTTTGAATCCAGGGGTCTACAGCCCTTATCCTAGTGGGCCACATGGTCTGCTGTGTTTGTTGTTACTCAACAATTAAAGCAGTTGATTTTCGGGCTTAATTCACCTCACACAGTGAGTCGAGAGTGGTTTCTGATTGTAAGGTGGATAAAAAACCCAGCAGACCCTGTGGCTGTCCAGCAGCAGTGTTGCAGGCCTTTCATTGGGTTAGTGTCTAATATGTGCTCTTCCCCATGTCTATGGCCTGTATGTCTCCAGCGGATCCATTGGTGGGCAGTATAGCCACACAGTACCTGACCAACAGAGCCGAACATGACAGGATAGCGCGACAGTGGACCAAGAGATACGCCACATAGACCCCGGACATATCTACCACTGAGTAAAGACCCAGGGGACCTTTACAACGTGCAACACATCTTTATAGCCTCTACGATACGGACTTCTGTGTACATGTCATACTGATTGTGCCCTGTGCTTTTACCCTCCTAAGACTGGAAAGAGCCCCTGTACAGGTGAAAGCTACGCGGGGCAGAATTTTGTAGATGTAGATTTAGTTATGTATAAATGCCTACTTGCAAGTCTTGCTTCTTTGGGATATAAAAATGTATTTTGTGATGTAATGAGGAAACTGTTCCTAAAGTCAACCAAATATTATGGTGCATTTTAGCCTAATCCATTATCTGTATGAATAAAGAAAAAAACAACAAAAAAAGAACCTAGCTGTAGGAAATATGTCATTTATATGAAAACCAGATCCATTTGGTTCATACTGTTGTGAACTCTGTTTGACCTTTGTCAGTTTGTAATGAAGACATTTAATTTACCCTTTTGTTGCCCAGCAGAAGTGTAACTCCCTCAAACACAATTAACTCCTCCCCCAAATACATTAAGCTCCTCCCCCAAAGCATAATAAACCCCTCCCCCAGGGTCAGGTGTGCAGTGTGCTGTCACGGATGATTGACGTTCACAGCTGCCATGCAAATACCTAACTGGCCCAATTAGTTACGGGTCATTGTGCGTAATGAGACGCATTTCCGTGCTGTATGTGAACAGTGTTTTTTTAAGTTTTTTTTTTAGGGTTAAACTATGGATATTCTTATGAATGTCTACCTCTACTTATTATATTATTATCATTATGCAGAGGTGGAAATTCAGGGGACATAAAGTAAAAATCCTACCATGTGTTTCTTCCACCCATAGACTCAGCCAGCTGATTTCACGAATTAGTTCTACCTCCTCACTGAAGAATTATGTTAATTAGCAAATCCTGGTGATTGGAGCAAAATACTGGGGATTTCCACCTCTGTCATTATGATTATATTATGATTATAGCGCATAATTCAATCTATTTCTGGTCACTTTAAGCTTTTTAGATGTACTTTTGGTTAATTTCTTTAATAATTGTGAATTTGATGTGGTCTCTGAACAGATGCATTCAGCATATCACAGCCACCTTTACAATAAATGTCACGTTTAATGCAGTTTATTAATAGCCTCAGATGGGGAATAATGTTGTGTAGTACTGTGCTTTGGATCACCAGGGATTTCAGCCTTTAGGGCATATTTTAATTATTTATTGCTGTGAAAATAAAAAGAGAGAGATTGGTGCATTACTGCTATTTACAGAAACCGTTAGCTAACTTAAGGGATGCTTCATATTACTGCAATTTACAGAAACGTTAGCTAACTTAAGGGATGCTTCATATTACTGCTATTTACAGAAACGTTAGCTAACTTAAGGGATGCTTTATTTTCTGTGTTATTAAAAATATATTTCAGTTTTAGTGGATGTGTCCATTGGCTGAGTTTTTGTGTCTGGCAAAGGATATTTTAAATATTTCTGATTTAAAAGTTTATGATAACCTGCAGGCTTTACAGTGACAGGTAAGGGCATTTGGGTGTTATAATAAAAATTATTACCCAATTATTCTTTAAAAAAATTTGTTTAATATTATTTTGGATTGGAACTATTTCTTATGGTGTGTGCAACTGGACTCAAGGAAAGAATATGCACTATATACAAGCTGATTTAGAATGAACTCAACTGTATTTTCCTGCTTTAGTCCACAACAATCCTAAATACCCCTATACCACAAAGCCCATATACCACAAACCCAATAAATGCCTGTATACCACAAATCCCCGAAATGCCCTATCCCGCAAACCCCCTAAATGCCCCTATACCACAAACCAGCTGTCATTGTAAAGCTGGAAGGTCTCCAGAAATGTTTATAAATACCTAAAGTGTACTTCATCACACACACAAACTGCCAGAGCCAATCAAAAACATCCACTAAAACAAAAATAAACCCCATCAAGTGAACTACCCCTTCGGTCCCATTGTGCCTTCCTAACCATTTACATCATTCATTACATACATTTAAAGGACCATTCCATTGCATTATAAAGGAATATTTTGTTTATTTATTGGCTTCTAAATGTAAAGAAAGAATTGGATGCTGAGTTCTGTTTGGGAGTAATTTTCCTTGGATTTGCAGTAGTCATTTGATCTGTTAAGTGTTGCATATTAAGGGCCGGATTCAGAGATGGTCAACTGAAGTCATGCGCTTAAGTGCCTCTTTAACGCAGGATGAGATACGCCATATTCTAACTTGCGCTATGCGGGTGCGTTTCTCAAAATGTGGGTGGCACGGCATGATATTCTAATGAACTGTTTCTTGTACCTGCCCCCTGGGCTGCCAGCTTTCTACTAAAATAAATGTGTGGGAGTATACGTTTTCAACGTGTCAGTGACATTGCCTTTAATAACCGCATTTGCCTTTGTAAAATCCTACCTTTGTGCATCATAGTTGCTGTTGTGAGATGGGGAAGGCAGTGATTGTATTAATCCGTCGCATAGATAAAATGATCATAGCTCCTATTGCGACTTGGATATACCCATCACACAATCAAAAGAAATAATCGCTGGACAGTGCACGCAATATTAAGTAAACAAATAAATCGTTGGATTTAGTGAAAAACAAATCTTTTTGACTAATAATCTTTTTATCTAATAAAGTCATGTAGCCTACGGTGGTTGAGCACAATAGCCTATATGCAACGTCTTCAACTTAATAATTTTGGAGAATCTGTGCTGACACAAATCGTCTCTGAAAGCGAAAATGATCCAGACACTATCAATTAGTCCATCTAATATTGGTCTGGTATGATATACATACCCTACTTTTACATATTTTCTTTTAATGACTGCTCTTTGATAATTGCAAGTTAGCTATGCAAAGGAAAGTATGACCAATATTATGTTCAAATAACATGCACTCAATCTAATATCCATTTATGCGAAAGATGCTGTATTTTTCATAATCTATTGGCTGCGCTAGACATAAACCACCTTTTTTTCCGAACAAAGTTGCGGGAAAAAATGGAGAACTTGCGTACCTTGCAGACACTCCTCCTTTTCATCAAATCTCCACCCCACGCGCGAAATGCCGTGTATATAGCCTACTGGAGAGACGCTTAAACAGCGGATAAGTCAAATGTCTGAATCACAAATGGCTTAAAGGTTGTATCAGCGATTTTTGGTGGAAACATAAATGATCACATTCATCTGATTTTTCCTCACGATCCGCTAGCTGCCCGCCCCATAAGCAGGCCGTCAAAAAAACCGCGTCTCTGTAGGCAGCCTATGCTCCGAGATCGTACACAAAAACAATGGTACTACCAACTACTCAAAACCAAAATAAACAGTATTCCAACCAATCACAATGATCTGCACAAACGTGACGTCACTTCTGAAGCGAAATCCCAAACAAACATACTTATGAATAATTATGTTATGTTTTAAAAAATAGTGTTCAAGCATCCAGAATTATAACCACGTTAATAACGTTTGTAAGAAACCAAACCGTTTGTAAATCCGTCAAGATTTCAGCGAGATAAGAGTATTAGCGTTTGTGCAGATCATTGTGATTGGTTGGAATACTGTTTATTTTGGTTTTGAGTGGTTGGTAGTACCATTTGTTTTTGTGTACGATCTCGGAGCATAGGCTGCCTACAGAGACGCGGTTTTTTGACGGCCTGCTTATGGGGCGGGCAGCTAGCGGATCGTGAGGAAAAAAAAAAATCATTTATGTTTCCACCCAAAATCGCTGATACAACCTTTAAGCTACCCGGAATGTCGGGAGTAAGTCCCATTTGCGCGTGCTTATCTCAACTCTGAATCTGGCCCTAAATGTACCATGTACTGAACATCAAAACAAATGCACCACTCTGTTTTAGTATGTTTTTTTTTCAGAGCGCTAAACTTAAAAAAAAATTAAATGTCTCTGGTTTCTAATTGATCCATTGATCATTAATTCTGCCCCAATGGAAATGACTCCAAAACATTTAATTTCCTCTCTCAAATGTACATGCATGAACAGAATAATCACATTTATTTTGATGCTCAGTGTGTATCGTGGGCCACGATTCGTGGCCCATTTGTATTGTTGAAGATAACATTACAGGTAATATTAACTGTATTATGGGGGGTGGAATTAAAGTGCTCCTCGTTTAAATGGTGTGCTAAGGAACTTCCATGGCTCTGTTTTTGGAGTTGTAAGAAGAGACAGCCCTGTGATTTGGCCTCCCGTCTTCAGAAATATGGGAGACCTGCATGGAGCCAGAGGAGAAATTGGGGTCACACAAGAGATGCATAAGCAGCAAGGAATTTCTGGAAAAGCCCGTGGTTCCCTGATTTATGGATGTTTGTCCAGCACTGATATTTTCCCTCTGTCTCTATATCTAATGCACTACTTTCACACTGAAACGCAACACATGTTTCATTTGTATTCCTTCCTTGGTAAGAGATCAGGTTGAATTAAAGTTTTTACAGTGGTATTGCAGCCTTTAAACTTGTTTTTTTTCTTAGAAAATGTATCTGGCAATAAACTGGAAATGTATTGATCTACTATCCAGGTCGAACCAGATGACATGACGTATGGGAATCATCTCTGGTACTGTGAGTTCCAGGGTTGGGGAAGCGTTTCAGCCAATAATTGTAATTATTTTAATTTCAAAAATAACTTCGACTATGTGAGCGTAACAGGAAAGAAACGGAGAAATGAATGTCAAACAAATATTTGCAAGAGACATTGCGTCTACGTTCACCACACGAGGGAGACAAAGTGACTTGTTTTCTGTAGGTTTTAAAGATATGCGCGTCCCGCAGTGTTTAAATACCAGTAGCAGTTGCGTTAATTTTCCATCAGGGCAAAACGAAGCGTTATCCATATCAAAGTTCAAAATTAGGCTTCTATTGCAAGATATCTGCAATTAAATCACAAGTCGTCTCCTTACTGATAATATGCTGGTAAAAAATATTAGGGGTTTTATGTTGCTGCTGATGTGGACAAATAAATATAATTACCCGAGGTTACACAAAGGATATAGGCTACGGCACGGTCCATTGGTTTATTTACGTATGGGTACATTAAATGGAATGTCAGATCATAATTGTTTAAACTATAACTTTACAAATGGTTGAATCTATTAATAACATCCAGATATTCAGACCAGGCATTACGGCGGCTTTGACCTTGTCGTAACATATCTCAGAAGAGACTTTAAAGAGAGAAGCACTCGAATCTTGTTATAGGGCTGTAGCTATCCGAGCCCGAATGTCCTTTTGGAAATGCGTTGTCCTACAGATATTGTTTCTCCCGGAACTTACCAATGATATTCAGAAGAAGGAAAAATTGTGCATTAACAAATTTGAAACCACGGTAATTTGTTTCAGATAAATAAAAAATGCGTTTGGTGCATTTGTCGGCACGCTGATAGATGCAGACATGAAATAACGCTGCAGACAACAGATCTTGCACATATCCAAACGCCCTCTAGTCGGCAGTTGTCCACATACAAATAGAGATGTGGCTATTTTTGTTGGTTGAACAAGTTCAGATACAGACACATTAAAATATTCCACGTATGCTCAGTAGATGTCAGTCTCGTACCGTACCAGGCAGGCAATGAGTCGGATCTCATATCGCAGGCAGAACAGGGACCGAAAGATTGAAATATGGAACTTAAGCTGATCAAAGAGACTAAAACTGTGACGTGCGCGACTGCAAAAATCGAGTGGATGAAGCAATTGAGAGGATAGAGGAGAGGAGAGAAGCTCAGGGTTTGCAGGTTAGCGTAAGTTGGATGAAACCAGATCCAGGGAAATAAGGAAACTCAGGAAAGGCTGTGAGTAATGATGGCAGTTTGAGTGTCAGAAGGGAGCAGGTCCGCTCCCCTGGACGCCTCCGTTCTCCCATATCTTCCCCCTGAAAGCTTTCAGCCAGACCTCTGATTAATGTGAAGAGAGGAGATTTGGAACACCTGTCCAGGTAAAAAAAGGGACTCTGAAAAGCACCTACATCTCCCTGGAAGTTCTCTTAATTTATTGGTATGCAGTGTTACTGAATAATTAAAGGGCTTTCACTGGCCTAAGGAACACACACACGCACTACAAAATGGCTGATAGAAAGGGTAATGCCACTCATTGTACTGCAACTGGAAAGCATGGGGTTCAGAAAACATGATGTGGGATGAGAGAGATGTTTCTGAAAGTTACTTTTATCTTATACCTTATCATTGGTCAGCACTGGGGGGGGGGGGGTGTACGTCTTGTAGGCTGTAGCCTGGTTGGGAGGGGGGGGGGGGGGGGGGGGGGGTGTACGTCTTGTAGGCTGTAGCCTGGTTGGGAGGGGGGGGGGGGGGGGGGGGGGGTCGTGTATGGCAGGGGTGGGGTTTGGGTGAGTCTGGTGGGCTGTAGCCTGTGTGGCAGAGGGGTTGGGGTCGTGTGTGGCAGGGGTGGGGTTTGGGTCTGGTGGGCTGTAGCCTGTCTCTATAGTGCTGTTCCCCACTGTTTCATTGCCTTCACAAGTAGCAGACAGAGAGATAATGAAGATTAAGTGAACTGTGGATGATTCTCTTTGTGGATTGTCCTCGGGAAAGATCAAAGCCATACGCCTGAAAGGAATGGGAGGCCGTCTGACGATGGCTGCCTGTGATCCCCCCTGTGCTTCACTGTACATAAGGACCAAGATTTCTGTCATGGGAAACCAAGCATTGACCAGGAGATGTTTCAGAGGACGAGGCTCAAAATTGTAACCAGAATTTTATTTTTAATACAGAAAAAATTCTATAGATGAATAATAATAATATTACTAATAATAAGTGTTATTATTTATCTATCAGGACGTGTAGAATGTGTACAGTGCTTTTCTTAAATGCGACAGAAAATAATTGACACAAAAACATTAAATTAAATGGTTAGGTATAGGAAAATTAGAGATATAAGGTTGAAAGCAAGTTTGAAAAGGGTTTTATAATGAGATTTAAAAGAAGACAATCACACAGTCGTGACTCTCAGTTATGATTTCTTTTGCATTGCTTGAATTTGGAGTTTCCCTCTTTCACTGTGCACTCCAAATGCTAACTTGTCAGATGCCACCACTCTAATCTGCTTTGTGTCCCTTACCCCACCACTCTAATCTGCTCTGTGTCCCTTACCCCACCACTCTAATCTGCACTGTATCTCACACCCCACCACTCTAATCTGCACTGTATCCCAAACCCCACCACTCTAATCTGCACTGTATCCCAAACCCCACCACTCTAATCTGCACTGTGTCCCACACCCCACCACTCTAATCTGCTCTGTGTCCCTTACCCCACCACTCTAATCTGCACTGTAACCCAAACCCCACCACTCTAATCTGCACTGTATCCCAACACCACCACTCTAATCTGCACTGTGTCCCACACCACACCACTCTAATATGCTCTGTGTCCCTTACCCCACCACTCTAATCTGCTCTGTGTCCCTTACCCCACCACTCTAATCTGCTCTGTGTCCCAAACCCCACCACTCTAATCTGCACTGTATCCCAAACACCACCACTCTAATCTGCACTGTGTCCCACACCCCACCACTCTAATCTGCTCTGTGTCCCTTACCCCACCACTCTAATCTGCACTGTGTCCCACACCCCACCACTCTAATCTGCTCTGTGTCCCTTACCCCACCACTCTAATCTGCACTGTATCCCAAACCCCACCACTCTAATCTGCAATGTATCCCAAACCCCACCACTCTAATCTGCACTGTATCCCACACCCCACCACTCTAATCTGCACTGTGAACCTTACCCCACCACTCTAATCTGCACTGTGTCCCACACCCCACCACTCTAATCTGCACTGTGTCCCACACCCCACCACTCTAATCTGCACTGTGTCCCACACCCCACCACTCTAATCTTCACTGTGTCCCACACCCCACCACTCTAATGTGCACTGTGTCCCACACCCCACCACTCTAATCTGCACTGTGTACCACACCCCACCACTCTAATCTGCTATGTGTCCCACACCCCACCACTCTAATCTGCTCTGTGTCCCACACCCCACCACTGTAATCTGCACTGTGTCCCTTACCACACCACTCTAATCTGCTCTGTGTCCCTTACCCCACCACTCTAATCTGCACTGTGTCCCACACCCCACCACTCTAATCTGCAATGTGTCCCTTACCCCACCACTCTAATCTGCACTGTATCCCAAACCCCACCACTCTAATCTGCTCTGTGTCCCTTACCCCACCACTCTAATCTGCAATGTGTCCACACCCCACCACTCTAATCTGCACTGTGTCCCACACCCCACCACTCTAATCTGCACTGTGTCCCACACCCTACCACTCTAATCTGCAATGTGTCCCTTACCCCACGACTCTAATCTGCACTGTATCCCAAACCCCACCACTCTAATCTGCTCTGTGTCCCTTACCCCACCACTCTAATCTGCACTGTATCCCACACCCCACCACTCTAATCTGCACTGTGTCCCACACCCTACCACTCTAATCTGCTCTGTGTCCCTTACCCCACCACTCTAATCTGCACTGTATCCCACACCCCACCACTCTAATCTGCACTGTGTCCCTTAGCCCACCACTCTAATCTGCACTGTGTCCCACACCCCACCACTCTAATCTGCTCTGTGTTCCACACCCCACCACTCTAATCTGCACTGTGTCCCTTAGCCCACCACTCTAATCTGCACTGTGTCCCACACCCCACCACTCTAATCTGCTCTGTGTTCCACACCCCACCACTCTAATCTGCACTGTGTCCCACACCCCACCACTCTAATCTTCACTGTGTCCCACACCCCACCACTCTAATGTGCACTGTGTCCCACACCCCACCACTCTAATCTGCACTGTGTACCACACCCCACCACTCTAATCTGCTATGTGTCCCACACCCCACCACTCTAATCTGCTCTGTGTCCCACACCCCACCACTGTAATCTGCACTGTGTCCCTTACCACACCACTCTAATCTGCTCTGTGTCCCTTACCCCACCACTCTAATCTGCACTGTGTCCCACACCCCACCACTCTAATCTGCAATGTGTCCCTTACCCCACCACTCTAATCTGCACTGTATCCCAAACCCCACCACTCTAATCTGCTCTGTGTCCCTTACCCCACCACTCTAATCTGCAATGTGTCCCACACCCCACCACTCTAATCTGCACTGTGTCCCACACCCCACCACTCTAATCTGCACTGTGTCCCACACCCTACCACTCTAATCTGCAATGTGTCCCTTACCCCACGACTCTAATCTGCACTGTATCCCAAACCCCACCACTCTAATCTGCTCTGTGTCCCTTACCCCACCACTCTAATCTGCACTGTATCCCACACCCCACCACTCTAATCTGCACTGTGTCCCACACCCTACCACTCTAATCTGCTCTGTGTCCCTTACCCCACCACTCTAATCTGCACTGTATCCCACACCCCACCACTCTAATCTGCACTGTGTCCCTTAGCCCACCACTCTAATCTGCTCTGTGTCCCACACCCCACCACTCTAATCTGCACTGTGTCCCTTACCACACCACTCTAATCTTCACTGTGTCCCACACCCCACCACTCTAATCTGCACTGTGTCCCACACCCCACCACTCTAATCTGCACTGTGTCCCGCACCACACCACTCTAATCTGCTCTGTGTCCCACACCCCACCACTCTAATCTGCACTGTGTCCCTTACCACACCACTCTAATCTTCACTGTGTCCCACACCCCACCACTCTAATCTGCTCTGTGTCCCTTACCCCACCACTCTAATCTGCACTGTGTCCCTTACCCCACCACTCTAATCTGCACTGTATCCCAAACCCCACCACTCTAATCTGCTCTGTGTCCCACACCCCACCACTCTAATCTGCACTGTATCCCAAACCCCACCACTCTAATCTGCACTGTGTCCCACACCCCACCACTCTAATCTGCTCTGTGTCCCTTACCCCCCACTCTAATCTGCACTGTATCTCACACCCCACCACTCTAATCTGCACTGTATCCCAAACACCACCACTCTAATCTGCACTGTGTCCCACACCCCACCACTCTAATCTGCTCTGTGTCCCTTACCCCTAATCTGCACTGTGTCCCACACCCCACCACTCTAATCTGCTCTGTGTCCCTTACCCCACCACTCTAATCTGCTCTGTGTCCCACACCCCACCACTCTAATCTGCACTGTGTCCCTTACCACACCACTCTAATCTTCACTGTGTCCCACACCCCACCACTCTAATCTGCACTGTGTCCCACACCCCACCACTCTAATCTGCACTGTGTCCCACACCACACCACTCTAATCTGCTCTGTGTCCCACACCCCACCACTCTAATCTGCACTGTGTCCCTTACCACACCACTCTAATCTTCACTGTGTCCCACACCCCACCACTCTAATCTGCTCTGTGTCCCTTACCCCACCACTCTAATCTGCACTGTGTCCCACACCCCACCACTCTAATCTGCTCTGTGTCCCACACCCCACCACTCTAATCTGCACTGTGTCCCTTACCACACCACTCTAATCTTCACTGTGTCCCACACCCCACCACTCTAATCTGCACTGTGTCCCACACCCCACCACTCTAATCTGCACTGTGTCCCACACCACACCACTCTAATCTGCTTTGTGTCCCACACCCCACCACTCTAATCTGCACTGTGTCCCTTACCACACCACTCTAATCTTCACTGTGTCCCACACCCCACCACTCTAATCTGCACTGTGTCCCAAACCCCACCACTCTAATCAGCACTGTGTCCCACACCCCACCACTCTAATCTGCTCTGTGTCCCACACCCCACCACTCTAATCTGCACTGTGTCCCTTACCACACCACTCTAATCTTCACTGTGTCCCACACCCCACCACTCTAATCTGCACTGTGTCCCAAACCCCACCACTCTAATCAGCACTGTGTCCCACACCCCACCACTCTAATCTGCTCTGTGTCCCTTACCCCACCACTCTAATCTGCAATGTGTCCCTTACCCCACCACTCTAATCTGCACTGTATCCCAAACCCCACCACTCTAATCTGCTCTGTGTCCCACACCCCACCACTCTAATCTGCTCTGTGTCCCTTACCCCGCCACTCTAATCTGCTCTGTGTCCCTTACCCCACCACTCTAATCTGCACTGTATCCCACACCCCACCACTCTAATCTGCACTGTGTCCCTTACCCCACCACTCTAATCTGCACTGTGTCCCACACCCCACCAGTCTAATCTGCTTTGTGTCCCACACCCCACCACTCTAATCTGCACTGTGTCCCACACCCCACCACTCTAATCTGCACTGTGTCCCACACCCCACCACTCTAATCTGCACTGTGTCCCACACACCACCACTCTAATCTGCACTGTGTCCCACACCCCACCACTCTAATCTGCTATGTGTCCCACACCCCACCACTCTAATCTGCACTGTGTCCCACACCCCACCACTCTAATCTGCACTGTGTCCCTTAGCCCACCACTCTAATCTGCACTGTGTCCCACACCCCACCACTCTAATCTGCACTGTGTCCCACACCCTACCACTCTAATCTGCAATGTGTCCCTTACCCCACCACTCTAATCTGCACTGTATCCCAAACCCCACCACTCTAATCTGCTCTGTGTCCCTTACCCCGCCACTCTAATCTGCTCTGTGTCCCTTACCCCACCACTCTAATCTGCACTGTATCCCAAACCACAACACTCTAATCTGCACTGTATCCCACACCCCACCACTCTAATCTGCACTGTGTCCCTTAGCCCACCACTCTAATCTGCACTGTGTCCCACACCCCACCACTCTAATCTGCACTGTGTCCCTTACCACACCACTCTAATCTTCACTGTGTCCCACACCCCACCACTCTAATCTGCACTGTGTCCCACACCCCACCACTCTAATCTGCACTGTGTCCCACACCACACCACTCTAATCTGCTCTGTGTCCCACACCCCACCACTCTAATCTGCACAGTGTCCCTTACCACACCACTCTAATCTTCACTGTGTCCCACACCCCACCACTCTAATCTGCTCTGTGTCCCTTACCCCACCACTCTAATCTGCACTGTGTCCCACACCCCACCACTCTAATCTGCTCTGTGTCCCACACCCCACCACTCTAATCTGCACTGTGTCCCTTACCACACCACTCTAATCTTCACTGTGTCCCACACCCCACCACTCTAATCTGCACTGTGTCCCACACCCCACCAGTCTAATCTGCACTGTGTCCCACACCCCACCACTCTAATCTGCTCTGTGTCCCACACCCCACCACTCTAATCTGCACTGTGTCCCTTACCACACCACTCTAATCTTCACTGTGTCCCACACCCCACCACTCTAATCTGCACTGTGTCCCAAACCCCACCACTCTAATCAGCACTGTGTCCCACACCCCACCACTCTAATCTGCTCTGTGTCCCTTACCCCACCACTCTAATCTGCAATGTGTCCCTTACCCCACCACTCTAATCTGCACTGTATCCCAAACCCCACCACTCTAATCTGCTCTGTGTCCCACACCCCACCACTCTAATCTGCTCTGTGTCCCTTACCCCGCCACTCTAATCTGCTCTGTGTCCCTTACCCCACCACTCTAATCTGCACTGTATCCCACACCCCACCACTCTAATCTGCACTGTGTCCCTTACCCCACCACTCTAATCTGCACTGTGTCCCACACCCCACCAGTCTAATCTGCTTTGTGTCCCACACCCCACCACTCTAATCTGCACTGTGTCCCTTACCACACCCCTCTAATCTTCACTGTGTCCCACACCCCACCACTCTAATCTGCACTGTGTCCCACACCCCACCACTCTAATCTGCACTGTGTCCCACACCCCACCACTCTAATCTGCACTGTGTCCCACACACCACCACTCTAATCTGCTATGTGTCCCACACCCCACCACTCTAATCTGCTATGTGTCCCACACCCCACCACTCTAATCTGCACTGTGTCCCACACCCCACCACTCTAATCTGCACTGTGTCCCTTAGCCCACCACTCTAATCTGCACTGTGTCCCACACCCCACCACTCTAATCTGCACTGTGTCCCACACCCTACCACTCTAATCTGCAATGTGTCCCTTACCCCACCACTCTAATCTGCACTGTATCCCAAACCCCACCACTCTAATCTGCTCTGTGTCCCTTACCCCGCCACTCTAATCTGCTCTGTGTCCCTTACCCCACCACTCTAATCTGCACTGTATCCCAAACCACACCACTCTAATCTGCACTGTATCCCACACCCCACCACTCTAATCTGCACTGTGTCCCTTAGCCCACCACTCTAATCTGCACTGTGTCCCACACCCCACCACTCTAATCTGCACTGTGTCCCACACCCCACCACTCTAATCTGCACTGTGTCCCACACCCCACCACTCTAATCTGCACTGTGTCCCACACCCCACCACTCTAATCTGCACTGTGTCCCACACCCCACCACTCTAATCTGCACTGTGTCCCTTACCCCCCACTCTAATCTGCACTGTGTCCCACACCCCACCACTCTAATCTGCTCTGTGTCCCACACCCCACCACTCTAATCTGCACTGTGTCCCACACACCACCACTCTAATCTGCACTGTGTCCCACACCCCACCACTCTAATCTGCTATGTGTCCCACACCCCACCACTCTAATCTGCACTGTGTCCCACACCCCACCACTCTAATCTGCACTGTGTCCCTTAGCCCACCACTCTAATCTGCACTGTGTCCCACACCCCACCACTCTAATCTGCACTGTGTCCCACACCCTACCACTCTAATCTGCAATGTGTCCCTTACCCCACCACTCTAATCTGCACTGTATCCCAAACCCCACCACTCTAATCTGCTCTGTGTCCCTTACCCCGCCACTCTAATCTGCTCTGTGTCCCTTACCCCACCACTCTAATCTGCACTGTATCCCAAACCACACCACTCTAATCTGCACTGTATCCCACACCCCACCACTCTAATCTGCACTGTGTCCCTTAGCCCACCACTCTAATCTGCACTGTGTCCCACACCCCACCACTCTAATCTGCACTGTGTCCCACACCCCACCACTCTAATCTGCACTGTGTCCCACACCCCACCACTCTAATCTGCACTGTGTCCCACACCCCACCACTCTAATCTGCACTGTGTCCCACACCCCACCACTCTAATCTGCACTGTGTCCCTTACCCCCCACTCTAATCTGCACTGTGTCCCACACCCCACCACTCTAATCTGCTCTGTGTCCCACACCCCACCACTCTAATCTGCACTGTGTCCCACACCACACCACTCTAATCTGCTCTGTGTCCCACACCCCACCACTCTAATCTGCACTGTGTCCCTTACCACACCACTCTAATCTGCTCTGTGTCCCACACCCCACCACTCTAATCTGCACTGTGTCCCTTACCACACCACTCTAATCTTCACTGTGTCCCACACCCCACCACTCTAATCTGCACTGTGTCCCAAACCCCACCACTCTAATCAGCACTGTGTCCCACACCCCACCACTCTAATCTGCACTGTGTCCCTTACCACACCACTCTAATCTGCACTGTGTCCCACACCCTACCACTCTAATCTGCAATGTGTCCCTTACCCCACCACTCTAATCTGCACTGTATCCCAAACCCCACCACTCTAATCTGCTCTGTGTCCCTTACCCCACCACTCTAATCTGCACTGTATCCCACACCCCACCACTCTAATCTGCACAGTGTCCCACACCCCACCACTCTAATCTGCACTGTATCCCACACCCCACCACTCTAATCTGTACTGTGTCCCACACCCCACCACTCTAATCTGCACTGTGTCCCACACCCCACCACTCTAATCTGCTCTGTGTCCCTTACCCCACCACTCTAATCTGCACTGTGTCCCACACCCCACCACTCTAATCTGCTCTGTGTCCCACACCCCACCACTCTAATCTGCACTGTGTCCCTTACCACACAACTCTAATCTTCACTGTGTCCCACACCCCACCACTCTAATCTGCACTGTGTCCCACACCCCACCACTCTAATCTGCACTGTGTCCCACACCCCACCACTCTAATCTGCACTGTGTCCCACACCCCACCACTCTAATCTGCAATGTGTCCCACACCCCACCACTCTAATCTGCACTGTGTCCCACACCCCACCACTCTAATCTGCACTGTGTCCCACACCCTACCACTCTAATCTGCAATGTGTCCCTTACCCCACCACTCTAATCTGCACTGTATCCCAAACCCCACCACTCTAATCTGCTCTGTGTCCCTTACCCCGCCACTCTAATCTGCTCTGTGTCCCTTACCCCACCACTCTAATCTGCACTGTATCCCACACCCCACCACTCTAATCTGCACTGTGTCCCTTAGCCCACCACTCTAATCTGCACTGTGTCCCACACCCCACCACTCTAATCTGCTCTGTGTTCCACACCCCACCACTCTAATCTGCACTGTGTCCCTTACCACACCACTCTAATCTTCACTGTGTCCCACACCCCACCACTCTAATCTGCACTGTGTCCCACACCCCACCACTCTAATCTGCACTGTGTCCCACACCCCACCACTCTAATCTGCACTGTGTCCCACACCCCACCACTCTAATCTGCACTGTGTCCCACACCCCACCACTCTAATCTGCACTGTGTCCCACACCCCACCACTCTAATCTGCTCTGTGTCCCACACCCCACCACTCTAATCTGCACTGTGTCCCTTACCACACCACTCTAATCTTCACTGTGTCCCACACCCCACCACTCTAATCTGCACTGTGTCCCAAACCCCACCACTCTAATCAGCACTGTGTCCCACACCCCACCACTCTAATCTGCTCTGTGTCCCTTACCCCACCACTCTAATCTGCAATGTGTCCCTTACCCCACCACTCTAATCTGCACTGTATCCCAAACCCCACCACTCTAATCTTCACTGTGTCCCACACCCCACCACTCTAATCTGCACTGTGTCCCACACCCCACCACTCTAATCTGCACTGTGTCCCACACCACACCACTCTAATCTGCTCTGTGTCCCACACCCCACCACTCTAATCTGCACTGTGTCCCTTACCACACCACTCTAATCTTCACTGTGTCCCACACCCCACCACTCTAATCTGCTCTGTGTCCCTTACCCCACCACTCTAATCTGCACTGTGTCCCACACCCCACCACTCTAATCTGCTCTGTGTCCCACACCCCACCACTCTAATCTGCACTGTGTCCCTTACCACACCAGTCTAATCTTCACTGTGTCCCACACCCCACCACTCTAATCTGCACTGTGTCCCACACCCCACCACTCTAATCTGCACTGTGTCCCACACCACACCACTCTAATCTGCTTTGTGTCCCACACCCCACCACTCTAATCTGCACTGTGTCCCTTACCACACCACTCTAATCTTCACTGTGTCCCACACCCCACCACTCTAATCTGCACTGTGTCCCAAACCCCACCACTCTAATCAGCACTGTGTCCCACACCCCACCACTCTAATCTGCTCTGTGTCCCACACCCCACCACTCTAATCTGCACTGTGTCCCTTACCACACCACTCTAATCTTCACTGTGTCCCACACCCCACCACTCTAATCTGCACTGTGTCCCAAACCCCACCACTCTAATCAGCACTGTGTCCCACACCCCACCACTCTAATCTGCTCTGTGTCCCTTACCCCACCACTCTAATCTGCAATGTGTCCCTTACCCCACCACTCTAATCTGCACTGTATCCCAAACCCCACCACTCTAATCTGCTCTGTGTCCCACACCCCACCACTCTAATCTGCTCTGTGTCCCTTACCCCGCCACTCTAATCTGCTCTGTGTCCCTTACCCCACCACTCTAATCTGCACTGTATCCCACACCCCACCACTCTAATCTGCACTGTGTCCCTTACCCCACCACTCTAATCTGCACTGTGTCCCACACCCCACCAGTCTAATCTGCTTTGTGTCCCACACCCCACCACTCTAATCTGCACTGTGTCCCTTACCACACCCCTCTAATCTTCACTGTGTCCCACACCCCACCACTCTAATCTGCACTGTGTCCCACACCCCACCACTCTAATCTGCACTGTGTCCCACACCCCACCACTCTAATCTGCACTGTGTCCCACACACCACCACTCTAATCTGCACTGTGTCCCACACCCCACCACTCTAATCTGCTATGTGTCCCACACCCCACCACTCTAATCTGCACTGTGTCCCACACCCCACCACTCTAATCTGCACTGTGTCCCTTAGCCCACCACTCTAATCTGCACTGTGTCCCACACCCCACCACTCTAATCTGCACTGTGTCCCACACCCTACCACTCTAATCTGCAATGTGTCCCTTACCCCACCACTCTAATCTGCACTGTATCCCAAACCCCACCACTCTAATCTGCTCTGTGTCCCTTACCCCGCCACTCTAATCTGCTCTGTGTCCCTTACCCCACCACTCTAATCTGCACTGTTTCCCAAACCACAACACTCTAATCTGCACTGTATCCCACACCCCACCACTCTAATCTGCACTGTGTCCCTTAGCCCACCACTCTAATCTGCACTGTGTCCCACACCCCACCACTCTAATCTGCACTGTGTCCCTTACCACACCACTCTAATCTTCACTGTGTCCCACACCCCACCACTCTAATCTGCACTGTGTCCCACACCCCACCACTCTAATCTGCACTGTGTCCCACACCACACCACTCTAATCTGCTCTGTGTCCCACACCCCACCACTCTAATCTGCACAGTGTCCCTTACCACACCACTCTAATCTTCACTGTGTCCCACACCCCACCACTCTAATCTGCTCTGTGTCCCTTACCCCACCACTCTAATCTGCACTGTGTCCCACACCCCACCACTCTAATCTGCTCTGTGTCCCACACCCCACCACTCTAATCTGCACTGTGTCCCTTACCACACCACTCTAATCTTCACTGTGTCCCACACCCCACCACTCTAATCTGCACTGTGTCCCACACCCCACCAGTCTAATCTGCACTGTGTCCCACACCCCACCACTCTAATCTGCTCTGTGTCCCACACCCCACCACTCTAATCTGCACTGTGTCCCTTACCACACCACTCTAATCTTCACTGTGTCCCACACCCCACCACTCTAATCTGCACTGTGTCCCAAACCCCACCACTCTAATCAGCACTGTGTCCCACACCCCACCACTCTAATCTGCTCTGTGTCCCTTACCCCACCACTCTAATCTGCAATGTGTCCCTTACCCCACCACTCTAATCTGCACTGTATCCCAAACCCCACCACTCTAATCTGCTCTGTGTCCCACACCCCACCACTCTAATCTGCTCTGTGTCCCTTACCCCGCCACTCTAATCTGCTCTGTGTCCCTTACCCCACCACTCTAATCTGCACTGTATCCCACACCCCACCACTCTAATCTGCACTGTGTCCCTTACCCCACCACTCTAATCTGCACTGTGTCCCACACCCCACCAGTCTAATCTGCTTTGTGTCCCACACCCCACCACTCTAATCTGCACTGTGTCCCTTACCACACCCCTCTAATCTTCACTGTGTCCCACACCCCACCACTCTAATCTGCACTGTGTCCCACACCCCACCACTCTAATCTGCACTGTGTCCCACACCCCACCACTCTAATCTGCACTGTGTCCCACACACCACCACTCTAATCTGCTATGTGTCCCACACCCCACCACTCTAATCTGCTATGTGTCCCACACCCCACCACTCTAATCTGCACTGTGTCCCACACCCCACCACTCTAATCTGCACTGTGTCCCTTAGCCCACCACTCTAATCTGCACTGTGTCCCACACCCCACCACTCTAATCTGCACTGTGTCCCACACCCTACCACTCTAATCTGCAATGTGTCCCTTACCCCACCACTCTAATCTGCACTGTATCCCAAACCCCACCACTCTAATCTGCTCTGTGTCCCTTACCCCGCCACTCTAATCTGCTCTGTGTCCCTTACCCCACCACTCTAATCTGCACTGTATCCCAAACCACACCACTCTAATCTGCACTGTATCCCACACCCCACCACTCTAATCTGCACTGTGTCCCTTAGCCCACCACTCTAATCTGCACTGTGTCCCACACCCCACCACTCTAATCTGCACTGTGTCCCACACCCCACCACTCTAATCTGCACTGTGTCCCACACCCCACCACTCTAATCTGCACTGTGTCCCACACCCCACCACTCTAATCTGCACTGTGTCCCACACCCCACCACTCTAATCTGCACTGTGTCCCTTACCCCCCACTCTAATCTGCACTGTGTCCCACACCCCACCACTCTAATCTGCTCTGTGTCCCACACCCCACCACTCTAATCTGCACTGTGTCCCACACACCACCACTCTAATCTGCACTGTGTCCCACACCCCACCACTCTAATCTGCTATGTGTCCCACACCCCACCACTCTAATCTGCACTGTGTCCCACACCCCACCACTCTAATCTGCACTGTGTCCCTTAGCCCACCACTCTAATCTGCACTGTGTCCCACACCCCACCACTCTAATCTGCACTGTGTCCCACACCCTACCACTCTAATCTGCAATGTGTCCCTTACCCCACCACTCTAATCTGCACTGTATCCCAAACCCCACCACTCTAATCTGCTCTGTGTCCCTTACCCCGCCACTCTAATCTGCTCTGTGTCCCTTACCCCACCACTCTAATCTGCACTGTATCCCAAACCACACCACTCTAATCTGCACTGTATCCCACACCCCACCACTCTAATCTGCACTGTGTCCCTTAGCCCACCACTCTAATCTGCACTGTGTCCCACACCCCACCACTCTAATCTGCACTGTGTCCCACACCCCACCACTCTAATCTGCACTGTGTCCCACACCCCACCACTCTAATCTGCACTGTGTCCCACACCCCACCACTCTAATCTGCACTGTGTCCCACACCCCACCACTCTAATCTGCACTGTGTCCCTTACCCCCCACTCTAATCTGCACTGTGTCCCACACCCCACCACTCTAATCTGCTCTGTGTCCCACACCCCACCACTCTAATCTGCACTGTGTCCCTTACCACACCACTCTAATCTTCACTGTGTCCCACACCCCACCACTCTAATCTGCACTGTGTCCCACACCCCACCACTCTAATCTGCACTGTGTCCCACACCACACCACTCTAATCTGCTCTGTGTCCCACACCCCACCACTCTAATCTGCACTGTGTCCCTTACCACACCACTCTAATCTTCACTGTGTCCCACACCCCACCACTCTAATCTGCACTGTGTCCCAAACCCCACCACTCTAATCAGCACTGTGTCCCACACCCCACCACTCTAATCTGCACTGTGTCCCTTACCACACCACTCTAATCTGCACTGTGTCCCACACCCCACCACTCTAATCTGCTCTGTGTCCCTTACCCCACCACTCTAATCTGCACTGTGTCCCACACCCCACCACTCTAATCTGCTCTGTGTCCCACACCCCACCACTCTAATCTGCACTGTGTCCCTTACCACACAACTCTAATCTTCACTGTGTCCCACACCCCACCACTCTAATATGCACTGTGTCCCACACCCCACCACTCTAATCTGCACTGTGTCCCACACCCCACCACTCTAATCTGCACTGTGTCCCACACCCCACCACTCTAATCTGCAATGTGTCCCACACCCCACCACTCTAATCTGCACTGTGTCCCACACCCCACCACTCTAATCTGCACTGTGTCCCACACCCTACCACTCTAATCTGCAATGTGTCCCTTACCCCACCACTCTAATCTGCACTGTATCCCAAACCCCACCACTCTAATCTGCTCTGTGTCCCTTACCCCGCCACTCTAATCTGCTCTGTGTCCCTTACCCCACCACTCTAATCTGCACTGTATCCCACACCCCACCACTCTAATCTGCACTGTGTCCCTTAGCCCACCACTCTAATCTGCACTGTGTCCCACACCCCACCACTCTAATCTGCTCTGTGTTCCACACCCCACCACTCTAATCTGCACTGTGTCCCTTACCACACCACTCTAATCTTCACTGTGTCCCGCACCCCACCACTCTAATCTGCACTGTGTCCCACACCCCACCACTCTAATCTGCACTGTGTCCCACACCCCACCACTCTAATCTGCACTGTGTCCCACACCCCACCACTCTAATCTGCACTGTGTCCCACACCCCACCACTCTAATCTGCACTGTGTCCCACACCCCACCACTCTAATCTGCTCTGTGTCCCACACCCCACCACTCTAATCTGCACTGTGTCCCTTACCACACCACTCTAATCTTCACTGTGTCCCACACCCCACCACTCTAATCTGCACTGTGTCCCAAACCCCACCACTCTAATCAGCACTGTGTCCCACACCCCACCACTCTAATCTGCTCTGTGTCCCTTACCCCACCACTCTAATCTGCAATGTGTCCCTTACCCCACCACTCTAATCTGCACTGTATCCCAAACCCCACCACTCTAATCTGCTCTGTGTCCCACACCCCACCACTCTAATCTGCTCTGTGTCCCTTACCCCGCCACTCTAATCTGCTCTGTGTCCCTTACCCCACCACTCTAATCTGCACTGTATCCCACACCCCACCACTCTAATCTGCACTGTGTCCCTTACCCCACCACTCTAATCTGCACTGTGTCCCACACCCCACCAGTCTAATCTGCTTTGTGTCCCACACCCCACCACTCTAATCTGCACTGTGTCCCTTACCACACCCCTCTAATCTTCACTGTGTCCCACACCCCACCACTCTAATCTGCACTGTGTCCCACACCCCACCACTCTAATCTGCACTGTGTCCCACACCCCACCACTCTAATCTGCACTGTGTCCCACACACCACCACTCTAATCTGCTATGTGTCCCACACCCCACCACTCTAATCTGCTATGTGTCCCACACCCCACCACTCTAATCTGCACTGTGTCCCACACCCCACCACTCTAATCTGCACTGTGTCCCTTAGCCCACCACTCTAATCTGCACTGTGTCCCACACCCCACCACTCTAATCTGCACTGTGTCCCACACCCTACCACTCTAATCTGCAATGTGTCCCTTACCCCACCACTCTAATCTGCACTGTATCCCAAACCCCACCACTCTAATCTGCTCTGTGTCCCTTACCCCGCCACTCTAATCTGCTCTGTGTCCCTTACCCCACCACTCTAATCTGCACTGTATCCCAAACCACACCACTCTAATCTGCACTGTATCCCACACCCCACCACTCTAATCTGCACTGTGTCCCTTAGCCCACCACTCTAATCTGCACTGTGTCCCACACCCCACCACTCTAATCTGCACTGTGTCCCACACCCCACCACTCTAATCTGCACTGTGTCCCACACCCCACCACTCTAATCTGCACTGTGTCCCACACCCCACCACTCTAATCTGCACTGTGTCCCACACCCCACCACTCTAATCTGCACTGTGTCCCTTACCCCCCACTCTAATCTGCACTGTGTCCCACACCCCACCACTCTAATCTGCTCTGTGTCCCACACCCCACCACTCTAATCTGCACTGTGTCCCACATACCACCACTCTAATCTGCACTGTGTCCCACACCCCACCACTCTAATCTGCTATGTGTCCCACACCCCACCACTCTAATCTGCACTGTGTCCCACACCCCACCACTCTAATCTGCACTGTGTCCCTTAGCCCACCACTCTAATCTGCACTGTGTCCCACACCCCACCACTCTAATCTGCACTGTGTCCCACACCCTACCACTCTAATCTGCAATGTGTCCCTTACCCCACCACTCTAATCTGCACTGTATCCCAAACCCCACCACTCTAATCTGCTCTGTGTCCCTTACCCCGCCACTCTAATCTGCTCTGTGTCCCTTACCCCACCACTCTAATCTGCACTGTATCCCAAACCACACCACTCTAATCTGCACTGTATCCCACACCCCACCACTCTAATCTGCACTGTGTCCCTTAGCCCACCACTCTAATCTGCACTGTGTCCCACACCCCACCACTCTAATCTGCACTGTGTCCCACACCCCACCACTCTAATCTGCACTGTGTCCCTTAGCCCACCACTCTAATCTGCACTGTGTCCCACACCCCACCACTCTAATCTGCACTGTGTCCCTTACCACACCACTCTAATCTTCACTGTGTCCCACACCCCACCACTCTAATCTGCACTGTGTCCCACACCCCACCACTCTAATCTGCACTGTGTCCCACACCACACCACTCTAATCTGCTCTGTGTCCCACACCCCACCACTCTAATCTGCACAGTGTCCCTTACCACACCACTCTAATCTTCACTGTGTCCCACACCCCACCACTCTAATCTGCTCTGTGTCCCTTACCCCACCACTCTAATCTGCACTGTGTCCCACACCCCACCACTCTAATCTGCTCTGTGTCCCACACCCCACCACTCTAATCTGCACTGTGTCCCTTACCACACCACTCTAATCTTCACTGTGTCCCACACCCCACCACTCTAATCTGCACTGTGTCCCACACCCCACCAGTCTAATCTGCACTGTGTCCCACACCCCACCACTCTAATCTGCTCTGTGTCCCACACCCCACCACTCTAATCTGCACTGTGTCCCTTACCACACCACTCTAATCTTCACTGTGTCCCACACCCCACCACTCTAATCTGCACTGTGTCCCAAACCCCACCACTCTAATCAGCACTGTGTCCCACACCCCACCACTCTAATCTGCTCTGTGTCCCTTACCCCACCACTCTAATCTGCAATGTGTCCCTTACCCCACCACTCTAATCTGCACTGTATCCCAAACCCCACCACTCTAATCTGCTCTGTGTCCCACACCCCACCACTCTAATCTGCTCTGTGTCCCTTACCCCGCCACTCTAATCTGCTCTGTGTCCCTTACCCCACCACTCTAATCTGCACTGTATCCCACACCCCACCACTCTAATCTGCACTGTGTCCCTTACCCCACCACTCTAATCTGCACTGTGTCCCACACCCCACCAGTCTAATCTGCTTTGTGTCCCACACCCCACCACTCTAATCTGCACTGTGTCCCTTACCACACCCCTCTAATCTTCACTGTGTCCCACACCCCACCACTCTAATCTGCACTGTGTCCCACACCCCACCACTCTAATCTGCACTGTGTCCCACACCCCACCACTCTAATCTGCACTGTGTCCCACACACCACCACTCTAATCTGCTATGTGTCCCACACCCCACCACTCTAATCTGCTATGTGTCCCACACCCCACCACTCTAATCTGCACTGTGTCCCACACCCCACCACTCTAATCTGCACTGTGTCCCTTAGCCCACCACTCTAATCTGCACTGTGTCCCACACCCCACCACTCTAATCTGCACTGTGTCCCACACCCTACCACTCTAATCTGCAATGTGTCCCTTACCCCACCACTCTAATCTGCACTGTATCCCAAACCCCACCACTCTAATCTGCTCTGTGTCCCTTACCCCGCCACTCTAATCTGCTCTGTGTCCCTTACCCCACCACTCTAATCTGCACTGTATCCCAAACCACACCACTCTAATCTGCACTGTATCCCACACCCCACCACTCTAATCTGCACTGTGTCCCTTAGCCCACCACTCTAATCTGCACTGTGTCCCACACCCCACCACTCTAATCTGCACTGTGTCCCACACCCCACCACTCTAATCTGCACTGTGTCCCACACCCCACCACTCTAATCTGCACTGTGTCCCACACCCCACCACTCTAATCTGCACTGTGTCCCACACCCCACCACTCTAATCTGCACTGTGTCCCTTACCCCCCACTCTAATCTGCACTGTGTCCCACACCCCACCACTCTAATCTGCTCTGTGTCCCACACCCCACCACTCTAATCTGCACTGTGTCCCACACACCACCACTCTAATCTGCACTGTGTCCCACACCCCACCACTCTAATCTGCTATGTGTCCCACACCCCCACCACTCTAATCTGCACTGTGTCCCACACCCCACCACTCTAATCTGCACTGTGTCCCTTAGCCCACCACTCTAATCTGCACTGTGTCCCACACCCCACCACTCTAATCTGCACTGTGTCCCACACCCTACCACTCTAATCTGCAATGTGTCCCTTACCCCACCACTCTAATCTGCACTGTATCCCAAACCCCACCACTCTAATCTGCTCTGTGTCCCTTACCCCGCCACTCTAATCTGCTCTGTGTCCCTTACCCCACCACTCTAATCTGCACTGTATCCCAAACCACACCACTCTAATCTGCACTGTATCCCACACCCCACCACTCTAATCTGCACTGTGTCCCTTAGCCCACCACTCTAATCTGCACTGTGTCCCACACCCCACCACTCTAATCTGCACTGTGTCCCACACCCCACCACTCTAATCTGCACTGTGTCCCACACCCCACCACTCTAATCTGCACTGTGTCCCCACACCCCACCACTCTAATCTGCACTGTGTCCCACACCCCACCACTCTAATCTGCACTGTGTCCCTTACCCCCCCACTCTAATCTGCACTGTGTCCCACACCCCACCACTCTAATCTGCTCTGTGTCCCACACCCCACCACTCTAATCTGCACTGTGTCCCTTACCACACCACTCTAATGTTCACTGTGTCCCACACCCCACCACTCTAATCTGCACTGTGTCCCACACCCCACCACTCTAATCTGCACTGTGTCCCACACCACACCACTCTAATCTGCTCTGTGTCCCACACCCCACCACTCTAATCTGCACTGTGTCCCTTACCACACCACTCTAATCTTCACTGTGTCCCACACCCCACCACTCTAATCTGCACTGTGTCCCAAACCCCACCACTCTAATCAGCACTGTGTCCCACACCCCACCACTCTAATCTGCACTGTGTCCCTTACCACACCACTCTAATCTGCACTGTGTCCCACACCCCACCACTCTAATCTGCTCTGTGTCCCTTACCCCACCACTCTAATCTGCACTGTGTCCCACACCCCACCACTCTAATCTGCTCTGTGTCCCACACCCCACCACTCTAATCTGCACTGTGTCCCTTACCACACAACTCTAATCTTCACTGTGTCCCACACCCCACCACTCTAATATGCACTGTGTCCCACACCCCACCACTCTAATCTGCACTGTGTCCCACACCCCACCACTCTAATCTGCACTGTGTCCCACACCCCACCACTCTAATCTGCAATGTGTCCCACACCCCACCACTCTAATCTGCACTGTGTCCCACACCCCACCACTCTAATCTGCACTGTGTCCCACACCCTACCACTCTAATCTGCAATGTGTCCCTTACCCCACCACTCTAATCTGCACTGTATCCCAAACCCCACCACTCTAATCTGCTCTGTGTCCCTTACCCCGCCACTCTAATCTGCTCTGTGTCCCTTACCCCACCACTCTAATCTGCACTGTATCCCACACCCCACCACTCTAATCTGCACTGTGTCCCTTAGCCCACCACTCTAATCTGCACTGTGTCCCACACCCCACCACTCTAATCTGCTCTGTGTTCCACACCCCACCACTCTAATCTGCACTGTGTCCCTTACCACACCACTCTAATCTTCACTGTGTCCCACACCCCACCACTCTAATCTGCACTGTGTCCCACACCCCACCACTCTAATCTGCACTGTGTCCCACACCCCACCACTCTAATCTGCACTGTGTCCCACACCCCACCACTCTAATCTGCACTGTGTCCCACACCCCACCACTCTAATCTGCACTGTGTCCCACACCCCACCACTCTAATCTGCTCTGTGTCCCACACCCCACCACTCTAATCTGCACTGTGTCCCTTACCACACCACTCTAATCTTCACTGTGTCCCACACCCCACCACTCTAATCTGCACTGTGTCCCAAACCCCACCACTCTAATCAGCACTGTGTCCCACACCCCACCACTCTAATCTGCTCTGTGTCCCTTACCCCACCACTCTAATCTGCAATGTGTCCCTTACCCCACCACTCTAATCTGCACTGTATCCCAAACCCCACCACTCTAATCTGCTCTGTGTCCCACACCCCACCACTCTAATCTGCTCTGTGTCCCTTACCCCGCCACTCTAATCTGCTCTGTGTCCCTTACCCCACCACTCTAATCTGCACTGTATCCCACACCCCACCACTCTAATCTGCACTGTGTCCCTTACCCCACCACTCTAATCTGCACTGTGTCCCACACCCCACCAGTCTAATCTGCTTTGTGTCCCACACCCCACCACTCTAATCTGCACTGTGTCCCTTACCACACCCCTCTAATCTTCACTGTGTCCCACACCCCACCACTCTAATCTGCACTGTGTCCCACACCCCACCACTCTAATCTGCACTGTGTCCCACACCCCACCACTCTAATCTGCACTGTGTCCCACACACCACCACTCTAATCTGCTATGTGTCCCACACCCCACCACTCTAATCTGCTATGTGTCCCACACCCCACCACTCTAATCTGCACTGTGTCCCACACCCCACCACTCTAATCTGCACTGTGTCCCTTAGCCCACCACTCTAATCTGCACTGTGTCCCACACCCCACCACTCTAATCTGCACTGTGTCCCACACCCTACCACTCTAATCTGCAATGTGTCCCTTACCCCACCACTCTAATCTGCACTGTATCCCAAACCCCACCACTCTAATCTGCTCTGTGTCCCTTACCCCGCCACTCTAATCTGCTCTGTGTCCCTTACCCCACCACTCTAATCTGCACTGTATCCCAAACCACACCACTCTAATCTGCACTGTATCCCACACCCCACCACTCTAATCTGCACTGTGTCCCTTAGCCCACCACTCTAATCTGCACTGTGTCCCACACCCCACCACTCTAATCTGCACTGTGTCCCACACCCCACCACTCTAATCTGCACTGTGTCCCACACCCCACCACTCTAATCTGCACTGTGTCCCACACCCCACCACTCTAATCTGCACTGTGTCCCACACCCCACCACTCTAATCTGCACTGTGTCCCTTACCCCCCACTCTAATCTGCACTGTGTCCCACACCCCACCACTCTAATCTGCTCTGTGTCCCACACCCCACCACTCTAATCTGCACTGTGTCCCACATACCACCACTCTAATCTGCACTGTGTCCCACACCCCACCACTCTAATCTGCTATGTGTCCCACACCCCACCACTCTAATCTGCACTGTGTCCCACACCCCACCACTCTAATCTGCACTGTGTCCCTTAGCCCACCACTCTAATCTGCACTGTGTCCCACACCCCACCACTCTAATCTGCACTGTGTCCCACACCCTACCACTCTAATCTGCAATGTGTCCCTTACCCCACCACTCTAATCTGCACTGTATCCCAAACCCCACCACTCTAATCTGCTCTGTGTCCCTTACCCCGCCACTCTAATCTGCTCTGTGTCCCTTACCCCACCACTCTAATCTGCACTGTATCCCAAACCACACCACTCTAATCTGCACTGTATCCCACACCCCACCACTCTAATCTGCACTGTGTCCCTTAGCCCACCACTCTAATCTGCACTGTGTCCCACACCCCACCACTCTAATCTGCACTGTGTCCCACACCCCACCACTCTAATCTGCACTGTGTCCCACACCCCACCACTCTAATCTGCACTGTGTCCCACACCCCACCACTCTAATCTGCACTGTGTCCCACACCCCACCACTCTAATCTGCACTGTGTCCCTTACCCCCCACTCTAATCTGCACTGTGTCCCACACCCCACCACTCTAATCTGCTCTGTGTCCCACACCCCACCACTCTAATCTGCACTGTGTCCCTTACCACACCACTCTAATCTTCACTGTGTCCCACACCCCACCACTCTAATCTGCACTGTGTCCCACACCCCACCACTCTAATCTGCACTGTGTCCCACACCACACCACTCTAATCTGCTCTGTGTCCCACACCCCACCACTCTAATCTGCACTGTGTCCCTTACCACACCACTCTAATCTTCACTGTGTCCCACACCCCACCACTCTAATCTGCACTGTGTCCCAAACCCCACCACTCTAATCAGCACTGTGTCCCACACCCCACCACTCTAATCTGCACTGTGTCCCTTACCACACCACTCTAATCTGCACTGTGTCCCACACCCTACCACTCTAATCTGCAATGTGTCCCTTACCCCACCACTCTAATCTGCACTGTATCCCAAACCCCACCACTCTAATCTGCTCTGTGTCCCTTACCCCACCACTCTAATCTGCACTGTATCCCACACCCCACCACTCTAATCTGCACAGTGTCCCACACCCCACCACTCTAATCTGCACTGTATCCCACACCCCACCACTCTAATCTGTACTGTGTCCCACACCCCACCACTGTAATCTGCACTGTGTCCCACACCCCACCACTCTAATCTGCTCTGTGTCCCTTACCCCACCACTCTAATCTGCACTGTGTCCCACACCCCACCACTCTAATCTGCTCTGTGTCCCACACCCCACCACTCTAATCTGCACTGTGTCCCTTACCACACAACTCTAATCTTCACTGTGTCCCACACCCCACCACTCTAATCTGCACTGTGTCCCACACCCCACCACTCTAATCTGCACTGTGTCCCACACCCCACCACTCTAATCTGCACTGTGTCCCACACCCCACCACTCTAATCTGCAATGTGTCCCACACCCCACCACTCTAATCTGCACTGTGTCCCACACCCCACCACTCTAATCTGCACTGTGTCCCACACCCTACCACTCTAATCTGCAATGTGTCCCTTACCCCACCACTCTAATCTGCACTGTATCCCAAACCCCACCACTCTAATCTGCTCTGTGTCCCTTACCCCGCCACTCTAATCTGCTCTGTGTCCCTTACCCCACCACTCTAATCTGCACTGTATCCCACACCCCACCACTCTAATCTGCACTGTGTCCCTTAGCCCACCACTCTAATCTGCACTGTGTCCCACACCCCACCACTCTAATCTGCTCTGTGTTCCACACCCCACCACTCTAATCTGCACTGTGTCCCTTACCACACCACTCTAATCTTCACTGTGTCCCACACCCCACCACTCTAATCTGCACTGTGTCCCACACCCCACCACTCTAATCTGCACTGTGTCCCACACCCCACCACTCTAATCTGCACTGTGTCCCACACCCCACCACTCTAATCTGCACTGTGTCCCACACCCCACCACTCTAATCTGCACTGTGTCCCACACCCCACCACTCTAATCTGCACTGTGTCCCTTACCCCCCACTCTAATCTGCACTGTGTCCCACACCCCACCACTCTAATCTGCTCTGTGTCCCACACCCCACCACTCTAATCTGCACTGTGTCCCTTACCACACCACTCTAATCTTCACTGTGTCCCACACCCCACCACTCTAATCTGCACTGTGTCCCACACCCCACCACTCTAATCTGCACTGTGTCCCACACCACACCACTCTAATCTGCTCTGTGTCCCACACCCCACCACTCTAATCTGCACTGTGTCCCTTACCACACCACTCTAATCTTCACTGTGTCCCACACCCCACCACTCTAATCTGCACTGTGTCCCAAACCCCACCACTCTAATCAGCACTGTGTCCCACACCCCACCACTCTAATCTGCACTGTGTCCCTTACCACACCACTCTAATCTGCACTGTGTCCCACACCCCACCACTCTAATCTGCTCTGTGTCCCTTACCCCACCACTCTAATCTGCACTGTGTCCCACACCCCACCACTCTAATCTGCTCTGTGTCCCACACCACACCACTCTAATCTGCACTGTGTCCCTTACCACACAACTCTAATCTTCACTGTGTCCCACACCCCACCACTCTAATATGCACTGTGTCCCACACCCCACCACTCTAATCTGCACTGTGTCCCACACCCCACCACTCTAATCTGCACTGTGTCCCACACCCCACCACTCTAATCTGCAATGTGTCCCACACCCCACCACTCTAATCTGCACTGTGTCCCACACCCCACCACTCTAATCTGCACTGTGTCCCACACCCTACCACTCTAATCTGCAATGTGTCCCTTACCCCACCACTCTAATCTGCACTGTATCCCAAACCCCACCACTCTAATCTGCTCTGTGTCCCTTACCCCGCCACTCTAATCTGCTCTGTGTCCCTTACCCCACCACTCTAATCTGCACTGTATCCCACACCCCACCACTCTAATCTGCACTGTGTCCCTTAGCCCACCACTCTAATCTGCACTGTGTCCCACACCCCACCACTCTAATCTGCTCTGTGTTCCACACCCCACCACTCTAATCTGCACTGTGTCCCTTACCACACCACTCTAATCTTCACTGTGTCCCACACCCCACCACTCTAATCTGCACTGTGTCCCACACCCCACCACTCTAATCTGCACTGTGTCCCACACCCCACCACTCTAATCTGCACTGTGTCCCACACCCCACCACTCTAATCTGCACTGTGTCCCACACCCCACCACTCTAATCTGCACTGTGTCCCACACCCCACCACTCTAATCTGCTCTGTGTCCCACACCCCACCACTCTAATCTGCACTGTGTCCCTTACCACACCACTCTAATCTTCACTGTGTCCCACACCCCACCACTCTAATCTGCACTGTGTCCCAAACCCCACCACTCTAATCAGCACTGTGTCCCACACCCCACCACTCTAATCTGCTCTGTGTCCCTTACCCCACCACTCTAATCTGCAATGTGTCCCTTACCCCACCACTCTAATCTGCACTGTATCCCAAACCCCACCACTCTAATCTGCTCTGTGTCCCACACCCCACCACTCTAATCTGCTCTGTGTCCCTTACCCCGCCACTCTAATCTGCTCTGTGTCCCTTACCCCACCACTCTAATCTGCACTGTATCCCACACCCCACCACTCTAATCTGCACTGTGTCCCTTACCCCACCACTCTAATCTGCACTGTGTCCCACACCCCACCAGTCTAATCTGCTTTGTGTCCCACACCCCACCACTCTAATCTGCACTGTGTCCCTTACCACACCCCTCTAATCTTCACTGTGTCCCACACCCCACCACTCTAATCTGCACTGTGTCCCACACCCCACCACTCTAATCTGCACTGTGTCCCACACCCCACCACTCTAATCTGCACTGTGTCCCACACACCACCACTCTAATCTGCTATGTGTCCCACACCCCACCACTCTAATCTGCTATGTGTCCCACACCCCACCACTCTAATCTGCACTGTGTCCCACACCCCACCACTCTAATCTGCACTGTGTCCCTTAGCCCACCACTCTAATCTGCACTGTGTCCCACACCCCACCACTCTAATCTGCACTGTGTCCCACACCCTACCACTCTAATCTGCAATGTGTCCCTTACCCCACCACTCTAATCTGCACTGTATCCCAAACCCCACCACTCTAATCTGCTCTGTGTCCCTTACCCCGCCACTCTAATCTGCTCTGTGTCCCTTACCCCACCACTCTAATCTGCACTGTATCCCAAACCACACCACTCTAATCTGCACTGTATCCCACACCCCACCACTCTAATCTGCACTGTGTCCCTTAGCCCACCACTCTAATCTGCACTGTGTCCCACACCCCACCACTCTAATCTGCACTGTGTCCCACACCCCACCACTCTAATCTGCACTGTGTCCCACACCCCACCACTCTAATCTGCACTGTGTCCCACACCCCACCACTCTAATCTGCACTGTGTCCCACACCCCACCACTCTAATCTGCACTGTGTCCCTTACCCCCCACTCTAATCTGCACTGTGTCCCACACCCCACCACTCTAATCTGCTCTGTGTCCCACACCCCACCACTCTAATCTGCACTGTGTCCCACATACCACCACTCTAATCTGCACTGTGTCCCACACCCCACCACTCTAATCTGCTATGTGTCCCACACCCCACCACTCTAATCTGCACTGTGTCCCACACCCCACCACTCTAATCTGCACTGTGTCCCTTAGCCCACCACTCTAATCTGCACTGTGTCCCACACCCCACCACTCTAATCTGCACTGTGTCCCACACCCTACCACTCTAATCTGCAATGTGTCCCTTACCCCACCACTCTAATCTGCACTGTATCCCAAACCCCACCACTCTAATCTGCTCTGTGTCCCTTACCCCGCCACTCTAATCTGCTCTGTGTCCCTTACCCCACCACTCTAATCTGCACTGTATCCCAAACCACACCACTCTAATCTGCACTGTATCCCACACCCCACCACTCTAATCTGCACTGTGTCCCTTAGCCCACCACTCTAATCTGCACTGTGTCCCACACCCCACCACTCTAATCTGCACTGTGTCCCACACCCCACCACTCTAATCTGCACTGTGTCCCTTACCCCCCACTCTAATCTGCACTGTGTCCCACACCCCACCACTCTAATCTGCTCTGTGTCCCACACCCCACCACTCTAATCTGCACTGTGTCCCTTACCACACCACTCTAATCTTCACTGTGTCCCACACCCCACCACTCTAATCTGCACTGTGTCCCACACCCCACCACTCTAATCTGCACTGTGTCCCACACCACACCACTCTAATCTGCTCTGTGTCCCACACCCCACCACTCTAATCTGCACTGTGTCCCTTACCACACCACTCTAATCTTCACTGTGTCCCACACCCCACCACTCTAATCTGCACTGTGTCCCAAACCCCACCACTCTAATCAGCACTGTGTCCCACACCCCACCACTCTAATCTGCACTGTGTCCCTTACCACACCACTCTAATCTGCACTGTGTCCCACACCCTACCACTCTAATCTGCAATGTGTCCCTTACCCCACCACTCTAATCTGCACTGTATCCCAAACCCCACCACTCTAATCTGCTCTGTGTCCCTTACCCCACCACTCTAATCTGCACTGTATCCCACACCCCACCACTCTAATCTGCACAGTGTCCCACACCCCACCACTCTAATCTGCACTGTATCCCACACCCCACCACTCTAATCTGTACTGTGTCCCACACCCCACCACTGTAATCTGCACTGTGTCCCACACCCCACCACTCTAATCTGCTCTGTGTCCCTTACCCCACCACTCTAATCTGCACTGTGTCCCACACCCCACCACTCTAATCTGCTCTGTGTCCCACACCCCACCACTCTAATCTGCACTGTGTCCCTTACCACACAACTCTAATCTTCACTGTGTCCCACACCCCACCACTCTAATCTGCACTGTGTCCCACACCCCACCACTCTAATCTGCACTGTGTCCCACACCCCACCACTCTAATCTGCACTGTGTCCCACACCCCACCACTCTAATCTGCAATGTGTCCCACACCCCACCACTCTAATCTGCACTGTGTCCCACACCCCACCACTCTAATCTGCACTGTGTCCCACACCCTACCACTCTAATCTGCAATGTGTCCCTTACCCCACCACTCTAATCTGCACTGTATCCCAAACCCCACCACTCTAATCTGCTCTGTGTCCCTTACCCCGCCACTCTAATCTGCTCTGTGTCCCTTACCCCACCACTCTAATCTGCACTGTATCCCACACCCCACCACTCTAATCTGCACTGTGTCCCTTAGCCCACCACTCTAATCTGCACTGTGTCCCACACCCCACCACTCTAATCTGCTCTGTGTTCCACACCCCACCACTCTAATCTGCACTGTGTCCCTTACCACACCACTCTAATCTTCACTGTGTCCCACACCCCACCACTCTAATCTGCACTGTGTCCCACACCCCACCACTCTAATCTGCACTGTGTCCCACACCCCACCACTCTAATCTGCACTGTGTCCCACACCCCACCACTCTAATCTGCACTGTGTCCCACACCCCACCACTCTAATCTGCACTGTGTCCCACACCCCACCACTCTAATCTGCACTGTGTCCCACACCCCACCACTCTAATCTGCACTGTGTCCCACACCCCACCACTCTAATCTGCTATGTGTCCCACACCCCACCACTCTAATCTGCACTGTGTCCCACACCCCACCACTCTAATCTGCTCTGTGTCCCTTACCCCACCACTCTAATCTGCACTGTATCCCAAACCCCACCACTCTAATCTGCACTGTATCCCAAACCCCACCACTCTAATCTGCACTGTATCCCACACCCCACCACTCTAATCTGCACTGTGAACCTTACACCACCACTCTAATCTGCACTGTGTCCCACACCCCACCACTCTAATCTGCACTGTGTCCCACACCCCACCACTCTAATCTGCACTGTGTCCCACACCCCACCACTCTAATCTGCTCTGTGTTCCACACCCCACCACTCTAATCTGCACTGTGTCCCTTACCACACCACTCTAATCTTCACTGTGTCCCACACCCCACCACTCTAATCTGCACTGTGTCCCACACCCCACCACTCTAATCTGCACTGTGTCCCACACCCCACCACTCTAATCTGCACTGTGTCCCACACCCCACCACTCTAATCTGCACTGTGTCCCACACCCCACCACTCTAATCTGCACTGTGTCCCACACCCCACCACTCTAATCTGCACTGTGTCCCACACCCCACCACTCTAATCTGCACTGAGTCCCACACCCCACCACTCTAATCTGCTATGTGTCCCACACCCCACCACTCTAATCTGCACTGTGTCCCACACCCCACCACTCTAATCGGCTCTGTGTCCCTTACCCCACCACTCTAATCTGCACTGTATCCCAAACCCCACCACTCTAATCTGCACTGTATCCCAAACCCCACCACTCTAATCTGCACTGTATCCCACACCCCACCACTCTAATCTTCACTGTGAACCTTACCCCACCACTCTAATCTGCACTGTGTCCCACACCCCACCACTCTAATCTGCACTGTGTCCCACACCCCACCACTCTAATCTGCACTGTGTCCCACACCCCACCACTCTAATCTGCTCTGTGTCCCACACCCCACCACTCTAATCTGCACTGTGTCCCTTACCCCACCACTCTAATCTGCTCTGTGTCCCACACCCCACCACTCTAATCTGCACTGTGTCCCACACCCTACCACTCTAATCTGCAATGTGTCCCTTACCCCACCACTCTAATCTGCACTGTATCCCAAACCCCACCACTCTAATCTGCTCTGTGTCCTTTACCCCACCACTCTACTCTGCACTGTATCCCACACCCCACCACTCTAATCTGCACTGTGTCCCACACCCCACCACTCTAATCTGCACTGTATCCCACACCCCACCACTCTAATCTGTACTGTGTCCCACACCCCACCACTCTAATCTGCACTCTGTCCCACACCCCACCACTCTAATCTGCTCTGTGTCCCTTACCCCACCACTCTAATCTGCACTGTGTCCCACACCCCACCACTCTAATCTGCTCTGTGTCCCACACCCCACCACTCTAATCTGCACTGTGTCCCTTACCACACCACTCTAATCTTCACTGTGTCCCACACCCCACCACTCTAATCTGCACTGTGTCCCACACCCCACCACTCTAATCTGCATTGTGTCCCACACCCCACCACTCTAATCTGCACTGTGTCCCACACCCCACCACTCTAATCTGCAATGTGTCCCACACCCCACCACTCTAATCTGCACTGTGTCCCACACCCCACCACTCTAATCTGCACTGTGTCCCACACCCCACCACTCTAATCTGCACTGTGTCCCACACCCCACCACTCTAATCTGCACTGTGTCCCACACCCCACCACTCTAATCTGCACTGTGTCCCACACCCCACCACTCTAATCTGCACTGTGTCCCACACCCCACCACTCTAATCTGCACTGTGTCCCACACCCACCACTCTAATCTGCTATGTGTCCCACACCCCACCACTCTAATCTGCTCTGTGTCCCACACCCCACCACTCTAATCTGCACTGTGTCCCTTACCACACCACTCTAATCTGCTCTGTGTCCCTTACCCCACCACTCTAATCTGCACTGTGTCCCACACCCCCACCACTCTAATCTGCAATGTGTCCCTTACCCCACCACTCTAATCTGCACTGTATCCCAAACCCCACCACTCTAATCTGCTCTGTGTCCCACACCCCACCACTCTAATCTGCTCTGTGTCCCACACCCCACCACTCTAATCTGCACTGTGTCCCACACGCCACCACTCTAATCTGCTCTGTGTCCCTTACCCCCCACTCTAATCTGCACTGTATCTCACACCCCACCACTCTAATCTGCACTGTATCCCAAACCCCACCACTCTAATCTGCACTGTATCCCAAACCCCACCACTCTAATCTGCACTGTGTCCCACACCCCACCACTCTAATCTGCTCTGTGTCCCTTACCCCACCACTCTAATCTGCTCTGTGTCCCACACCCCACCACTCTAATCTGCTCTGTGTCCCTTACCCCACCACTCTAATCTGCTCTGTGTCCCTTACCCCATCACTCTAATCTGCACTGTATCCCAAACCCCACCACTCTAATCTGCACTGTATCCCAAACCCCACCACTCTAATCTGCACTGTATCCCAAACTCCACCACTCTAATCTGCACTGTATCCCACACCCCACCACTCTAATCTGCACTGTGTCCCTTACCCCCACCACTCTAATCTTCACTGTGTCCCACACCCCACCACTCTAATCTGCACTGTGTCCCACACCCCACCACTCTAATCTGCACTGTATCCCAAACCCCACCACTCTAATCTGCACTGTATCCCACACCCCACCACTCTAATCTGCACTGTGTCCCTTACCCCACCACTCTAATCTGCACTGTGTCCCACACCCCACCACTCTAATCTGCTCTGTGTCCCTTACCACACCACTCTAATCTTCACTGTGTCCCACACCCCACCACTCTAATCTGCACTGTGTCCCAAACCCCACCACTCTAATCAGCACTGTGTCCCTTACCCCACCACTCTAATCTGCAATGTGTCCCTTACCCCACCACTCTAATCTGCACTGTATCCCAAACCCCACCACTCTAATCTGCTCTGTGTCCCACACCCCACCACTCTAATCTGCTCTGTGTCCCTTACCCCGCCACTCTAATCTGCTCTGTGTCCCTTACCCCACCACTCTAATCTGCACTGTATCCCACACCCCACCACTCTAATCTGCACTGTGTCCCTTACCCCACCACTCTAATCTGCACTGTGTCCCACACCCCACCAGTCTAATCTGCTTTGTGTCCCACACCCCACCACTCTAATCTGCACTGTGTCCCTTACCACACCCCTCTAATCTTCACTGTGTCCCACACCCCACCACTCTAATCTGCACTGTGTCCCACACCCCACCACTCTAATCTGCACTGTGTCCCACACCCCACCACTCTAATCTGCACTGTGTCCCACACACCACCACTCTAATCTGCACTGTGTCCCACACCCCACCACTCTAATCTGCTATGTGTCCCACACCCCACCACTCTAATCTGCTCTGTGTCCCACACCCCACCACTCTAATCTGCACTGTGTCCCTTAGCCCACCACTCTAATCTGCACTGTGTCCCACACCCCACCACTCTAATCTGCACTGTGTCCCACACCCTACCACTCTAATCTGCAATGTGTCCCTTACCCCACCACTCTAATCTGCACTGTATCCCAAACCCCACCACTCTAATCTGCTCTGTGTCCCTTACCCCGCCACTCTAATCTGCTCTGTGTCCCTTACCCCACCACTCTAATCTGCACTGTATCCCACACCCCACCACTCTAATCTGCACTGTGTCCCTTAGCCCACCACTCTAATCTGCACTGTGTCCCACACCCCACCACTCTAATCTGCTCTGTGTTCCACACCCCACCACTCTAATCTGCACTGTGTCCCTTACCACACCACTCTAATCTTCACTGTGTCCCACACCCCACCACTCTAATCTGCACTGTGTCCCACACCCCACCACTCTAATCTGCACTGTGTCCCACACCCCACCACTCTAATCTGCACTGTGTCCCACACCCCACCACTCTAATCTGCACTGTGTCCCACACCCCACCACTCTAATCTGCGCTGTGTCCCACACCCCACCACTCTAATCTGCTATGTGTCCCACACCCCACCACTCTAATCTGCACTGTGTCCCTTACCACACCACTCTAATCTGCTCTGTGTCCCTTACCCCACCACTCTAATCTGCACTGTGTCCCTTACCACACCACTCTAATCTGCACTGTGTCCCACATCCCACCACTCTAATCTGCAATGTGTCCCTTACCCCACCACTCTAATCTGCACTGTATCCCAAACCCCACCACTCTAATCTGCACTGTGTCCCACACCCCACCACTCTAATCTGTACTGTATCCCAAACCCCACCACTCTAATCTGCACTGTATCCCACACCCCACCACTCTAATCGGCACTGTGTCCCTTACCCCACCACTCTAATCTGCACTGTGTCCCACACCCCACCACTCTAATCTGCTCTGTGTCCCACACCCCACCACTCTAATCTGCACTGTGTCCCTTTACCACACCACTCTAATCTTCACTGTGTCCCACACCCCACCACTCTAATCTGCACTGTGCCCCAAACCCCACCACTCTAATCTGCACTGTGTCCCACACCCCACCACTCTAATCTGCTCTGTGTCCCACACACCACCACTCTAATCTGCACTGTGTCCCACACCCCACCACTCTAATCTGCTATGTGTCCCACACCCCACCACTCTAATCTGCTCTGTGTCCCACACCCCACCACTCTAATCTGCACTGTGTCCCTTAGCCCACCACTCTAATCTGCACTGTGTCCCACACCCTACCACTCTAATCTGCAATGTGTCCCTTACCCCACCACTCTAATCTGCACTGTATCCCAAACCCCACCACTCTAATCTGCTCTGTGTCCCTTACCCCACCACTCTAATCTGCACTGTGTCCCACACCCCACCACTCTAATCTGCTCTGTGTTCCACACCCCACCACTCTAATCTGCACTGTGTCCCTTACCACACCACTCTAATCTTCACTGTGTCCCACACCCCACCACTCTAATCTGCACTGTGTCCCACACCGCACCACTCTAATCTGCACTGTGTCACACACCCCACCACTCTAATCTGCACTGTGTCCCACACCCCACCACTCTAATCTGCACTGTGTCCCACACCCCACCACTCTAATCTGCACTGTGTCCCACACCCCACCACTCTAATCTGCTATGTGTCCCACACCCCACCACTCTAATCTGCTCTGTGTCCCACACCCCACCACTCTAATCTGCACTGTGTCCCTTAGCCCACCACTCTAATCTGCACTGTGTCCCACACCCTACCACTCTAATCTGCAATGTGTCCCTTACCCCACCACTCTAATCTGCACTGTATCCCACACCCCACCACTCTAATCTGCACTGTGTCCCTTAGCCCACCACTCTAATCTGCACTGTGTCCCACACCCCACCACTCTAATCTGCTCTGTGTTCCACACCCCACCACTCTAATCTGCACTGTGTCCCTTACCACACCACTCTAATCTTCACTGTGTCCCACACCCCACCACTCTAATCTGCACTGTGTCCCACACCGCACCACTCTAATCTGCACTGTGTCCCACACCCCACCACTCTAATCTGCACTGTGTCCCACACCCCACCACTCTAATCTGCACTGTGTCCCACACCCCACCACTCTAATCTGCACTGTGTCCCACACCCCACCACTCTAATCTGCACTGTGTCCCACACCCCACCACTCTAATCTGCACTGTGTCCCACACCCCACCACTCTAATCTGCACTGTGTCCCACACCCCACCACTCTAATCTGCACTGTGTCCCACACCCTACCACTCTAATCTGCAATGTGTCCCTTACCCCACCACTCTAATCTGCACTGTATCCCAAACCCCACCACTCTAATCTGCTCTGTGTCCCTTACCCCGCCACTCTAATCTGCTCTGTGTCCCTTACCCCACCACTCTAATCTGCACTGTATCCCACACCCCACCACTCTAATCTGCACTGTGTCCCTTAGCCCACCACTCTAATCTGCACTGTGTCCCACACCCCACCACTCTAATCTGCTCTGTGTTCCACACCCCACCACTCTAATCTGCACTGTGTCCCTTACCACACCACTCTAATCTTCACTGTGTCCCACACCCCACCACTCTAATCTGCACTGTGTCCCACACCCCACCACTCTAATCTGCACTGTGTCCCACACCCCACCACTCTAATCTGCACTGTGTCCCACACCCCACCACTCTAATCTGCACTGTGTCCCACACCCCACCACTCTAATCTGCACTGTGTCCCACACCCCACCACTCTAATCTGCTCTGTGTCCCACACCCCACCACTCTAATCTGCACTGTGTCCCTTAGCCCACCACTCTAATCTGCACTGTGTCCCACACCCCACCACTCTAATCTGCTCTGTGTTCCACACCCCACCACTCTAATCTGCACTGTGTCCCTTACCACACCACTCTAATCTTCACTGTGTCCCACACCCCACCACTCTAATCTGCACTGTGTCCCACACCCCACCACTCTAATCTGCACTGTGTCCCACACCCCACCACTCTAATCTGCACTGTGTCCCACACCCCACCACTCTAATCTGCGCTGTGTCCCACACCCCACCACTCTAATCTGCTATGTGTCCCACACCCCACCACTCTAATCTGCACTGTGTCCCTTACCACACCACTCTAATCTGCTCTGTGTCCCTTACCCCACCACTCTAATCTGCACTGTGTCCCACACCCCACCACTCTAATCTGCAATGTGTCCCTTACCCCACCACTCTAATCTGCACTGTATCCCAAACCCCACCACTCTAATCTGCTCTGTGTCCCACACCCAACCACTCTAATCTGCACTGTGTCCCACACCCCACCACTCTAATCTGTACTGTATCCCAAACCCCACCACTCTAATCTGCACTGTATCCCACACCCCACCACTCTAATCGGCACTGTGTCCCTTACCCCACCACTCTAATCTGCACTGTGTCCCACACCCCACCACTCTAATCTGCTCTGTGTCCCACACCCCACCACTCTAATCTGCACTGTGTCCTTTACCACACCACTCTAATCTTCACTGTGTCCCACACCCCACCACTCTAATCTGCACTGTGCCCCAAACCCCACCACTCTAATCTGCACTGTGTCCCACACCCCACCACTCTAATCTGCTCTGTGTCCCACACACCACCACTCTAATCTGCACTGTGTCCCACACCCCACCACTCTAATCTGCTATGTGTCCCACACCCCACCACTCTAATCTGCTCTGTGTCCCACACCCCACCACTCTAATCTGCACTGTGTCCCTTAGCCCACCACTCTAATCTGCACTGTGTCCCACACCCTACCACTCTAATCTGCAATGTGTCCCTTACCCCACCACTCTAATCTGCACTGTATCCCAAACCCCACCACTCTAATCTGCTCTGTGTCCCTTACCCCGCCACTCTAATCTGCTCTGTGTCCCTTACCCCACCACTCTAATCTGCACTGTATCCCACACCCCACCACTCTAATCTGCACTGTGTCCCTTAGCCCACCACTCTAATCTGCACTGTGTCCCACACCCCACCACTCTAATCTGCTCTGTGTTCCACACCCCACCACTCTAATCTGCACTGTGTCCCTTACCACACCACTCTAATCTTCACTGTGTCCCACACCCCACCACTCTAATCTGCACTGTGTCCCACACCCCACCACTCTAATCTGCACTGTGTCCCACACCCCACCACTCTAATCTGCACTGTGTCCCACACCCCACCACTCTAATCTGCACTGTGTCCCACACCCCACCACTCTAATCTGCACTGTGTCCCACACCCCACCACTCTAATCTGCACTGTGTCCCACACCCCACCACTCTAATCTGCACTGTGTCCCACACCCTACCACTCTAATCTGCAATGTGTCCCTTACCCCACCACTCTAATCTGCACTGTATCCCAAACCCCACCACTCTAATCTGCTCTGTGTCCCTTACCCCGCCACTCTAATCTGCTCTGTGTCCCTTACCCCACCACTCTAATCTGCACTGTATCCCACACCCCACCACTCTAATCTGCACTGTGTCCCTTAGCCCACCACTCTAATCTGCACTGTGTCCCACACCCCACCACTCTAATCTGCTCTGTGTTCCACACCCCACCACTCTAATCTGCACTGTGTCCCTTACCACACCACTCTAATCTTCACTGTGTCCCACACCCCACCACTCTAATCTGCACTGTGTCCCACACCCCACCACTCTAATCTGCACTGTGTCCCACACCCCACCACTCTAATCTGCACTGTGTCCCACACCCCACCACTCTAATCTGCACTGTGTCCCACACCCCACCACTCTAATCTGCACTGTGTCCCACACCCCACCACTCTAATCTGCACTGTGTCCCACACCCCACCACTCTAATCTGCACTGTGTCCCACACCCCACCACTCTAATCTGCACTGTGTCCCACACCCCACCACTCTAATCTGCACTGTGTCCCACACCCCACCACTCTAATCTGCACTGTGTCCCACACCCTACCACTCTAATCTGCAATGTGTCCCTTACCCCACCACTCTAATCTGCACTGTATCCCAAACCCCACCACTCTAATCTGCTCTGTGTCCCTTACCCCGCCACTCTAATCTGCTCTGTGTCCCTTACCCCACCACTCTAATCTGCACTGTATCCCACACCCCACCACTCTAATCTGCACTGTGTCCCTTAGCCCACCACTCTAATCTGCACTGTGTCCCACACCCCACCACTCTAATCTGCTCTGTGTTCCACACCCCACCACTCTAATCTGCACTGTGTCCCTTACCACACCACTCTAATCTTCACTGTGTCCCACACCCCACCACTCTAATCTGCACTGTGTCCCACACCCCACCACTCTAATCTGCACTGTGTCCCACACCCCACCACTCTAATCTGCACTGTGTCCCACACCCCACCACTCTAATCTGCACTGTGTCCCACACCCCACCACTCTAATCTGCACTGTGTCCCACACCCCACCACTCTAATCTGCGCTGTGTCCCACACCCCACCACTCTAATCTGCTATGTGTCCCACACCCCACCACTCTAATCTGCACTGTGTCCCTTACCACACCACTCTAATCTGCTCTGTGTCCCTTACCCCACCACTCTAATCTGCACTGTGTCCCACACCCCACCACTCTAATCTGCAATGTGTCCCTTACCCCACCACTCTAATCTGCACTGTATCCCAAACCCCACCACTCTAATCTGCTCTGTGTCCCACACCCAACCACTCTAATCTGCTGTGTGTCCCACACCCCACCACTCTAATCTGCACTGTATCCCAAACCCCACCACTCTCATCTGCACTGTGTCCCACACCCCACCACTCTAATCTGCTCTGTGTCCCTTACCCCCCACTCTAATCTGCACTGTATCTCACACCCCACCACTCTAATCTGCAATGTGTCCCTTACCCCACCACTCTAATCTGCACTGTATCCCAAACCCCACCACTCTAATCTGCTCTGTGTCCCTTACCCCGCCACTCTAATCTGCTCTGTGTCCCTTACCCCACCACTCTAATCTGCACTGTATCCCACACCCCACCACTCTAATCTGCACTGTGTCCCTTAGCCCACCACTCTAATCTGCACTGTGTCCCACACCCCACCACTCTAATCTGCTCTGTGTTCCACACCCCACCACTCTAATCTGCACTGTGTCCCTTACCACACCACTCTAATCTTCACTGTGTCCCACACCCCACCACTCTAATCTGCACTGTGTCCCACACCCCACCACTCTAATCTGCACTGTGTCCCACACCCCACCACTCTAATCTGCACTGTGTCCCACACCCCACCACTCTAATCTGCACTGTGTCCCACACCCCACCACTCTAATCTGCACTGTGTCCCACACCCCACCACTCTAATCTGCACTGTGTCCCACACCCCACCACTCTAATCTGCTATGTGTCCCACACCCCACCACTCTAATCTGCACTGTGTCCCTTACCACACCACTCTAATCTGCTCTGTGTCCCTTACCCCACCACTCTAATCTGCACTGTGTCCCACACCCCACCACTCTAATCTGCAATTTGTCCCTTACCCCACCACTCTAATCTGCACTGTATCCCAAACCCCACCACTCTAATCTGCTCTGTGTCCCACACCCAACCACTCTAATCTGCTGTGTGTCCCACACCCCACCACTCTAATCTGCACTGTATCCCAAACCCCACCACTCTAATCTGCACTGTGTCCCACACCCCACCACTCTAATCTGCTCTGTGTCCCTTACCCCCCACTCTAATCTGCACTGTATCTCACACCCCACCACTCTAATCTGCACTGTATCCCAAACCCCACCACTCTAATCTGCACTGTATCCCAAACCCCACCACTCTAATCTGCACTGTGTCCCACACCCCACCACTCTAATCTGCTCTGTGTTCCTTACCCCACCACTCTAATCTGCTCTGTGTCCCTTACCCCGTCACTCTAATCTGCACTGTATCCCAAACCCCACCACTCTAATCTGCACTGTATCCCAAACCCCACCACTCTAATCTGCACTGTATCCCAAACCCCACCACTCTAATCTGCACTGTATCCCACACCCCACCACTCTAATCTGCACTGTGTCCCTTACCCCACCACTCTAATCTTCACTGTGTCCCACACCCCACCACTCTAATCTGCACTGTGTCCCACACCCCACCACTCTAATCTGCACTGTATCCCAAACCCCACCACTCTAATCTGCACTGTATCCCACACCCCACCACTCTAATCTGCACTGTGTCCCACACCCCACCACTCTAATCTGCACTGTGTCCCACACACCACCACTATAATCTGCACTGTGTCCCACACCCCACCACTCTAATCTGCTATGTGTCCCACACCCCACCACTCTAATCTGCTCTGTGTCCCACACCCCACCACTCTAATCTGCACTGTGTCCCTTAGCCCACCACTCTAATCTGCACTGTGTCCCACACCCCACCACTCTAATCTGCACTGTGTCCCACACCCTACCACTCTAATCTGCAATGTGTCCCTTACCCCACCACTCTAATCTGCACTGTATCCCAAACCCCACCACTCTAATCTGCTCTGTGTCCCTTACCCCGCCACTCTAATCTGCTCTGTGTCCCTTACCCCACCACTCTAATCTGCACTGTATCCCACACCCCACCACTCTAATCTGCACTGTGTCCCTTAGCCCACCACTCTAATCTGCACTGTGTCCCACACCCCACCACTCTAATCTGCTCTGTGTTCCACACCCCACCACTCTAATCTGCACTGTGTCCCTTACCACACCACTCTAATCTTCACTGTGTCCCACACCCTACCACTCTAATCTGCAATGTGTCCCTTACCCCACCACTCTAATCTGCACTGTATCCCAAACCCCACCACTCTAATCTGCTCTGTGTCCCTTACCCCGCCACTCTAATCTGCTCTGTGTCCCTTACCCCACCACTCTAATCTGCACTGTATCCCACACCCCACCACTCTAATCTGCACTGTGTCCCTTAGCCCACCACTCTAATCTGCACTGTGTCCCACACCCCACCACTCTAATCTGCTCTGTGTTCCACACCCCACCACTCTAATCTGCACTGTGTCCCTTACCACACCACTCTAATCTTCACTGTGTCCCACACCCCACCACTCTAATCTGCACTGTGTCCCACACCCCACCACTCTAATCTGCACTGTGTCCCACACCCCACCACTCTAATCTGCACTGTGTCCCACACCCCACCACTCTAATCTGCACTGTGTCCCACACCCCACCACTCTAATCTGCACTGTGTCCCACACCCCACCACTCTAATCTGCGCTGTGTCCCACACCCCACCACTCTAATCTGCTATGTGTCCCACACCCCACCACTCTAATCTGCACTGTGTCCCTTACCACACCACTCTAATCTGCTCTGTGTCCCTTACCCCACCACTCTAATCTGCACTGTGTCCCACACCCCACCACTCTAATCTGCAATGTGTCCCTTACCCCACCACTCTAATCTGCACTGTATCCCAAACCCCACCACTCTAATCTGCTCTGTGTCCCACACCCAACCACTCTAATCTGCTGTGTGTCCCACACCCCACCACTCTAATCTGCACTGTATCCCAAACCCCACCACTCTCATCTGCACTGTGTCCCACACCCCACCACTCTAATCTGCTCTGTGTCCCTTACCCCCCACTCTAATCTGCACTGTATCTCACACCCCACCACTCTAATCTGCAATGTGTCCCTTACCCCACCACTCTAATCTGCACTGTATCCCAAACCCCACCACTCTAATCTGCTCTGTGTCCCTTACCCCGCCACTCTAATCTGCTCTGTGTCCCTTACCCCACCACTCTAATCTGCACTGTATCCCACACCCCACCACTCTAATCTGCACTGTGTCCCTTAGCCCACCACTCTAATCTGCACTGTGTCCCACACCCCACCACTCTAATCTGCTCTGTGTTCCACACCCCACCACTCTAATCTGCACTGTGTCCCTTACCACACCACTCTAATCTTCACTGTGTCCCACACCCCACCACTCTAATCTGCACTGTGTCCCACACCCCACCACTCTAATCTGCACTGTGTCCCACACCCCACCACTCTAATCTGCACTGTGTCCCACACCCCACCACTCTAATCTGCACTGTGTCCCACACCCCACCACTCTAATCTGCACTGTGTCCCACACCCCACCACTCTAATCTGCACTGTGTCCCACACCCCACCACTCTAATCTGCTATGTGTCCCACACCCCACCACTCTAATCTGCACTGTGTCCCTTACCACACCACTCTAATCTGCTCTGTGTCCCTTACCCCACCACTCTAATCTGCACTGTGTCCCACACCCCACCACTCTAATCTGCAATTTGTCCCTTACCCCACCACTCTAATCTGCACTGTATCCCAAACCCCACCACTCTAATCTGCTCTGTGTCCCACACCCAACCACTCTAATCTGCTGTGTGTCCCACACCCCACCACTCTAATCTGCACTGTATCCCAAACCCCACCACTCTAATCTGCACTGTGTCCCACACCCCACCACTCTAATCTGCTCTGTGTCCCTTACCCCCCACTCTAATCTGCACTGTATCTCACACCCCACCACTCTAATCTGCACTGTATCCCAAACCCCACCACTCTAATCTGCACTGTATCCCAAACCCCACCACTCTAATCTGCACTGTGTCCCACACCCCACCACTCTAATCTGCTCTGTGTTCCTTACCCCACCACTCTAATCTGCTCTGTGTCCCTTACCCCGTCACTCTAATCTGCACTGTATCCCAAACCCCACCACTCTAATCTGCACTGTATCCCAAACCCCACCACTCTAATCTGCACTGTATCCCAAACCCCACCACTCTAATCTGCACTGTATCCCACACCCCACCACTCTAATCTGCACTGTGTCCCTTACCCCACCACTCTAATCTTCACTTTGTCCCACACCCCACCACTCTAATCTGCACTGTGTCCCACACCCCACCACTCTAATCTGCACTGTATCCCAAACCCCACCACTCTAATCTGCACTGTATCCCACACCCCACCACTCTAATCTGCACTGTGTCCCACACCCCACCACTCTAATCTGCACTGTGTCCCACACACCACCACTCTAATCTGCACTGTGTCCCACACCCCACCACTCTAATCTGCTATGTGTCCCACACCCCACCACTCTAATCTGCTCTGTGTCCCACACCCCACCACTCTAATCTGCACTGTGTCCCTTAGCCCACCACTCTAATCTGCACTGTGTCCCACACCCCACCACTCTAATCTGCACTGTGTCCCACACCCTACCACTCTAATCTGCAATGTGTCCCTTACCCCACCACTCTAATCTGCACTGTATCCCAAACCCCACCACTCTAATCTGCTCTGTGTCCCTTACCCCGCCACTCTAATCTGCTCTGTGTCCCTTACCCCACCACTCTAATCTGCACTGTATCCCACACCCCACCACTCTAATCTGCACTGTGTCCCTTAGCCCACCACTCTAATCTGCACTGTGTCCCACACCCCACCACTCTAATCTGCTCTGTGTTCCACACCCCACCACTCTAATCTGCACTGTGTCCCTTACCACACCACTCTAATCTTCACTGTGTCCCACACCCCACCACTCTAATCTGCACTGTGTCCCACACCCCACCACTCTAATCTGCACTGTGTCCCACACCCCACCACTCTAATCTGCACTGTGTCCCACACCCCACCACTCTAATCTGCACTGTGTCCCACACCCCACCACTCTAATCTGCGCTGTGTCCCACACCCCACCACTCTAATCTGCTATGTGTCCCACACCCCACCACTCTAATCTGCACTGTGTCCCTTACCACACCACTCTAATCTGCTCTGTGTCCCTTACCCCACCACTCTAATCTGCACTGTGTCCCACACCCCACCACTCTAATCTGCAATGTGTCCCTTACCCCACCACTCTAATCTGCACTGTATCCCAAACCCCACCACTCTAATCTGCTCTGTGTCCCACACCCAACCACTCTAATCTGCACTGTGTCCCACACCCCACCACTCTAATCTGTACTGTATCCCAAACCCCACCACTCTAATCTGCACTGTATCCCACACCCCACCACTCTAATCGGCACTGTGTCCCTTACCCCACCACTCTAATCTGCTGTGTCCCACACCCCACCACTCTAATCTGCACTGTGTCCCTTACCACACCACTCTAATCTTCACTGTGTCCCACACCCCACCACTCTAATCTGCACTGTGCCCCAAACCCCACCACTCTAATCTGCACTGTGTCCCACACCCCACCACTCTAATCTGCTCTGTGTCCCACACACCACCACTCTAATCTGCACTGTGTCCCACACCCCACCACTCTAATCTGCTATGTGTCCCACACCCCACCACTCTAATCTGCTCTGTGTCCCACACCCCACCACTCTAATCTGCACTGTGTCCCTTAGCCCACCACTCTAATCTGCACTGTGTCCCACACCCCACCACTCTAATCTGCACTGTGTCCCACACCCTACCACTCTAATCTGCAATGTGTCCCTTTCCCCACCACTCTAATCTGCACTGTATCCCAAACCCCACCACTCTAATCTGCTCTGTGTCCCTTACCCCGCCACTCTAATCTGCTCTGTGTCCCTTACCCCACCACTCTAATCTGCACTGTATCCCACACCCCACCACTCTAATCTGCACTGTGTCCCTTAGCCCACCACTCTAATCTGCACTGTGTCCCACAACCCACCACTCTAATCTGCTCTGTGTTCCACACCCCACCACTCTAATCTGCACTGTGTCCCTTACCACACCACTCTAATCTTCACTGTGTCCCACACCCCACCACTCTAATCTGCACTGTGTCCCACACCCCACCACTCTAATCTGCACTGTGTCCCACACCCCACCACTCTAATCTGCACTGTGTCCCACACCCCACCACTCTAATCTGCACTGTGTCCCACACCCCACCACTCTAATCTGCACTGTGTCCCACACCCCACCACTCTAATCTGCACTGTGTCCCACACCCCACCACTCTAATCTGCACTGTGTCCCACACCCCACCACTCTAATCTGCACTGTGTCCCACACCCCACCACTCTAATCTGCACTGTGTCCCACACCCTACCACTCTAATCTGCAATGTGTCCCTTACCCCACCACTCTAATCTGCACTGTATCCCAAACCCCACCACTCTAATCTGCTCTGTGTCCCTTACCCCGCCACTCTAATCTGCTCTGTGTCCCTTACCCCACCACTCTAATCTGCACTGTATCCCACACCCCACCACTCTAATCTGCACTGTGTCCCTTAGCCCACCACTCTAATCTGCACTGTGTCCCACACCCCACCACTCTAATCTGCTCTGTGTTCCACACCCCACCACTCTAATCTGCACTGTGTCCCTTACCACACCACTCTAATCTTCACTGTGTCCCACACCCCACCACTCTAATCTGCACTGTGTCCCACACCCCACCACTCTAATCTGCACTGTGTCCCACACCCCACCACTCTAATCTGCACTGTGTCCCACACCCCACCACTCTAATCTGCACTGTGTCCCACACCCCACCACTCTAATCTGCACTGTGTCCCACACCCCACCACTCTAATCTGCGCTGTGTCCCACACCCCACCACTCTAATCTGCTATGTGTCCCACACCCCACCACTCTAATCTGCACTGTGTCCCTTACCACACCACTCTAATCTGCTCTGTGTCCCTTACCCCACCACTCTAATCTGCACTGTGTCCCACACCCCACCACTCTAATCTGCAATGTGTCCCTTACCCCACCACTCTAATCTGCACTGTATCCCAAACCCCACCACTCTAATCTGCTCTGTGTCCCACACCCAACCACTCTAATCTGCTGTGTGTCCCACACCCCACCACTCTAATCTGCACTGTATCCCAAACCCCACCACTCTCATCTGCACTGTGTCCCACACCCCACCACTCTAATCTGCTCTGTGTCCCTTACCCCCCACTCTAATCTGCACTGTATCTCACACCCCACCACTCTAATCTGCAATGTGTCCCTTACCCCACCACTCTAATCTGCACTGTATCCCAAACCCCACCACTCTAATCTGCTCTGTGTCCCTTACCCCGCCACTCTAATCTGCTCTGTGTCCCTTACCCCACCACTCTAATCTGCACTGTATCCCACACCCCACCACTCTAATCTGCACTGTGTCCCTTAGCCCACCACTCTAATCTGCACTGTGTCCCACACCCCACCACTCTAATCTGCTCTGTGTTCCACACCCCACCACTCTAATCTGCACTGTGTCCCTTACCACACCACTCTAATCTTCACTGTGTCCCACACCCCACCACTCTAATCTGCACTGTGTCCCACACCCCACCACTCTAATCTGCACTGTGTCCCACACCCCACCACTCTAATCTGCACTGTGTCCCACACCCCACCACTCTAATCTGCACTGTGTCCCACACCCCACCACTCTAATCTGCACTGTGTCCCACACCCCACCACTCTAATCTGCACTGTGTCCCACACCCCACCACTCTAATCTGCTATGTGTCCCACACCCCACCACTCTAATCTGCACTGTGTCCCTTACCACACCACTCTAATCTGCTCTGTGTCCCTTACCCCACCACTCTAATCTGCAATTTGTCCCTTACCCCACCACTCTAATCTGCACTGTATCCCAAACCCCACCACTCTAATCTGTTCTGTGTCCCACACCCAACCACTCTAATCTGCTGTGTGTCCCACACCCCACCACTCTAATCTGCACTGTATCCCAAACCCCACCACTCTAATCTGCACTGTGTCCCACACCCCACCACTCTAATCTGCTCTGTGTCCCTTACCCCCCACTCTAATCTGCACTGTATCTCACACCCCACCACTCTAATCTGCACTGTATCCCAAACCCCACCACTCTAATCTGCACTGTATCCCAAACCCCACCACTCTAATCTGCACTGTGTCCCACACCCCACCACTCTAATCTGCTCTGTGTCCCTTACCCCACCACTCTAATCTGCTCTGTGTCCCTTACCCCGTCACTCTAATCTGCACTGTATCCCAAACCCCACCACTCTAATCTGCACTGTATCCCAAACCCCACCACTCTAATCTGCACTGTATCCCAAACCCCACCACTCTAATCTGCACTGTATCCCACACCCCACCACTCTAATCTGCACTGTGTCCCTTACCCCACCACTCTAATCTTCACTGTGTCCCACACCCCACCACTCTAATCTGCACTGTGTCCCACACCCCACCACTCTAATCTGCACTGTATCCCAAACCCCACCACTCTAATCTGCACTGTATCCCACACCCCACCACTCTAATCTGCACTGTGTCCCTTACCCCACCACTCTAATCTGCACTGTGTCCCTTACCACACCACTCTAATCTGCTCTGTGTCCCTTACCCCACCACTCTAATCTGCACTGTGTCCCACACCCCACCACTCTAATCTGCACTGTGTCCCACACCCCACCACTCTAATCTGCAATGTGTCCCTTACCCCACCACTCTAATCTGCACTGTATCCCAAACCCCACCACTCTAATCTGCTCTGTGTCCCACACCCCACCACTCTAATCTGCTCTGTGTCCCACACCCCACCACTCTAATCTGCTCTGTGTCCCTTACCCCACCACTCTAATCTGCTCTGTGTCCCTTACCCAACCACTCTAATCTGCACTGTATCCCAAACCCCACCACTCTAATCTGCTCTGTGTCCCACACCCCACCACTCTAATCTGCTCTGTGTCCCTTACCCCGCCACTCTAATCTGCTCTGTGTCCCTTACCCCACCACTCTAATCTGCACTGTATCCCACACCCCACCACTCTAATCTGCACTGTGTCCCTTACCCCACCACTCTAATCTGCACTGTGTCCCACACCCCACCAGTCTAATCTGCTTTGTGTCCCACACCCCACCACTCTAATCTGCACTGTGTCCCTTACCACACCCCTCTAATCTTCACTGTGTCCCACACCCCACCACTCTAATCTGCACTGTGTCCCACACCCCACCACTCTAATCTGCACTGTGTCCCACACCCCACCACTCTAATCTGCACTGTGTCCCACACACCACCACTCTAGTCTGCACTGTGTCCCACACCCCACCACTCTAATCTGCTATGTGTCCCACACCCCACCACTCTAATCTGCTCTGTGTCCCACACCCCGCCACTCTAATCTGCACTGTGTCCCTTACCACACCACTCTAATCTTCACTGTGTCCCACACCCCACCACTCTAATCTGCACTGTGTCCCACACCCCACCACTCTAATCTGCACTGTGTCCCACACCCCACCACTCTAATCTTCACTGTGTCCCACACCCCACCACTCTAATGTGCACTGTGTCCCACACCCCACCACTCTAATCTGCACTGTGTACCACACCCCACCACTCTAATCTGCTATGTGTCCCACACCCCACCACTCTAATCTGCACTGTGTCCCACACCCCACCACTCTAATCTGCAATGTGTCCCTTACCCCACCACTCTAATCTGCACTGTATCCCAAACCCCACCACTCTAATCTGCTCTGTGTCCCACACCCAACCACTCTAATCTGCTGTGTGTCCCACACCCCACCACTCTAATCTGCACTGTATCCCAAACCCCACCACTCTCATCTGCACTGTGTCCCACACCCCACCACTCTAATCTGCTCTGTGTCCCTTACCCCCCACTCTAATCTGCACTGTATCTCACACCCCACCACTCTAATCTGCAATGTGTCCCTTACCCCACCACTCTAATCTGCACTGTATCCCAAACCCCACCACTCTAATCTGCTCTGTGTCCCTTACCCCGCCACTCTAATCTGCTCTGTGTCCCTTACCCCACCACTCTAATCTGCACTGTATCCCACACCCCACCACTCTAATCTGCACTGTGTCCCTTAGCCCACCACTCTAATCTGCACTGTGTCCCACACCCCACCACTCTAATCTGCTCTGTGTTCCACACCCCACCACTCTAATCTGCACTGTGTCCCTTACCACACCACTCTAATCTTCACTGTGTCCCACACCCCACCACTCTAATCTGCACTGTGTCCCACACCCCACCACTCTAATCTGCACTGTGTCCCACACCCCACCACTCTAATCTGCACTGTGTCCCACACCCCACCACTCTAATCTGCACTGTGTCCCACACCCCACCACTCTAATCTGCACTGTGTCCCACACCCCACCACTCTAATCTGCACTGTGTCCCACACCCCACCACTCTAATCTGCTATGTGTCCCACACCCCACCACTCTAATCTGCACTGTGTCCCTTACCACACCACTCTAATCTGCTCTGTGTCCCTTACCCCACCACTCTAATCTGCAATTTGTCCCTTACCCCACCACTCTAATCTGCACTGTATCCCAAACCCCACCACTCTAATCTGCTCTGTGTCCCACACCCAACCACTCTAATCTGCTGTGTGTCCCACACCCCACCACTCTAATCTGCACTGTATCCCAAACCCCACCACTCTAATCTGCACTGTGTCCCACACCCCACCACTCTAATCTGCTCTGTGTCCCTTACCCCCCACTCTAATCTGCACTGTATCTCACACCCCACCACTCTAATCTGCACTGTATCCCAAACCCCACCACTCTAATCTGCACTGTATCCCAAACCCCACCACTCTAATCTGCACTGTGTCCCACACCCCACCACTCTAATCTGCTCTGTGTCCCTTACCCCACCACTCTAATCTGCTCTGTGTCCCTTACCCCGTCACTCTAATCTGCACTGTATCCCAAACCCCACCACTCTAATCTGCACTGTATCCCAAACCCCACCACTCTAATCTGCACTGTATCCCAAACCCCACCACTCTAATCTGCACTGTATCCCACACCCCACCACTCTAATCTGCACTGTGTCCCTTACCCCACCACTCTAATCTTCACTGTGTCCCACACCCCACCACTCTAATCTGCACTGTGTCCCACACCCCACCACTCTAATCTGCACTGTATCCCAAACCCCACCACTCTAATCTGCACTGTATCCCACACCCCACCACTCTAATCTGCACTGTGTCCCTTACCCCACCACTCTAATCTGCACTGTGTCCCTTACCACACCACTCTAATCTGCTCTGTGTCCCTTACCCCACCACTCTAATCTGCACTGTGTCCCACACCCCACCACTCTAATCTGCACTGTGTCCCACACCCCACCACTCTAATCTGCAATGTGTCCCTTACCCCACCACTCTAATCTGCACTGTATCCCAAACCCCACCACTCTAATCTGCTCTGTGTCCCACACCCCACCACTCTAATCTGCTCTGTGTCCCACACCCCACCACTCTAATCTGCTCTGTGTCCCTTACCCCACCACTCTAATCTGCTCTGTGTCCCTTACCCAACCACTCTAATCTGCACTGTATCCCAAACCCCACCACTCTAATCTGCTCTGTGTCCCACACCCCACCACTCTAATCTGCTCTGTGTCCCTTACCCCGCCACTCTAATCTGCTCTGTGTCCCTTACCCCACCACTCTAATCTGCACTGTATCCCACACCCCACCACTCTAATCTGCACTGTGTCCCTTACCCCACCACTCTAATCTGCACTGTGTCCCACACCCCACCAGTCTAATCTGCTTTGTGTCCCACACCCCACCACTCTAATCTGCACTGTGTCCCTTACCACACCACTCTAATCTTCACTGTGTCCCACACCCCACCACTCTAATCTGCACTGTGTCCCACACCCCACCACTCTAATCTGCACTGTGTCCCACACCCCACCACTCTAATCTGCACTGTGTCCCACACCCCACCACTCTAATCTGCACTGTGTCCCACACCCCACCACTCTAATCTGCACTGTGTCCCACACCCCACCACTCTAATCTGCACTGTGTCCCACACCCCACCACTCTAATCTGCACTGTGTCCCACACCCCACCACTCTAATCTGCTATGTGTCCCACACCCCACCACTCTAATCTGCACTGTGTCCCTTACCACACCACTCTAATCTGCTCTGTGTCCCTTACCCCACCACTCTAATCTGCAATTTGTCCCTTACCCCACCACTCTAATCTGCACTGTATCCCAAACCCCACCACTCTAATCTGCTCTGTGTCCCACACCCAACCACTCTAATCTGCTGTGTGTCCCACACCCCACCACTCTAATCTGCACTGTATCCCAAACCCCACCACTCTAATCTGCACTGTGTCCCACACCCCACCACTCTAATCTGCTCTGTGTCCCTTACCCCCCACTCTAATCTGCACTGTATCTCACACCCCACCACTCTAATCTGCACTGTATCCCAAACCCCACCACTCTAATCTGCACTGTATCCCAAACCCCACCACTCTAATCTGCACTGTGTCCCACACCCCACCACTCTAATCTGCTCTGTGTCCCTTACCCCACCACTCTAATCTGCTCTGTGTCCCTTACCCCGTCACTCTAATCTGCACTGTATCCCAAACCCCACCACTCTAATCTGCACTGTATCCCAAACCCCACCACTCTAATCTGCACTGTATCCCAAACCCCACCACTCTAATCTGCACTGTATCCCACACCCCACCACTCTAATCTGCACTGTGTCCCTTACCCCACCACTCTAATCTTCACTGTGTCCCACACCCCACCACTCTAATCTGCACTGTGTCCCACACCCCACCACTCTAATCTGCACTGTATCCCAAACCCCACCACTCTAATCTGCACTGTATCCCACACCCCACCACTCTAATCTGCACTGTGTCCCTTACCCCACCACTCTAATCTGCACTGTGTCCCTTACCACACCACTCTAATCTGCTCTGTGTCCCTTACCCCACCACTCTAATCTGCACTGTGTCCCACACCCCACCACTCTAATCTGCACTGTGTCCCACACCCCACCACTCTAATCTGCAATGTGTCCCTTACCCCACCACTCTAATCTGCACTGTATCCCAAACCCCACCACTCTAATCTGCTCTGTGTCCCACACCCCACCACTCTAATCTGCTCTGTGTCCCACACCCCACCACTCTAATCTGCTCTGTGTCCCTTACCCCACCACTCTAATCTGCTCTGTGTCCCTTACCCAACCACTCTAATCTGCACTGTATCCCAAACCCCACCACTCTAATCTGCTCTGTGTCCCACACCCCACCACTCTAATCTGCTCTGTGTCCCTTACCCCGCCACTCTAATCTGCTCTGTGTCCCTTACCCCACCACTCTAATCTGCACTGTATCCCACACCCCACCACTCTAATCTGCACTGTGTCCCTTACCCCACCACTCTAATCTGCACTGTGTCCCACACCCCACCAGTCTAATCTGCTTTGTGTCCCACACCCCACCACTCTAATCTGCACTGTGTCCCTTACCACACCCCTCTAATCTTCACTGTGTCCCACACCCCACCACTCTAATCTGCACTGTGTCCCACACCCCACCACTCTAATCTGCACTGTGTCCCACACCCCACCACTCTAATCTGCACTGTGTCCCACACACCACCACTCTAGTCTGCACTGTGTCCCACACCCCACCACTCTAATCTGCTATGTGTCCCACACCCCACCACTCTAATCTGCTCTGTGTCCCACACCCCGCCACTCTAATCTGCACTGTGTCCCTTACCACACCACTCTAATCTTCACTGTGTCCCACACCCCACCACTCTAATCTGCACTGTGTCCCACACCCCACCACTCTAATCTGCACTGTGTCCCACACCCCACCACTCTAATCTTCACTGTGTCCCACACCCCACCACTCTAATGTGCACTGTGTCCCACACCCCACCACTCTAATCTGCACTGTGTACCACACCCCACCACTCTAATCTGCTATGTGTCCCACACCCCACCACTCTAATCTGCACTGTGTCCCACACCCCACCACTCTAATCTGCAATGTGTCCCTTACCCCACCACTCTAATCTGCACTGTATCCCAAACCCCACCACTCTAATCTGCTCTGTGTCCCACACCCAACCACTCTAATCTGCTGTGTGTCCCACACCCCACCACTCTAATCTGCACTGTATCCCAAACCCCACCACTCTCATCTGCACTGTGTCCCACACCCCACCACTCTAATCTGCTCTGTGTCCCTTACCCCCCACTCTAATCTGCACTGTATCTCACACCCCACCACTCTAATCTGCAATGTGTCCCTTACCCCACCACTCTAATCTGCACTGTATCCCAAACCCCACCACTCTAATCTGCTCTGTGTCCCTTACCCCGCCACTCTAATCTGCTCTGTGTCCCTTACCCCACCACTCTAATCTGCACTGTATCCCACACCCCACCACTCTAATCTGCACTGTGTCCCTTAGCCCACCACTCTAATCTGCACTGTGTCCCACACCCCACCACTCTAATCTGCTCTGTGTTCCACACCCCACCACTCTAATCTGCACTGTGTCCCTTACCACACCACTCTAATCTTCACTGTGTCCCACACCCCACCACTCTAATCTGCACTGTGTCCCACACCCCACCACTCTAATCTGCACTGTGTCCCACACCCCACCACTCTAATCTGCACTGTGTCCCACACCCCACCACTCTAATCTGCACTGTGTCCCACACCCCACCACTCTAATCTGCACTGTGTCCCACACCCCACCACTCTAATCTGCACTGTGTCCCACACCCCACCACTCTAATCTGCTATGTGTCCCACACCCCACCACTCTAATCTGCACTGTGTCCCTTACCACACCACTCTAATCTGCTCTGTGTCCCTTACCCCACCACTCTAATCTGCAATTTGTCCCTTACCCCACCACTCTAATCTGCACTGTATCCCAAACCCCACCACTCTAATCTGCTCTGTGTCCCACACCCAACCACTCTAATCTGCTGTGTGTCCCACACCCCACCACTCTAATCTGCACTGTATCCCAAACCCCACCACTCTAATCTGCACTGTGTCCCACACCCCACCACTCTAATCTGCTCTGTGTCCCTTACCCCCCACTCTAATCTGCACTGTATCTCACACCCCACCACTCTAATCTGCACTGTATCCCAAACCCCACCACTCTAATCTGCACTGTATCCCAAACCCCACCACTCTAATCTGCACTGTGTCCCACACCCCACCACTCTAATCTGCTCTGTGTCCCTTACCCCACCACTCTAATCTGCTCTGTGTCCCTTACCCCGTCACTCTAATCTGCACTGTATCCCAAACCCCACCACTCTAATCTGCACTGTATCCCAAACCCCACCACTCTAATCTGCACTGTATCCCAAACCCCACCACTCTAATCTGCACTGTATCCCACACCCCACCACTCTAATCTGCACTGTGTCCCTTACCCCACCACTCTAATCTTCACTGTGTCCCACACCCCACCACTCTAATCTGCACTGTGTCCCACACCCCACCACTCTAATCTGCACTGTATCCCAAACCCCACCACTCTAATCTGCACTGTATCCCACACCCCACCACTCTAATCTGCACTGTGTCCCTTACCCCACCACTCTAATCTGCACTGTGTCCCTTACCACACCACTCTAATCTGCTCTGTGTCCCTTACCCCACCACTCTAATCTGCACTGTGTCCCACACCCCACCACTCTAATCTGCACTGTGTCCCACACCCCACCACTCTAATCTGCAATGTGTCCCTTACCCCACCACTCTAATCTGCACTGTATCCCAAACCCCACCACTCTAATCTGCTCTGTGTCCCACACCCCACCACTCTAATCTGCTCTGTGTCCCACACCCCACCACTCTAATCTGCTCTGTGTCCCTTACCCCACCACTCTAATCTGCTCTGTGTCCCTTACCCAACCACTCTAATCTGCACTGTATCCCAAACCCCACCACTCTAATCTGCTCTGTGTCCCACACCCCACCACTCTAATCTGCTCTGTGTCCCTTACCCCGCCACTCTAATCTGCTCTGTGTCCCTTACCCCACCACTCTAATCTGCACTGTATCCCACACCCCACCACTCTAATCTGCACTGTGTCCCTTACCCCACCACTCTAATCTGCACTGTGTCCCACACCCCACCAGTCTAATCTGCTTTGTGTCCCACACCCCACCACTCTAATCTGCACTGTGTCCCTTACCACACCCCTCTAATCTTCACTGTGTCCCACACCCCACCACTCTAATCTGCACTGTGTCCCACACCCCACCACTCTAATCTGCACTGTGTCCCACACCCCACCACTCTAATCTGCACTGTGTCCCACACACCACCACTCTAGTCTGCACTGTGTCCCACACCCCACCACTCTAATCTGCTATGTGTCCCACACCCCACCACTCTAATCTGCTCTGTGTCCCACACCCCGCCACTCTAATCTGCACTGTGTCCCTTACCACACCACTCTAATCTTCACTGTGTCCCACACCCCACCACTCTAATCTGCACTGTGTCCCACACCCCACCACTCTAATCTGCACTGTGTCCCACACCCCACCACTCTAATCTTCACTGTGTCCCACACCCCACCACTCTAATGTGCACTGTGTCCCACACCCCACCACTCTAATCTGCACTGTGTACCACACCCCACCACTCTAATCTGCTATGTGTCCCACACCCCACCACTCTAATCTGCTCTGTGTCCCACACCCCACCACTGTAATCTGCACTGTGTCCCTTACCACACCACTCTAATCTGCTCTGTGTCCCTTACCCCACCACTCTAATCTGCACTGTGTCCCACACCCCACCACTCTAATCTGCAATGTGTCCCTTACCCCACCACTCTAATCTGCACTGTATCCCAAACCCCACCACTCTAATCTGCTCTGTGTCCCACACCCCACCACTCTAATCTGCTCTGTGTCCCACACCCCACCACTCTAATCTGCACTGTATCCCAAACCCCACCACTCTAATCTGCTCTGTGTCCCTTACCCCCCACTCTAATCTGCACTGTGTCTCACACCCCACCACTCTAATCTGCTCTGTGTCCCAAACCCCACCACTCTAATCTGCACTGTATCTCACACCCCACCACTCTAATCGGCACTGTATCCCAAACCCCACCACTCTAATCTGCACTGTATCCCAAACCCCACCACTCTAATCTGCACTGTGTCCCACACCCCACCACACTAATCTGTTCTGTGTCCCTTACCCCACCACTCTAATCTGCTCTGTGTCCCTTACCCCATCACTCTAATCTGCACTGTGTCCCACACCCCACCACTCTAATCTGCACTGTGTCCCACACCCCACCACTCTAATCTGCACTGTGTCCCACACACCACCACTCTAATCTGCACTGTGTCCCACACCCCACCACTCTAATCTGCTATGTGTCCCACACCCCACAACTCTAATCTGCTCTGTGTCCCACACCCCGCCACTCTAATCTGCACTGTGTCCCTTACCACACCACTCTAATCTTCACTGTGTCCCACACCCCACCACTCTAATCTGCACTGTGTCCCACACCCCACCACTCTAATCTGCACTGTGTCCCACACCCCACCACTCTAATCTTCACTGTGTCCCACACCCCACCACTCTAATGTGCACTGTGTCCCACACCCCACCACTCTAATCTGCACTGTGTACCACACCCCACCACTCTAATCTGCTATGTGTCCCACACCCCACCACTCTAATCTGCTCTGTGTCCCACACCCCACCACTGTAATCTGCACTGTGTCCCACACCCCACCACTCTAATCTGCTCTGTGTCCCACACCCCACCACTCTAATCTGCACTGTATCCCAAACCCCAGCACTCTAATCTGCTCTGTGTCCCTTACCCCACCACTCTAATCTGCACTGTGTCCCACACCCCACCACTCTAATCTGCAATGTGTCCCTTACCCCACCACTCTAATCTGCACTGTATCCCAAACCCCACCACTCTAATCTGCTCTGTGTCCCACACCCCACCACTCTAATCTGCTCTGTGTCCCACACCCCACCACTCTAATCTGCACTGTATCCCAAACCCCACCACTCTAATCTGCTCTGTGTCCCTTACCCCCCACTCTAATCTGCACTGTGTCTCACACCCCACCACTCTAATCTGCTCTGTGTCCCAAACCCCACCACTCTAATCTGCACTGTATCTCACACCCCACCACTCTAATCGGCACTGTATCCCAAACCCCACCACTCTAATCTGCACTGTATCCCAAACCCCACCACTCTAATCTGCACTGTGTCCCACACCCCACCACACTAATCTGTTCTGTGTCCCTTACCCCACCACTCTAATCTGCTCTGTGTCCCTTACCCCATCACTCTAATCTGCACTGTATCCCAAACCCCACCACTCTAATCTGCACTGTATCCCAAACCCCACCACTCTAATCTGCACTGTATCCCACACCCCACCACTCTAATCTGCACTGTGTCCCATACCCCACCACTCTAATCTTCACTGTGTCCCACACCCCACCACTCTAATCTGCACTGTGTCCCACACCCCACCACTCTAATCTGCACTGTGTCCCAAACCCCACCACTCTAATCTGCACTGTGTCCCACACCCCACCACTCTAATCTGCTCTGTGTCCCACACCCCACCACTCTAATCTGCACTGTGTCCCTTACCACACCACTCTAATCTGCTCTGTGTCCCTTACCCCACCACTCTAATCTGCACTGTGTCCCACACCCCACCACTCTAATCTGCACTGTGTCCCACACCCCACCACTCTAATCTGCAATGTGTCCCTTACCCCACCACTCTAATCTACACTGTATCCCAAACCCCACCACTCTAATCTGTTCTGTGTCCCACACCCCACCACTCTAATCTGCTCTGTGTCCCACACCCCACCACTCTAATCTGCTCTGTGTCCCTTACCCCACCACTCTAATCTGCTCTGTGTCCCACACCCCACCACTCTAATCTGCTCTGTGTCCCTTACCCCACCACTCTAATCTCCTCTGTGTCCCTTACCCCACCACTCTAATCTGCTCTGTGTCCCACACCCCACCACTCTAATCTGCTCTGTGTCCCTTACCAAACCACTCTAATCTGCTCTGTGTCCCTTACCCCACCACTCTAATCTGCACTGTGTCCCATACCCCACCACTCTAATCTGCTCTGTGTCCCTTACCCCACCACTCTAATCTGCACTGTGTCCCACACCCCACCACTCTAATCTGCTCTGTGTCCCTTACCCCATCACTCTAATCTGCACTGTATCCCAAACCCCACCACTCTAATCTGCACTGTATCCCAAACCCCACCACTCTAATCTGCACTGTATCCCACACCCCACCACTCTAATCTGCACTGTGTCCCTTACCCCACCACTCTAATCTGCACTGTGTCCCACACCCCACCACTCTAATCTGCACTGTGTCCCTTACCACACCACTCTAATCTGCTCTGTGTCCCTTACCCCACCACTCTAATCTGCACTGTGTCCCACACCCCACCACTCTAATCTGCACTGTGTCCCACACACCACCACTCTAATCTGCACTGTGTCCCACACCCCACCACTCTAATCTGCTATGTGTCCCACACCCCACAACTCTAATCTGCTCTGTGTCCCACACCCCGCCACTCTAATCTGCACTGTGTCCCTTACCACACCACTCTAATCTTCACTGTGTCCCACACCCCACCACTCTAATCTGCACTGTGTCCCACACCCCACCACTCTAATCTGCACTGTGTCCCACACCCCACCACTCTAATCTTCACTGTGTCCCACACCCCACCACTCTAATCTGCACTGTGTCCCACACCCCACCACTCTAATCTGCTCTGTGTCCCTTACCCCATCACTCTAATCTGTACTGTATCCCAAACCCCACCACTCTAATCTGCACTGTATCCCAAACCCCACCACTTTAATCTGCACTGTATCCCAAACCCCACCACTCTAATCTGCACTGTGTCCCACACCCCACCACTCTAATCTGCACTGTGTCCCACACCCCACCACTCTAATCTTCACTGTGTCCAACACCCCACCACTCTAATGTGCACTGTGTCCCACACCCCACCACTCTAATCTGCACTGTGTCCCACACCCCACCACTCTAATCTGCTATGTGTCCCACACCCCACCACTCTAATCTGCTCTGTGTCCCTTACCCCACCACTCTAATCTGCACTGTGTCCCTTACCCCACCACTCTAATCTTCACTGTGTCCCACACCCCATCACTCTAATCTGCACTGTGTCCCACACCCCACCACTCTAATCTGCACTGTGTCCCAAACCCCACCACTCTAATCTGCACTGTGTCCCACACCACACCACTCTAATCTGCACTGTATCCCAAACCCCACCACTCTAATCTGCACTGTGTCCCACACCCCACCACTCTAATCTGCTCTGTGTCCCTTACCCCCCACTCTAATCTGCACTGTGTCCCACACCCCACCACTCTAATCTGCAATGTGTCCCACACCCCACCACTCTAATCTGCTCTGTGTCCCTTACCCCACCACTCTAATCTGCTCTGTGTCCCTTACCCCATCACTCTAATCTGCACTGTATCCCAAACCCCACCACTCTAATCTGCTCTGTGTCCCAAACCCCACCACTCTAATCTGCACTGTATCCCACACCCCACCACTCTAATCTGCACTGTGTCCCTTACCCCACCACTCTAATCTTCACTGTGTCCCACACCCCACCACTCTAATCTGCACTGTGTCCCACACCCCACCACTCTAATCTGAACTGTATCCCAAACCCCACCACTCTAATCTGCACTGTGTCCCACACCCCACCACTCTAATCTGCAATTTGTCCCTTACCCCACCACTCTAATCTGCACTGTATCCCAAACCCCACCACTCTAATCTGCTCTGTGTCCCACACCCAACCACTCTAATCTGCTGTGTGTCCCACACCCCACCACTCTAATCTGCACTGTATCCCAAACCCCACCACTCTAATCTGCACTGTGTCCCACACCCCACCACTCTAATCTGCTCTGTGTCCCTTACCCCCCACTCTAATCTGCACTGTATCTCACACCCCACCACTCTAATCTGCACTGTATCCCAAACCCCACCACTCTAATCTGCACTGTATCCCAAACCCCACCACTCTAATCTGCACTGTGTCCCACACCCCACCACTCTAATCTGCTCTGTGTCCCTTACCCCACCACTCTAATCTGCTCTATGTCCCTTACCCCGTCACTCTAATCTGCACTGTATCCCAAACCCCACCACTCTAATCTGCACTGTATCCCAAACCCCACCACTCTAATCTGCACTGTATCCCAAACCCCACCACTCTAATCTGCACTGTATCTCACACCCCACCACTCTAATCGGCACTGTATCCCAAACCCCACCACTCTAATCTGCACTGTGTCCCACACCCCACCACACTAATCTGTTCTGTGTCCCTTACCCCACCACTCTAATCTGCTCTGTGTCCCTTACCACATCACTCTAATCTGCACTGTATCCCAAACCCCACCACTCTAATCTGCACTGTATCCCAAACCCCACCACTCTAATCTGCACTGTATCCCACACCCCACCACTCTAATCTGCACTGTGTCCCATACCCCACCACTCTAATCTTCACTGTGTCCCACACCCCACCACTCTAATCTGCACTGTGTCCCACACCCCACCACTCTAACCTGCACTGTGTCCCAAACCCCACCACTCTAATCTGCACTGTGTCCCACACCCCACCACTCTAATCTGCTCTGTGTCCCACACCCCACCACTCTAATCTGCACTGTGTCCCTTACCACACCACTCTAATCTGCTCTGTGTCCCTTACCCCACCACCCTAATCTGCACTGTGTCCCACACCCCACCACTCTAATCTGCACTGTGTCCCACACCCCACCACTCTAATCTGCAATGTGTCCCTTACCCCACCACTCTAATCTACACTGTATCCCAAACCCCACCACTCTAATCTGTTCTGTGTCCCACACCCCACCACTCTAATCTGCTCTGTGTCCCACACCCCACCACTCTAATCTGCTCTGTGTCCCTTACCCCACCACTCTAATCTGCTCTGTGTCCCACACCCCACCACTCTAATCTGCTCTGTGTCCCTTACCCCACCACTCTAATCTCCTCTGTGTCCCTTACCCCACCACTCTAATCTGCTCTGTGTCCCACACCCCACCACTCTAATCTGCTCTGTGTCCCTTACCAAACCACTCTAATCTGCTCTGTGTCCCTTACCCCACCACTCTAATCTGCACTGTGTCCCATACCCCACCACTCTAATCTGCTCTGTGTCCCTTACCCCACCACTCTAATCTCCTCTGTGTCCCTTACCCCACCACTCTAATCTGCAATGTGTCCCTTACCCCACCACTCTAATCTACACTGTATCCCAAACCCCACCACTCTAATCTGTTCTGTGTCCCACACCCCACCACTCTAATCTGCTCTGTGTCCCACACCCCACCACTCTAATCTGCTCTGTGTCCCTTACCCCACCACTCTAATCTGCTCTGTGTCCCACACCCCACCACTCTAATCTGCTCTGTGTCCCTTACCCCACCACTCTAATCTCCTCTGTGTCCCTTACCCCACCACTCTAATCTGCTCTGTGTCCCACACCCCACCACTCTAATCTGCTCTGTGTCCCTTACCAAACCACTCTAATCTGCTCTGTGTCCCTTACCCCACCACTCTAATCTGCACTGTGTCCCATACCCCACCACTCTAATCTGCTCTGTGTCCCTTACCCCACCACTCTAATCTGCACTGTGTCCCACACCCCACCACTCTAATCTGCTCTGTGTCCCTTACCCCATCACTCTAATCTGCACTGTATCCCAAACCCCACCACTCTAATCTGCACTGTATCCCAAACCCCACCACTCTAATCTGCACTGTATCCCACACCCCACCACTCTAATCTGCACTGTGTCCCTTACCCCACCACTCTAATCTGCACTGTGTCCCACACCCCACCACTCTAATCTGCACTGTGTCCCTTACCACACCACTCTAATCTGCTCTGTGTCCCTTACCCCACCACTCTAATCTGCACTGTGTCCCACACCCCACCACTCTAATCTGCACTGTGTCCCACACCCCACCACTCTAATCTGCTCTGTGTCCCTTACCCCATCACTCTAATCTGTACTGTATCCCAAACCCCACCACTCTAATCTGCACTGTGTTCCTTACCACACCACTCTAATCTTCACTGTGTCCCACACCCCACCACTCTAATCTGCACTGTGTCCCACACCCCACCACTCTAATCTGCACTGTGTCCCACACCCCACCACTCTAATCTTCACTGTGTCCCACACCCCACCACTCTAATGTGCACTGTGTCCCACACCCCACCACTCTAATCTGCTCTGTGTCCCACACCCCACCACTGTAATCTGCACTGTGTCCCTTACCACACCACTCTAATCTGCTCTGTGTCCCTTACCCCACCACTCTAATCTGCACTGTGTCCCACACCCCACCACTCTAATCTGCAATGTGTCCCTTACCCCACCACTCTAATCTGCACTGTATCCCAAACCCCACCACTCTAATCTGCTCTGTGTCCCACACCCCACCACTCTAATCTGCTCTGTGTCCCACACCCCACCACTCTAATCTGCACTGTATCCCAAACCCCACCACTCTAATCTGCTCTGTGTCCCTTACCCCCCACTCTAATCTGCACTGTGTCCCACACCCCACCACTCTAATCTGCTCTGTGTCCCAAACCCCACCACTCTAATCTGCACTGTATCTCACACCCCACCACTCTAATCGGCACTGTATCCCAAACCCCACCACTCTAATCTGCACTGTATCCCAAACCCCACCACTCTAATCTGCACTGTGTCCCACACCCCACCACACTAATCTGTTCTGTGTCCCTTACCCCACCACTCTAATCTGCTCTGTGTCCCTTACCCCATCACTCTAATCTGCACTGTATCCCAAACCCCACCACTCTAATCTGCACTGTATCCCAAACCCCACCACTCTAATCTGCACTGCATCCCAAACCCCACCACTCTAATCTGCACTGTATCCCACACCCCACCACTCTAATCTGCACTGTGTCCCATACCCCACCACTCTAATCTTCACTGTGTCCCACACCCCACCACTCTAATCTGCACTGTGTCCCACACCCCACCACTCTAATCTGCACTGTGTCCCAAACCCCACCACTCTAATCTGCACTGTGTCCCACACCCCACCACTCTAATCTGCTCTGTGTCCCACACCCCACCACTCTAATCTGCACTGTGTCCCTTACCACACCACTCTAATCTGCTCTGTGTCCCTTACCCCACCACTCTAATCTGCACTGTGTCCCACACCCCACCACTCTAATCTGCACTGTGTCCCACACCCCACCACTCTAATCTGCAATGTGTCCCTTACCCCACCACTCTAATCTACACTGTATCCCAAACCCCACCACTCTAATCTGCTCTGTGTACCACACCCCACCACTCTAATCTGCTCTGTGTCCCACACCCCACCACTCTAATCTGCTCTGTGTCCCTTACCCCACCACTCTAATCTCCTCTGTGTCCCTTACCCCACCACTCTAATCTGCTCTGTGTCCCACAACCCACCACTCTAATCTGCTCTGTGTCCCTTACCAAACCACTCTAATCTGCTCTGTGTCCCTTACCCCACCACTCTAATCTGCACTGTGTCCCATACCCCACCACTCTAATCTGCTCTGTGTCCCTTACCCCACCACTCTAATCTGCACTGTGTCCCACACCCCACCACTCTAATCTGCTCTGTGTCCCTTACCCCATCACTCTAATCTGCACTGTATCCCAAACCCCACCACTCTAATCTGCACTGTATCCCAAACCCCACCACTCTAATCTGGACTGTATCCCACACCCCACCACTCTAATCTGCACTGTGTCCCTTACCCCACCACTCTAATCTGCACTGTGTCCCACACCCCACCACTCTAATCTGCACTGTGTCCCTTACCACACCACTCTAATCTGCTCTGTGTCCCTTACCCCACCACTCTAATCTGCACTGTGTCCCACACCCCACCACTCTAATCTGCACTGTGTCCCACACCCCACCACTCTAATCTGCTCTGTGTCCCTTACCCCATCACTCTAATCTGTACTGTATCCCAAACCCCACCACTCTAATCTGCACTGTATCCCAAACCCCACCACTCTAATCTGCACTGTATCCCAAACCCCACCACTCTAATCTGCACTGTGTCCCACACCCCACCAGTCTAATCTGCACTGTGTCCCACACCCCACCACTCTAATCTTCACTGTGTCCCACACCCCACCACTGTAATGTGCACTGTGTCCCACAACCCACCACTCTAATCTGCACTGTGTCCCACACCCCACCACTCTAATCTGCTATGTGTCCCACACCCCACCACTCTAATCTGCTCTGTGTCCCACACCCCACCACTCTAATCTGCACTGTGTCCCTTACCACACCACTCTAATCTGCTCTGTGTCCCTTACCCCACCACTCTAATCTGCACTGTGTCCCTTACCCCACCACTCTAATCTTCACTGTGTCCCACACCCCATCACTCTAATCTGCACTGTGTCCCACACCCCACCACTCTAATCTGCACTGTGTCCCAAACCCCACCACTCTAATCTGCACTGTGTCCCACACCCCACCACTCTAATCTGCACTGTATCCCAAACCCCACCACTCTAATCTGCACTGTGTCCCACACCTCACCACTCTAATCTGCTCTGTGTCCCTTACCCCCCACTCTAATCTGCACTGTGTCCCACACCCCACCACTTTAATCTGCAATGTGTCCCACACCCCACCACTCTAATCTGCTCTGTGTCCCTTACCCCACCACTCTAATCTGCTCTGTGTCCCTTACCCCATCACTCTAATCTGCACTGTATCCCAAACCCCACCACTCTAATCTGCTCTGTGTCCCAAACCCCACCACTCTAATCTGCACTGTATCCCACACCCCACCACTCTAATCTGCACTGTGTCCCTTACCCCACCACTCTAATCTTCACTGTGTCCCACACCCCACCACTCTAATCTGCACTGTGTCCCACACCCCACCACTCTAATCTGAACTGTATCCCAAACCCCACCACTCTAATCTGCACTGTATCCCACACCCCACCACTCTAATCTGCACTGTGTCCCACACCCCACCACTCTAATCTGCACTGTGTCCCACACCCCACCACTCTAATCTGCACTGTGTCCCACACCCCACCACTCTAATCTGCACTGTGTCCCACACCCCACCACTCTAATCTGCAATGTGTCCCTTACCCCACCACTCTAATCTACACTGTATCCCAAACCCCACCACTCTAATCTGCTCTGTGTCCCACACCCCACCACTCTAATCTGCTCTGTGTCCCACACCCCACCACTCTAATCTGCTCTGTGTCCCTTACCCCACCACTCTAATCTCCTCTGTGTCCCTTACCCCACCACTCTAATCTGCTCTGTGTCCCACAACCCACCACTCTAATCTGCTCTGTGTCCCTTACCAAACCACTCTAATCTGCTCTGTGTCCCTTACCCCACCACTCTAATCTGCACTGTGTCCCATACCCCACCACTCTAATCTGCTCTGTGTCCCTTACCCCACCACTCTAATCTGCACTGTGTCCCACACCCCACCACTCTAATCTGCTCTGTGTCCCTTACCCCACCACTCTAATCTGCTCTGTGTCCCTTACCCCATCACTCTAATCTGCACTGTATCCCAAACCCCACCACTCTAATCTGCTCTGTGTCCCAAACCCCACCACTCTAATCTGCACTGTATCCCACACCCCACCACTCTAATCTGCACTGTGTCCCTTACCCCACCACTCTAATCTTCACTGTGTCCCACACCCCACCACTCTAATCTGCACTGTGTCCCACACCCCACCACTCTAATCTGAACTGTATCCCAAACCCCACCACTCTAATCTGCACTGTATCCCACACCCCACCACTCTAATCTGCACTGTGTCCCACACCCCACCACTCTAATCTGCACTGTGTCCCACACCCCACCACTCTAATCTGCACTGTGTCCCACACCCCACCACTCTAATCTGCACTGTGTCCCACACCCCACCACTCTAATCTGCAATGTGTCCCTTACCCCACCACTCTAATCTACACTGTATCCCAAACCCCACCACTCTAATCTGCTCTGTGTCCCACACCCCACCACTCTAATCTGCTCTGTGTCCCACACCCCACCACTCTAATCTGCTCTGTGTCCCTTACCCCACCACTCTAATCTCCTCTGTGTCCCTTACCCCACCACTCTAATCTGCTCTGTGTCCCACAACCCACCACTCTAATCTGCTCTGTGTCCCTTACCAAACCACTCTAATCTGCTCTGTGTCCCTTACCCCACCACTCTAATCTGCACTGTGTCCCATACCCCACCACTCTAATCTGCTCTGTGTCCCTTACCACACCACTCTAATCTTCACTGTGTCCCACACCCCACCACTCTAATCTGCACTGTGTCCCACACCCCACCACTCTAATCTGCACTGTGTCCCACACCCCACCACTCTAATCTGCACTGTGTCCCACACCCCACCACTCTAATCTGCACTGTGTCCCACACCCCACCACTCTAATCTGCACTGTGTCCCACACCCCACCACTCTAATCTGCTATGTGTCCCACACCCCACCACTCTAATCTGCACTGTGTCCCACACCCCACCACTCTAATCTGCACTGTGTCCCACACCCCACCACTCTAATCTGCACTGTGTCCCACACCCCACCACTCTAATCTGCAATGTGTCCCTTACCCCACCACTCTAATCTACACTGTATCCCAAACCCCACCACTCTAATCTGCTCTGTGTCCCACACCCCACCACTCTAATCTGCTCTGTGTCCCACACCCCACCACTCTAATCTGCTCTGTGTCCCTTACCCCACCACTCTAATCTCCTCTGTGTCCCTTACCCCACCACTCTAATCTGCTCTGTGTCCCACAACCCACCACTCTAATCTGCTCTGTGTCCCTTACCAAACCACTCTAATCTGCTCTGTGTCCCTTACCCCACCACTCTAATCTGCACTGTGTCCCATACCCCACCACTCTAATCTGCTCTGTGTCCCTTACCCCACCACTCTAATCTGCACTGTGTCCCACACCCCACCACTCTAATCTGCTCTGTGTCCCTTACCCCACCACTCTAATCTGCTCTGTGTCCCTTACCCCATCACTCTAATCTGCACTGTATCCCAAACCCCACCACTCTAATCTGCTCTGTGTCCCAAACCCCACCACTCTAATCTGCACTGTATCCCACACCCCACCACTCTAATCTGCACTGTGTCCCTTACCCCACCACTCTAATCTTCACTGTGTCCCACACCCCACCACTCTAATCTGAACTGTATCCCAAACCCCACCACTCTAATCTGCACTGTATCCCACACCCCACCACTCTAATCTGCACTGTGTCCCACACCCCACCACTCTAATCTGCACTGTGTCCCACACCCCACCACTCTAATCTGCACTGTGTCCCACACCCCACCACTCTAATCTGCACTGTGTCCCACACCCCACCACTCTAATCTGCAATGTGTCCCTTACCCCACCACTCTAATCTACACTGTATCCCAAACCCCACCACTCTAATCTGCTCTGTGTCCCACACCCCACCACTCTAATCTGCTCTGTGTCCCACACCCCACCACTCTAATCTGCTCTGTGTCCCTTACCCCACCACTCTAATCTCCTCTGTGTCCCTTACCCCACCACTCTAATCTGCTCTGTGTCCCACAACCCACCACTCTAATCTGCTCTGTGTCCCTTACCAAACCACTCTAATCTGCTCTGTGTCCCTTACCCCACCACTCTAATCTGCACTGTGTCCCATACCCCACCACTCTAATCTGCTCTGTGTCCCTTACCCCACCACTCTAATCTGCACTGTGTCCCACACCCCACCACTCTAATCTGCTCTGTGTCCCTTACCCCATCACTCTAATCTGCACTGTATCCCAAACCCCACCACTCTAATCTGCACTGTATCCCAAACCCCACCACTCTAATCTGGACTGTATCCCACACCCCACCACTCTAATCTGCACTGTGTCCCTTACCCCACCACTCTAATCTGCACTGTGTCCCACACCCCACCACTCTAATCTGCACTGTGTCCCTTACCACACCACTCTAATCTGCTCTGTGTCCCTTACCCCACCACTCTAATCTGCACTGTGTCCCACACCCCACCACTCTAATCTGCACTGTGTCCCACACCCCACCACTCTAATCTGCTCTGTGTCCCTTACCCCATCACTCTAATCTGTACTGTATCCCAAACCCCACCACTCTAATCTGCACTGTATCCCAAACCCCACCACTCTAATCTGCACTGTATCCCAAACCCCACCACTCTAATCTGCACTGTGTCCCACACCCCACCACTCTAATCTGCACTGTGTCCCACACCCCACCACTCTAATCTTCACTGTGTCCCACACCCCACCACTCTAATGTGCACTGTGTCCCACACCCCACCACTCTAATCTGCACTGTGTCCCACACCCCACCACTCTAATCTGCTATGTGTCCCACACCCCACCACTCTAATCTGCTCTGTGTCCCACACCCCACCACTCTAATCTGCACTGTGTCCCTTACCACACCACTCTAATCTGCTCTGTGTCCCTTACCCCACCACTCTAATCTGCACTGTGTCCCTTACCCCACCACTCTAATCTTCACTGTGTCCCACACCCCATCACTCTAATCTGCACTGTGTCCCACACCCCACCACTCTAATCTGCACTGTGTCCCAAACCCCACCACTCTAATCTGCACTGTGTCCCACACCCCACCACTCTAATCTGCACTGTATCCCAAACCCCACCACTCTAATCTGCACTGTGTCCCACACCTCACCACTCTAATCTGCTCTGTGTCCCTTACCCCCCACTCTAATCTGCACTGTGTCCCACACCCCACCACTCTAATGTGCAATGTGTCCCACACCCCACCACTCTAATCTGCTCTGTGTCCCTTACCCCACCACTCTAATCTGCTCTGTGTCCCTTACCCCATCACTCTAATCTGCACTGTATCCCAAACCCCACCACTTTAATCTGCTCTGTGTCCCAAACCCCACCACTCTAATCTGCACTGTATCCCACACCCCACCACTCTAATCTGCACTGTGTCCCTTACCCCACCACTCTAATCTTCACTGTGTCCCACACCCCACCACTCTAATCTGCACTGTGTCCCACACCCCACCACTCTAATCTGAACTGTATCCCAAACCCCACCACTCTAATCTGCACTGTATCCCACACCCCACCACTCTAATCTGCACTGTGTCCCACACCCCACCACTCTAATCTGCACTGTGTCCCACACCCCACCACTCTAATCTGTACTGTATCCCAAACCCCACCACTCTAATCTGCACTGTATCCCACACCCCACCACTCTAATCGGCACTGTGTCCCTTACCCCACCACTCTAATCTGCACTGTGTCCCACACCCCACCACTCTAATCTGCTCTGTGTCCCACACCCCACCACTCTAATCTGCACTGTGTCCCTTACCACACCACTCTAATCTTCACTGTGTCCCACACCCCACCACTCTAATCTGCACTGTGCCCCAAACCCCACCACTCTAATCTGCACTGTGTCCCACACCCCACCACTCTAATCTGCTCTGTGTCCCACACCCCACCACTCTAATCTGCTCTGTGTCCCACACCCCACCACTCTAATCTGCACTGTGTCCCTTACCACACCACTCTAATCTGCTCTGTGTCCCTTTCCCCACCACTCTAATCTGCACTGTGTCCCACACCCCACCACTCTAATCTGCACTGTGTCCCACACCCCACTACTGTAATCTGCAATGTGTCCCTTAGCCCACCACTCTAATCTACACTGTGTCCCACACCCCACCACTCTAATCTGTTCTGTGTCCCTTACCCCACCACTCTAATCTGCTCTGTGTCCCTTACCCCACCACTCTAATCTGCTCTGTGTCCCACACCCCACCACTCTAATCTGCTCTGTGTCCCTTACCCCACCACTCTAATCTGCACTGTGTCCCACACCCCACCACTCTAATCTGCTCTGTGTCCCTCACCCCACCACTCTAATCTGCACTGTGTCCCACACCCCACCACTCTAATCTGCTCTGTGTCCCTTACCCCACCACTCTAATCTGCTCTGTGTCCCTTACCCCACCACTCTAATCTGCTCTGTGTCCCACACCCCACCACTCTAATCTGCTCTGTGTCCCTTACCCCACCACCCTAATCTGCACTGTGTCCCACACCCCGCCACTCTATTCTGCTCTGTGTCCCTTACCCCACCACTCTAATCTGCACTGTGTCCCACACCCCACCACTCTAATCTGCAATGTGTCCCACACCCCACCACTCTAATCTGCTCTGTGTCCCTTACCCCACCACTCTAATCTGCTCTGTGTCCCTTACCCCATCACTCTAATCTGCACTGTATCCCAAACCCCACCACTCTAATCTGCTCTGTGTCCCAAACCCCACCACTCTAATCTGCACTGTATCCCACACCCCACCACTCTAATCTGCACTGTGTCCCTTACCCCACCACTCTAATCTTCACTGTGTCCCACACCCCACCACTCTAATCTGCACTGTGTCCCACACCCCACCACTCTAATCTGAACTGTATCCCAAACCCCACCACTCTAATCTGCACTGTATCCCACACCCCACCACTCTAATCTGCACTGTGTCCCACACCCCACCACTCTAATCTGCACTGTGTCCCACACCCCACCACTCTAATCTGTACTGTATCCCAAACCCCACCACTCTAATCTGCACTGTATCCCACACCCCACCACTCTAATCGGCACTGTGTCCCTTACCCCACCACTCTAATCTGCACTGTGTCCCACACCCCACCACTATAATCTGCTCTGTGTCCCACACCCCACCACTCTAATCTGCACTGTGTCCCTTACCACACCACTCTAATCTTCACTGTGTCCCACACCCCACCACTCTAATCTGCACTGTGCCCCAAACCCCACCGCTCTAATCTGCACTGTGTCCCACACCCCACCACTCTAATCTGCTCTGTGTCCCACACCCCACCACTCTAATCTGCTCTGTGTCCCACACCCCACCACTCCAATCTGCACTGTGTCCCTTACCACACCACTCTAATCTGCTCTGTGTCCCTTTCCCCACCACTCTAATCTGCACTGTGTCCCACACCCCACCACTCTAATCTGCACTGTGTCCCACACCCCACTACTGTAATCTGCAATGTGTCCCTTACCCCACCACTCTAATCTACACTGTGTCCCACACCCCACCACTCTAATCTGCTCTGTGTCCCTTACCCCACCACTCTAATCTGCTCTGTGTCCCTTACCCCACCACTCTAATCTGCTCTGTGTCCCACACCCCACCACTCTAATCTGCTCTGTGTCCCTTACCCCACCACTCTAATCTGCACTGTGTCCCACACCCCACCACTCTAATCTGCTCTGTGTCCCTCACCCCACCACTCTAATCTGCACTGTGTCCCACACCCCACCACTCTAATCTGCTCTGTGTCCCTTACCCCACCACTCTAATCTGCTCTGTGTCCCTTACCCCACCACTCTAATCTGCTCTGTGTCCCACACCCCACCACTCTAATCTGCTCTGTGTCCCTTACCCCACCACCCTAATCTGCACTGTGTCCCACACCCCGCCACTCTATTCTGCTCTGTGTCCCTTACCCCACCACTCTAATCTGCACTGTGTCCCACACCCCACCACTCTAATCTGCTCTGTGTCCCTTACCCCATCACTCTAATCTGCACTGTATCCCAAACCACACCACTCTAATCTGCACTGTATCCCAAACCCCACCACTCTAATCTGCACTGTATCCCACACCCCACCACTCTAATCTGCACTGTGTCCCTTACCCCACCACTCTAATCTTCACTGTGTCCCACACCCCACCACTCTAATCTGCACTGTGTCCCACACCCCACCACTCTAATCTGAACTGTATCCCAAACCCCACCACTCTAATCTGCACTGTATCCCACACCCCACCACTCTAATCTGCACTGTGTCCCACACCCCACCACTCTAATCTGCACTGTGTCCCACACCCCACCACTCTAATCTGTACTGTATCCCAAACCCCACCACTCTAATCTGCACTGTATCCCACACCCCACCACTCTAATCGGCACTGTGTCCCTTACCCCACCACTCTAATCTGCACTGTGTCCCACACCCCACCACTCTAATCTGCTCTGTGTCCCACACCCCACCACTCTAATCTGCACTGTGTCCCTTACCACACCACTCTAATCTTCACTGTGTCCCACACCCCACCACTCTAATCTGCACTGTGCCCCAAACCCCACCACTCTAATCTGCACTGTGTCCCACACCCCACCACTCTAATCTGCTCTGTGTCCCACACCCCACCACTCTAATCTGCTCTGTGTCCCACACCCCACCACTCCAATCTGCACTGTGTCCCTTACCACACCACTCTAATCTGCTCTGTGTCCCTTTCCCCACCACTCTAATCTGCACTGTGTCCCACACCCCACCACTCTAATCTGCACTGTGTCCCACACCCCACTACTGTAATCTGCAATGTGTCCCTTACCCCACCACTCTAATCTACACTGTGTCCCACACCCCACCACTCTAATCTGCTCTGTGTCCCTTACCCCACCACTCTAATCTGCTCTGTGTCCCTTACCCCACCACTCTAATCTGCTCTGTGTCCCACACCCCACCACTCTAATCTGCTCTGTGTCCCTTACCCCACCACTCTAATCTGCACTGTGTCCCACACCCCACCACTCTAATCTGCTCTGTGTCCCTCACCCCACCACTCTAATCTGCACTGTGTCCCACACCCCACCACTCTAATCTGCTCTGTGTCCCTTACCCCACCACTCTAATCTGCTCTGTGTCCCTTACACCACCACTCTAATCTGCTCTGTGTCCCACACCCCACCACTCTAATCTGCTCTGTGTCCCTTACCCCACCACCCTAATCTGCACTGTGTCCCACACCCCGCCACTCTATTCTGCTCTGTGTCCCTTACCCCACCACTCTAATCTGCACTGTGTCCCACACCCCACCACTCTAATCTGCTCTGTGTCCCTTACCCCATCACTCTAATCTGCACTGTATCCCAAACCACACCACTCTAATCTGCACTGTATCCCAAACCCCACCACTCTAATCTGCACTGTATCCCACACCCCACCACTCTAATCTGCACTGTGTCCCTTACCCCACCACTCTAATCTGCACTGTGTCCCACACCCCACCACTCTAATCTGCACTGTGTCCCTTACCACACCACTCTAATCTTCACTGTGTCCCACACCCCACCACTCTAATCTGCACTGTGTCCCACACCCCACCACTCTAATCTGCTCTGTGTCCCACACCCCACCACTCTAATCTGCACTGTGTCCCACACCCCACCACTCTAATCTGCTCTGTCCCTTACCAGACCACTCTAATCTGCACTGTGTCCCACACCCCACCACTCTAATCTGCACTGTGTCCCACACCCCACCACTCTAATCTGCAATGTGTCCCTTACCCCACCACTCTAATCTGCTCTGTGTCCCACACCCCACCACTCTAATCTGCTCTGTGTCCCACACCCCACCACTCTAATCTGCTCTGTGTCCCACACCCCACCACTCTAATCTGCTCTGTGTCCCTTACCACACCACTCTAATATGCTCTGTGTCCCTTACCCCACCACTCTAATCTGCACTGTGTCCCACACCCCACCACTCTAATCTGCTCTGTGTCCCACACCCCGCCACTCTAATCTGCTCTGTGTCCCACACCCCACCACTCTAATCTGCTCTGTGTCCCTTACCACACCACTCTAATATGCTCTGTGTCCCTTACCCCACCACTCTAATCTGCTCTGTGTCCCACACCCCACCACTCTAATCTACACTGTGTCCCTTACCCCACCACTCTAATCTGCACGGTATCCCAAACCCAACCACTCTAATCTGCACTGTATCCCAAACCCCACCACTCTAATCTGCTCTCTGTCCCTCACCCCACCACTCTAATCTAAACCGTGTCCCTTACCCCACCACTATAATCTGCACCGTGTCCCACACCCCACCACTCTAATCTGCACTGTCTCCCAAACCCCACCACTCTAATCTGCTCTCTGTCCCTCACCCCACCACTCTAATATGCACCGTGTCCCTTATCCCACCACTATAATCTGCACTGTGTCCCACACCCCACCACTCTAATCTGCACTGTATCCCAAACCCCACCATTCTAATCTGCACTGTGTCCCAAACCCCACCACTCTAATCTGCTCTCTGTCCCTCACCCCACCACTCTAATCTGCTCTCTGTCCCACACCACACTAATCTGCTCTGTGTCCCTTACCCCATCACTCTAATCTGCACTGTATCCCAAACCCCACCATTCTAATCTGCACTGTCTCCCACACCCCACCACTCTAATCTGCACTGTATCCCAAACCCCACCATTCTAATCTGCACTGTCTCCCAAACCCCACCACTCTAATCTGCTCTCTGTCCCTTACCCCACCACTCTAATCTGCACTGTGTCCCACACCCCACCACTCTAATCTGCTCTGTGTCCCTTACCCCATCACTCTAATCTGCACTGTATCCCAAACCCCACCACTCTAATCTGCACTGTATCCCAAACCTCACCACTCTAATCTGCTCTGTGTCCCTTACCCCACCACTCTAATATGCTCTGTGTCCCACACCCCACCACTCTAATCTGCACTGTGTCCTTTACCCCACCACTCTAATCTGCACTGTGTCCCTTACCCCATCACTCTAATCTGCACTGTATCCCAAACCCCACCATTCTAATCTGCACTGTCTCCCAAACCCCACCATTCTAATCTGCACTGTCTCCCAAACCCCACCACTCTAATCTGCACTGTATCCCAAACCTCACCACTCTAATCTGCTCTGTGTCCCTTACCCCACCTCTCTAATATGCTCTGTGTCACACACCCCACCACTCTAATCTGCACTGTGTCCTTTACCCCACCACTCTAATCTGCACTGTGTCCCACACCCCACCACTCTAATCTGCACTGTATCCCAAACCTCACCACTCTAATCTGCTCTGTGTCCCTTACCCCACCACTCTAATATGCTCTGTGTCCCACACCCCACCACTCTAATCTGCACTGTATCCCAAACCCCACCACTCTAATCTACACTGTATCCTACACCCCACCACTCTAATCTGCACTGTGTCCCACACCCCACCACTCTAATCTGCATTGTATCCCACACCCCACCACTCTAATCTGCACTGTGTCCCACACCCCACCACTCTAATATACACTGTATCCTACACCCCACCACTCTAATCTGCACTGTGTCCCTTACCCCACCACTCTAATCTGCACTGTGTCCCACACCCCACCACTCTAATCTACACTGTATCCTACACCCCACCACTCTAATCTGCACTGTGTCCCTTACCCCACCACTCTAATCTGCACTGTGTCCCTTACCCGACCACTCTAATGTGCTCTGTGTCCCTTACCCCACCACTCTAATCTTCACTGTGTCCTACACCCCACCACTCTAATCTGCACTGTGTCACACACCCCACCACTGTAATCTGCACTGTATCCCACACCCCACCACTCTAATCTTCACTGTTTCCCAAACTCCAACACTCTAATCTGCACTGTATCCCACACCCCACCACTCTAATCTGCACTGTGTCCCTTACCCCACCACTCTAATCTGCACTGTGTCCCACAACCCACCACTCTAATCTGCTCTGTGTCCCTTACCCCACCACTCTAATCTGCACTGTGTCCCTTACCACACCACTCTAATCTGCACTGTGTCCTACACCCCACCACTCTAATATGCACTGTGTCCCACTCCCCACCACTCTAATCTGCACTGTGTCCCACACCCCACCACTCAAATCTGCTCTGTGTCCCACACCCCACCACTCTAATCTGCACTGTGTCCCTTACCACACCACTCTAATCTGCTCTGTGTCCCTTACCCCACCACTCTAATCTGCACTGTGTCCCTTACCACACCACTCCAATCTGCTCTGTGTCCCACACCCCACCACTCTAATCTGCACTGTTTCCCTTACCCCACCACTCTAATCTGCTCTGTGTCCCACACCCCACCACTCTAATCTGCACTGTTTCCCTTACCCCACCACTCTAATCTGCTCTGTGTCCCTTAGCCCACCACTCTAATCTGCACTGTGTCCCACACCCCACCACTCTAATCTGCTCTGTGTTCCACACCCCACCACTCTAATCTGCACTGTGTCCCTTACCACACCACTCTAATCTTCACTGTGTCCCACACCCCACCACTCTAATCTGCACTGTGTCCCACACCCCACCACTCTAATCTGCACTGTGTCCCACACCCCACCACTCTAATCTGCACTGTGTCCCACACCCCACCACTCTAATCTGCACTGTGTCCCACACCCCACCACTCTAATCTGCACTGTGTCCCACACCCCACCACTCTAATCTGCTCTGTGTCCCTTACCCCCCACTCTAATCTGCACTGTATCTCACACCCCACCACTCTAATCTGCAATGTGTCCCTTACCCCACCACTCTAATCTGCACTGTATCCCAAACCCCACCACTCTAATCTGCTCTGTGTCCCTTACCCCGCCACTCTAATCTGCTCTGTGTCCCTTACCCCACCACTCTAATCTGCACTGTATCCCACACCCCACCACTCTAATCTGCACTGTGTCCCTTAGCCCACCACTCTAATCTGCACTGTGTCCCACACCCCACCACTCTAATCTGCTCTGTGTTCCACACCCCACCACTCTAATCTGCACTGTGTCCCTTACCACACGACTCTAATCTTCACTGTGTCCCACACCCCACCACTCTAATCTGCACTGTGTCCCACATCCCACCACTCTAATCTGCACTGTGTCCCACACCCCACCACTCTAATCTGCACTGTGGCCCACACCCCACCACTCTAATCTGCACTGTGTCCCACACCCCACCACTCTAATCTGCACTGTGTCCCACACCCCACCACTCTAATCTGCTATGTGTCCCACACCCCACCACTCTAATCTGCACTGTGTCCCTTACCACACCACTCTAATCTGCTCTGTGTCCCTTACCCCACCACTCTAATCTGCACTGTGTCCCACACCCCACCACTCTAATCTGCAATTTGTCCCTTACCCCACCACTCTAATCTGCACTGTATCCCAAACCCCACCACTCTAATCTGCTCTGTGTCCCACACCCAACCACTCTAATCTGCTGTGTGTCCCACACCCCACCACTCTAATCTGCACTGTATCCCAAACCCCACCACTCTAATCTGCACTGTGTCCCACACCCCACCACTCTAATCTGCTCTGTGTCCCTTACCCCCCACTCTAATCTGCACTGTATCTCACACCCCACCACTCTAATCTGCACTGTATCCCAAATCCCACCACTCTAATCTGCACTGTATCCCAAACCCCACCACTCTAATCTGCACTGTGTCCCACACCCCACCACTCTAATCTGCTCTGTGTCCCTTACCCCACCACTCTAATCTGCTCTGTGTCCCTTACCCCATCACTCTAATCTGCACTGTATCCCAAACCCCACCACTCTAATCTGCACTGTGTCCCACACCCCACCACTCTAATCTGCTCTGTGTTCCACACCCCACCACTCTAATCTGCACTGTGTCCCTTACCACACGACTCTAATCTTCACTGTGTCCCACACCCCACCACTCTAATCTGCACTGTGTCCCACATCCCACCACTCTAATCTGCACTGTGTCCCACACCCCACCACTCTAATCTGCACTGTGGCCCACACCCCACCACTCTAATCTGCACTGTGTCCCACACCCCACCACTCTAATCTGCACTGTGTCCCACACCCCACCACTCTAATCTGCTATGTGTCCCACACCCCACCACTCTAATCTGCACTGTGTCCCTTACCACACCACTCTAATCTGCTCTGTGTCCCTTACCCCACCACTCTAATCTGCACTGTGTCCCACACCCCACCACTCTAATCTGCAATTTGTCCCTTACCCCACCACTCTAATCTGCACTGTATCCCAAACCCCACCACTCTAATCTGCTCTGTGTCCCACACCCAACCACTCTAATCTGCTGTGTGTCCCACACCCCACCACTCTAATCTGCACTGTATCCCAAACCCCACCACTCTAATCTGCACTGTGTCCCACACCCCACCACTCTAATCTGCTCTGTGTCCCTTACCCCCCACTCTAATCTGCACTGTATCTCACACCCCACCACTCTAATCTGCACTGTATCCCAAATCCCACCACTCTAATCTGCACTGTATCCCAAACCCCACCACTCTAATCTGCACTGTGTCCCACACCCCACCACTCTAATCTGCTCTGTGTCCCTTACCCCACCACTCTAATCTGCTCTGTGTCCCTTACCCCATCACTCTAATCTGCACTGTATCCCAAACCCCACCACTCTAATCTGCACTGTATCCCAAACCCCACCACTCTAATCTGCACTGTATCCCACACCCCACCACTCTAATCTGCACTGTGTCCCTTACCCCACCACTCTAATCTTCACTGTGTCCCACACCCCACCACTCTAATCTGCACTGTGTCCCACACCCCACCACTCTAATCTGCACTGTATCCCACACCCCACCACTCTAATCTGCTCTGTGTCCCTTACCCCACCACTCTAATCTGCACTGTGTCCCTTACCACACCACTCTAATCTGCTCTGTGTCCCACACCCCACCACTCTAATCTGCACTGTTTCCCTTACCCCACCACTCTAATCTGCTCTGTGTCCCACACCCCACCACTCTAATCTGCACTGTTTCCCTTACCCCACCACTCTAATCTGCTCTGTGTCCCTTAGCCCACCACTCTAATCTGCACTGTGTCCCACACCCCACCACTCTAATCTGCTCTGTGTTCCACACCCCACCACTCTAATCTGCACTGTGTCCCTTACCACATCACTCTAATCTTCACTGTGTCCCACACCCCACCACTCTAATCTGCACTGTGTCCCACACCCCACCACTCTAATCTGCACTGTGTCCCACACCCCACCACTCTAATCTGCACTGTGTCCCACACCCCACCACTCTAATCTGCACTGTGTCCCACACCCCACCACTCTAATCTGCACTGTGTCCCACACCCCACCACTCTAATCTGCACTGTGTCCCACACCCCACCACTCTAATCTGCTATGTGTCCCACACCCCACCACTCTAATCTGCACTGTGTCCCTTACCACACCACTCTAATCTGCTCTGTGTCCCTTACCCCACCACTCTAATCTGCACTGTGTCCCACACCCCACCACTCTAATCTGCAATGTGTCCCTTACCCCACCACTCTAATCTGCACTGTATCCCAAACCCCACCACTCTAATCTGCTCTGTGTCCCACACCCAACCACTCTAATCTGCTGTGTGTCCCACACCCCACCACTCTAATCTGCACTGTATCCCAAACCCCACCACTCTAATCTACACTGTGTCCCACACCCCACCACTCTAATCTGCTCTGTGTCCCTTACCCCCCACTCTAATCTGCACTGTATCTCACACCCCACCACTCTAATCTGCAATGTGTCCCTTACCCCACCACTCTAATCTGCACTGTATCCCAAACCCCACCACTCTAATCTGCTCTGTGTCCCTTACCCCGCCACTCTAATCTGCTCTGTGTCCCTTACCCCACCACTCTAATCTGCACTGTATCCCACACCCCACCACTCTAATCTGCACTGTGTCCCTTAGCCCACCACTCTAATCTGCACTGTGTCCCACACCCCACCACTCTAATCTGCTCTGTGTTCCACACCCCACCACTCTAATCTGCACTGTGTCCCTTACCACACCACTCTAATCTTCACTGTGTCCCAAACCCCACCACTCTAATCTGCTCTGTGTCCCTTACCCCGCCACTCTAATCTGCTCTGTGTCCCTTACCCCACCACTCTAATCTGCACTGTATCCCACACCCCACCACTCTAATCTGCACTGTGTCCCTTAGCCCACCACTCTAATCTGCACTGTGTCCCACACCCCACCACTCTAATCTGCTCTGTGTTCCACACCCCACCACTCTAATCTGCACTGTGTCCCTTACCACACGACTGTAATCTTCACTGTGTCCCACACCCCACCACTCTAATCTGCACTGTGTCCCACATCCCACCACTCTAATCTGCACTGTGTCCCACACCCCACCACTCTAATCTGCACTGTGTCCCACACCCCACCACTCTAATCTGCACTGTGTCCCACACCCCACCACTCTAATCTGCACTGTGTCCCACACCCCACCACTCTAATCTGCACTGTGTCCCACACCCCACCACTCTAATCTGCTATGTGTCCCACACCCCACCACTCTAATCTGCACTGTGTCCCTTACCACACCACTCTAATCTGCTCTGTGTCCCTTACCCCACCACTCTAATCTGCACTGTGTCCCACACCCCACCACTCTAATCTGCAATTTGTCCCTTACCCCACCACTCTAATCTGCACTGTATCCCAAACCCCACCACTCTAATCTGCTCTGTGTCCCACACCCAACCACTCTAATCTGCTGTGTGTCCCACACCCCACCACTCTAATCTGCACTGTATCCCAAACCCCACCACTCTAATCTGCACTGTGTCCCACACCCCACCACTCTAATCTGCTCTGTGTCCCTTACCCCCCACTCTAATCTGCACTGTATCTCACACCCCACCACTCTAATCTGCACTGTATCCCAAATCCCACCACTCTAATCTGCACTGTATCCCAAACCCCACCACTCTAATCTGCACTGTGTCCCACACCCCACCACTCTAATCTGCTCTGTGTCCCTTACCCCACCACTCTAATCTGCTCTGTGTCCCTTACCCCATCACTCTAATCTGCACTGTATCCCAAACCCCACCACTCTAATCTGCACTGTATCCCAAACCCCACCACTCTAATCTGCACTGTATCCCACACCCCACCACTCTAATCTGCACTGTGTCCCTTACCCCACCACTCTAATCTTCACTGTGTCCCACACCCCACCACTCTAATCTGCACTGTGTCCCACACCCCACCACTCTAATCTGCACTGTATCCCACACCCCACCACTCTAATCTGCTCTGTGTCCCTTACCCCACCACTCTAATCTGCACTGTGTCCCTTACCACACCACTCTAATCTGCTCTGTGTCCCACACCCCACCACTCTAATCTGCACTGTTTCCCTTACCCCACCACTCTAATCTGCTCTGTGTCCCACACCCCACCACTCTAATCTGCACTGTTTCCCTTACCCCACCACTCTAATCTGCTCTGTGTCCCTTAGCCCACCACTCTAATCTGCACTGTGTCCCACACCCCACCACTCTAATCTGCTCTGTGTTCCACACCCCACCACTCTAATCTGCACTGTGTCCCTTACCACACCACTCTAATCTTCACTGTGTCCCACACCCCACCACTCTAATCTGCACTGTGTCCCACACCCCACCACTCTAATCTGCACTGTGTCCCACACCCCACCACTCTAATCTGCACTGTGTCCCACACCCCACCACTCTAATCTGCACTGTGTCCCACACCCCACCACTCTAATCTGCACTGTGTCCCACACCCCACCACTCTAATCTGCACTGTGTCCCACACCCCACCACTCTAATCTGCTATGTGTCCCACACCCCACCACTCTAATCTGCACTGTGTCCCTTACCACACCACTCTAATCTGCTCTGTGTCCCTTACCCCACCACTCTAATCTGCACTGTGTCCCACACCCCACCACTCTAATCTGCAATGTGTCCCTTACCCCACCACTCTAATCTGCACTGTATCCCAAACCCCACCACTCTAATCTGCTCTGTGTCCCACACCCAACCACTCTAATCTGCTGTGTGTCCCACACCCCACCACTCTAATCTGCACTGTATCCCAAACCCCACCACTCTAATCTACACTGTGTCCCACACCCCACCACTCTAATCTGCTCTGTGTCCCTTACCCCCCACTCTAATCTGCACTGTATCTCACACCCCACCACTCTAATCTGCAATGTGTCCCTTACCCCACCACTCTAATCTGCACTGTATCCCAAACCCCACCACTCTAATCTGCTCTGTGTCCCTTACCCCGCCACTCTAATCTGCTCTGTGTCCCTTACCCCACCACTCTAATCTGCACTGTATCCCACACCCCACCACTCTAATCTGCACTGTGTCCCTTAGCCCACCACTCTAATCTGCACTGTGTCCCACACCCCACCACTCTAATCTGCTCTGTGTTCCACACCCCACCACTCTAATCTGCACTGTGTCCCTTACCACACCACTCTAATCTTCACTGTGTCCCACACCCCACCACTCTAATCTGCACTGTGTCCCACATCCCACCACTCTAATCTGCACTGTGTCCCACACCCCACCACTCTAATCTGCACTGTGTCCCACACCCCACCACTCTAATCTGCACTGTGTCCCACACCCCACCACTCTAATCTGCACTGTGTCCCACACCCCACCACTCTAATCTGCTATGTGTCCCACACCCCACCACTCTAATCTGCACTGTGTCCCTTACCACACCACTCTAATCTGCTCTGTGTCCCTTACCCCACCACTCTAATCTGCACTGTGTCCCACACCCCACCACTCTAATCTGCAATTTGTCCCTTACCCCACCACTCTAATCTGCACTGTATCCCAAACCCCACCACTCTAATCTGCTCTGTGTCCCACACCCAACCACTCTAATCTGCTGTGTGTCCCACACCCCACCACTCTAATCTGCACTGTATCCCAAACCCCACCACTCTAATCTGCACTGTGTCCCACACCCCACCACTCTAATCTGCTCTGTGTCCCTTACCCCCCACTCTAATCTGCACTGTATCTCACACCCCACCACTCTAATCTGCACTGTATCCCAAATCCCACCACTCTAATCTGCACTGTATCCCAAACCCCACCACTCTAATCTGCACTGTGTCCCACACCCCACCACTCTAATCTGCTCTGTGTCCCTTACCCCACCACTCTAATCTGCTCTGTGTCCCTTACCCCATCACTCTAATCTGCACTGTATCCCAAACCCCACCACTCTAATCTGCACTGTATCCCAAACCCCACCACTCTAATCTGCACTGTATCCCACACCCCACCACTCTAATCTGCACTGTGTCCCTTACCCCACCACTCTAATCTTCACTGTGTCCCACACCCCACCACTCTAATCTGCACTGTGTCCCACACCCCACCACTCTAATCTGCACTGTGTCCCACACCCCACCACTCTAATCTGCACTGTATCCCAAACCTCACCACTCTAATCTCCTCTGTGTCCCTTACCCCACCACTCTAATATGCTCTGTGTCCCACACCCCACCACTCTAATCTGCTCTGTGTCCCTTACCCCACCACTCTAATATGCACTGTATCCCAAACCCCACCACTCTAATCTACACTGTATCCTACACCCCACCACTCTAATCTGCACTGTGTCCCACACCCCACCACTCTAATCTGCACTGTGTCCCACACCCCACCACTCTAATATACACTGTATCCTACACCCCACCACTCTAATCTGCACTGTGTCCCTTACCCCACCACTCTAATCTGCACTGTGTCCCACACCCCACCACTCTAATCTACACTGTATCCTACACCCCACCACTCTAATCTGCACTGTGTCCCTTACCCCACCACTCTAATCTGCACTGTGTCCCTTACACGACCACTCTAATGTGCTCTGTGTCCCTTACCCCACCACTCTAATCTTCACTGTGTCCTACACCCCACCACTCTAATCTGCACTGTGTCCCTTACCCCACCACTCTAATCTGCACTGTGTCCCACAACCCACCACTCTAATCTGCTCTGTGTCCCTTACCCCACCACTCTAATCTGCACTGTGTCCCTTACCACACCACTCTAATCTTCACTGTGTCCCACACTCCAACACTCTAATCTGCACTGTATCCCACACCCCACCACTCTAATCTGCACTGTGTCCCTTACCCCACCACTCTAATCTGCACTGTGTCCCACAACCCACCACTCTAATCTGCTCTGTGTCCCTTACCCCACCACTCTAATCTGCACTGTGTCCCTTACCACACCACTCTAATCTTCACTGTGTCCCACACCCCACCACTCTAATCTGCACTGTGTCCCACACCCCACCACTCTAATATACACTGTATCCTACACCCCACCACTCTAATCTGCACTGTGTCCTTTACCCCACCACTCTAATCTGCACTGTATCCCAAACCTCACCACTCTAATCTCCTCTGTGTCCCTTACCCCACCACTTTAATATGCTCTGTGTCCCACACCCCACCACTCTAATCTGCTCTGTGTCCCACACCCCACCACTCTAATCTGCACTGTATCCCAAACCCCACCACTCTAATCTACACTGTATCCTACACCCCACCACTCTAATCTGCACTGTGTCCCACACCCCACCACTCTAATCTGCACTGTGTCCCTTACCCCACCACTCTAATCTTCACTGTGTCCCACACCCCACCACTCTAATCTACACTGTATCCCACACCCCACCACTCTAATCTGCTCTGTGTCCCTTACCCCACCACTCTAATCTGCACTGTGTCCCTTACCCCGCCACTCTAATCTGCTCTGTGTCCCTTACCCTACCACTCTAATCTGCTCTGTGTCCCACACCCCACCACTCTAATCTGCTCTGTGTCCCACACCCCGCCACTCTAATCTGCTCTGTGTCCCACACCCCACCACTCTAATCTGCATTGTGTCCCACACCCCGCCACTCTAATCTGAACTGTGTGCCACACCCCACCACTCTAATCTGAACTGTGTCTCACACCTTAGTGACCCCACCACTCTAATCTGCAATGTGGCTTTGATTTATCATCTTTCCTCATTTTTTCTGCTCAAGGACACAAGTTCAACGTCTTTATTTTCAAGATGCTGCTCAAATACTTTGCTAAGTACTTCCTCTGGGATTTTACTTGGATTTTACTGGGATTTTACAGGGATATTATTGGGATAATGATTTGGCAGTCAGACAGCAACAGGAAATACATACCACACAGCAGCAACTTAGCTCATTGGCCTTAGAGTCAGATAAGAGAAAAACTCCCCCTGATTCCCCTTGGCCACTGTGTGTGTGTGTATGGGAGCACGTATGTGTGTGTGAGCATACAATCAGGGATGGGGAGGGCATGTGCGTGTGAGAGTCTGGCTCCCTGAAAGCTCTCTCAGAGCAGCATTGAGCTTATTACCAGACTCTTCACATCACTTCAGTGCTGCAGTGCTAACAGTGTAATCAGCGCTAACAGTGCTGCAGTGCTAACAGTGTAATCAGCGCTAACAGTGCTGCAGTGCTAACAGCGTTAACAGCGCTAACAGTGCTGCAGTGCTAACAGCGTTAACAGCGCTAATAGTGCTGCAGTGCTAACAGTGTTAACAGCACTAACACTGCTGCAGTGCTAACAGCGTTAACAATGCTGCAGTGCTAACAGCATTAACAGTGCTGCAGTGCTAACAGCGTTAACAACGCTAATAGTGTTGCAGTGCTAACAGCATTAACTGTGCTACCAGTGCTGCAGTGCTAACCATGTTAACAGCGCTAACAGTGCTGCAGTGCTAACAGTGTTAACAGCGCTAATAGTGCTGCAGTGCAAACAGCGTTAACAGTCCTGCAGTGCTAACAGTGTTAACAGCACTAACAGTGCTGCAGTGCTAACCGTGTTAACAGTGTTGTAGTGCTAACAGCGTTAACAGCACTAATAGTGTTGCAGTGCTAACAGCATTAACTGTGCTACCAGTGCTTCAGTGCTAACCATGTTAACAGCGCTAACAGTGCTGCAGTGCTAACAGCGTTAACAGCGCTAATAGTGCTGCAGTACTAACAGTGTTAACAGCACTAACAGTGCTGCAGTGCTAACCGTGTTAACAGTGCTGTAGTGCTAACAGCGTTAACAGCACTAATAGTGTTGCAGTGCTAACAGCATTAACTGTGCTACCAGTGCTTCAGTGCTAACCATGTTAACAGCGCTAACAGTGCTGCAGTGCTAACAGCGTTAACAGCGCTAATAGTGTTGCAGTACTAACAGTGTTAACAGCACTAGCAGTGCTGCAGTGCTAAGTGTTAACAGTGCTGCAGTGCTAACAGCGTTAACAGTGCTAATAGTGCTGCAGTGCTAACAGTGTTAACAGCGGTGCAGTGCTAACAGCGTTAACAGTCCTGCAGTGCTAACAGCGTTAACAGCGCTAATAGTGCTGCAGTGCTAACAGTGTTAACAGTTCTGCAGTGCTAACTGTGTTAACAGCGCTAATAGTGCTGCAGTGCAAACAGCGTTAACAGTCCTGCAGTGCTAACCATGTTAACAGCGCTAACAGTGCTGCAGTGCTAACAGTGTTAACAGCGCTAATAGTGCTGCAGTGCAAACAGCGTTAACAGTCCTGCAGTGCTAACAGTGTTAACAGCACTAACAGTGCTGCAGTGCTAACCGTGTTAACAGTGTTGTAGTGCTAACAGCGTTAACAGCACTAATAGTGTTGCAGTGCTAACAGCATTAACTGTGCTACCAGTGCTTCAGTGCTAACCATGTTAACAGCGCTAACAGTGCTGCAGTGCTAACAGCGTTAACAGCGCTAATAGTGCTGCAGTACTAACAGTGTTAACAGCACTAACAGTGCTGCAGTGCTAACCGTGTTAACAGTGCTGTAGTGCTAACAGCGTTAACAGCACTAATAGTGTTGCAGTGCTAACAGCATTAACTGTGCTACCAGTGCTTCAGTGCTAACCATGTTAACAGCGCTAACAGTGCTGCAGTGCTAACAGCGTTAACAGCGCTAATAGTGTTGCAGTACTAACAGTGTTAACAGCACTAGCAGTGCTGCAGTGCTAAGTGTTAACAGTGCTGCAGTGCTAACAGCGTTAACAGTGCTAATAGTGCTGCAGTGCTAACAGTGTTAACAGCGGTGCAGTGCTAACAGCGTTAACAGTCCTGCAGTGCTAACAGCGTTAACAGCGCTAATAGTGCTGCAGTGCTAACAGTGTTAACAGTTCTGCAGTGCTAACTGTGTTAACTGTGCTACCAGTGCTGCAGTGCTAACCATGTTAACAGCGCTAAAAGTGCTGCAGTGCTAACAGTGTTAACAGCACTAACACTGCTGCAGTGCTAACAGTGTTAACAGCGCTAAAAGTGCTGCAGTGCTAACAGTGTTAACAGCGCTAACGGTGCTGCAGTGCTAACAGTGTTAACAGCACTAACAGTGCTGCAGTGCTAATAGTGTTAACAGCGGTAAAAGTGCTGCAGTGCTAACAATGTTAACAGCGCTAACGGTGCTGCAGTGCTAACAGTGTTAACAGCGCTAACGGTGCTGCAGTGCTAACAGTGTTAACAGGGCTAAAAGTGCTGCAGTGCTAAAAGTGTTAACAGCGCTAACAGTGCTGCAGTGCTAACAATGTTAACAGCGCTAACGGTGCTGCAGTGCTAACAGTGTTAACAGCGCTAACGGTGCTGCAGTGCTAACAGTGTTAACAGCGCTAAAAGTGCTGCAGTGCTAACCATGTTAACAGCACTAAAAGTGCTGCAGTGCTAACAATGTTAACAGCACTAAACGTGCTGCAGTGCTAACCATGTTAACAGCGCTAACAGTGCTGCAGTGTTAACAGTGTTGCAGTACTCACAGCGCTATCAGGAGAATAAGCCTGCATCCCTTCACATCAGCGCTCCAGAAATGAGGCCCGTCATCATTCTGAGAGAGAGAACAGAGCTGCTCGTAGCCTGGCTCTGGGCTATTTTCCCTCTGCCATCTGGAGAACCTGAGCTGGGCGGTGCCAGCTCCTAACTGAAGGCCTGGGAGGGAGGAGGGAGCGTAATCATACCCAGACTTATCTGACCAGCAGGGGTTCCCTCCAGGGGAGGCTGCCCCAGATAACTCCAGCCCCTTCCCTGGCTGATGGGGGCAGAATATTCCGGAAGGCTCAGATTTGATAAGGAACAGGGTGATAATTCTTATTGCAGTATTACGAAGATTAATCTCAGGATTCATTTCGGTTGGATGGGAGGGGTTGGGGGGAGCAAAGATAGTGCTAGGATACTAGTGAACCCTCTGGCATTTCTGACTAACCACAATCACATGAGGCAAACCATGCATGAAGGGGTAGTCCAATGGGTAACATAAGTATGATAGTACATAAATTACTTTTAAAGGCCTGCTGTGCCCCCCTGTAAGAAAAGGAGCATGTTTCATATTTGTTATGGTCTGATTTGGCGGAAGTGTAAAAGAAAGGATTGTTGAAAGTGGTCCACCAGATGTCACAAAGACTTTTCCTATGGGGGGTCACTAACTAGACGGCTGGTGGGCTTCCCTAGTTATTTGACATGTGTGGTGACTGAAACAATGCGTTGAGCGTTTGTTAGGAACCTTCGGTGCACTGTGTTTGTGATGCTGCAGAGTTCAAGCAGTGTGTTTACTCTCAATGACAACACACTTCCTGTGCAAACACAAGGCCCTACATCCTCAGACTGGAGTTACACACGGTTCCAGTTTCCACTGCCCTTATCATGAGAACAAACACACAACAAGCTCTGTCAAGCCATGGCCTGCCACCTCTGGACTTTTGCCTAAAACATTTTTTATGAGATATTTAACTATAAAAAGGTACAATAGGAGAAGTTTAGATATTAACTCTTAGGGCTTGATTTACTAAGAACACATTCAAGACCAATAACATGACAAATGGTTGGTCATGGCATTTGTTTGGTCATGTTATTGGTTTTGCATGTGCTAAAAAGTTTTGCACACGCTAAAGGTCTTAGTAAATCAGGCCCTAGTATTTGATTGGAAGGATGTTTTGCAAATCCTTACCAGCAGATATCAGCAGCTGGGGAAGAAGTCAGCCTATTTGTAGATTATTTGGAATGAATTCTGGAATTTTAATTGTGTATGAAGTTACATGTTGTTTATATTTTGGAAATAGTTTCACTGGGAAACAATGGTGAATACAAGGGTATATAAGAAACTCTGCCAGTCGGACAGTTGTCCCTGTCCTACATGTAATAACAGTTAAGGCCTCCAGCCATTTTTCTCACCTATTTTTACCCCTTAGAGAAATTGCCGAGCTGAAGGGAGATACACTACATGGCCAAAAGTATCTGGACACCACTTGGTCTGAGGCTGTTTTTCATGGTTCGGGCTAGGCCCCTTAGTTCTAGTGAAGGCAAATCTTAATGCTGCAGCATACAATGTCATTTTAGACAATTCTGTGGTTCGATCCAGCTTTGTGGCAACAGTTTGGAGAAGGTCTTTTCTTGTTTCGGAATGACAATGCCCCCATGTGCAAAGCGAGGTCCATACAGAAATGGTTTGTTGAGATTTGTGTAAAAGAACTTGACTGGCCTGTACAGAGCTGTGACCTCAACCCCATCGAACACCTTTGGGATCAATGTGAGCCAGGCCTAATCACCCAACATCAGTGTCCGACCTCACAAATGCTCTTCTGGCTGAATGGAAGCAAATCCACACAGCAATGTTCCAACATCTAGTGGAAAGCCTTCCCAGGAGAGTGGAGGCTGTTATAGCAGCAAAGGGGGGACAAACTCCATAATAATGCCTGTGATTCTGGAATGAGATGTTGGATGAGCAGGTGTCCGTATACTTTTGGCCATGTAGTGTATTTAGTACCATGTTGTGAATGGTGCTAGTTAATGCAAATAGATGCAAAGCTGAAGAAATATGTTCCAATAATGATGAAAAAAATGCAAAGAATGTTGTTCTTACACCAGTGAGCAATGAAAAGCCACACTCCACAGCTCTATGGAAGTCTTAAAACATCTTAACCTCTTCTCTCTTCTCTTGATTGAGCCTTTTTTTGTGTCATGTTACAAAATAAAAAACCGTTGTCGCTATAACATTGGGACCCTAAAATAAGTTATAGAGATAGAATTGTGAGTTTTAACACTTTCAAGTGGTATATTGTGTGTGACCACATTATTTAAATATTTTACTGTAAAAAACGCAATGAATGCGAATAAACTAAACCACTTCTGTCTCTGTGCCGGTGCTAATTAAGGGGTTAAAAAGTCATCAAAGTCATTAGATTTTTTTTATTAATCAAAATGAATGGAAATGATAAAAATATATTTTGTCATTTAAAATCACATGTACTATATTTAAAGCATTCTACGTTGTTGGAATGTATGTACAAGCTAATGACCTTTTTTCATGTTTCGTGACGGTTTCATTGGCAGCAGTGTGTAAGCTTGTGCAGTTGCAGCTGATGTGCTGGCAGCAGTGTGTAAGCTTGTGCAGTTGCAGCCGATGTGCTGGCAGCAGTGTGTAAGCTTGTGCAGTTGCAGCCGATGTGCTGGCAGCAGTGTCTAAGCTTGTGCAGTTGCAGCCGATGTGCTGGCAGCAGTGTGTAAGCTTGTGCAGTTGCAGCCTATGTGCTGGCAGCAGTGTGTAAGCTTGTGCAGTTGCAGCCGATGTGCTGGCTGCAGTGTGTAAGCTTGTGCAGTTGCAGCCGATGTGCTGGCAGCAGTGTGTAAGCTTGTGCAGTTGCAGCCGATGTGCTGGCAGCAGTGTGTAAGCTTGTGCAGTTGCAGCCGATGTGCTGGCTGCAGTGTGTAAGCTTGTGCAGTTGCAGCCGATGTGCTGGCAGCAGTGTGTAAGCTTGTGCAGTTGCAGCCGATGTGCTGGCAGCAGTGTGTAAGCTTGTGCAGTTGAAGCTGATGTGCTGATGGTTTGGCATTCAGGAAGAAGTGGCAGGAAAGGCGAGGCTTCCCAGATGATCTGGCAGAATAAGGTAGTGAGCTTATCTCCACAATAGCAGGAAACTGCAGAAATGCTGATGGTCTGGGCGGGAGTTGACAATGGGGATGACTGCAGTGCAGTAGAACCCTGGCGATCGAGCAGTGTTTAAGAGCGCTCATGCTCAGAGACTGAGGCTCCGCCCACCTCTTCCAGCTAAGAGTTTGGTGTGTCTGGGATATATATGGGATAGCAGAAAGAGCTTTTGGAAGCCAGGTGGGAAGGTGGTGCTAGCCAAAATGTTCAAATGCAACCTTATTTAGAGGTTTTTAGGGCGGTTGTTGGCTGCAATCACAAGACAGCGTAAATGCAAGGGGCCAAGACCGGGGTTTGATTGTTGAAGCTCACTTCACAATCTCTCTGGCGCCAGTGCGGTTGGCTCCAGTATATTTTCTTTCAGCCACCCGTTTTAGTGTAAGTCAATGGACACCAATGCGGTCAAAATACGAAGTCAAAAAAAATTTTGTGGACCAATCCGTGACAGTTTCTTGCAGTACCTAGTCACTGCGCGTCACTAGTAGCTTAGTGGATGATCTGGACCTGGCCTGGACTTAAAGACCATATAAGGGTCCCCCTTCTCCCTTCTGTCTCTGGCTCCAATTTTTGTACAACATGGCCGCACAAAACTGCACTTCCACAGCCTCAAAGCGCTTTTACAAGCCCCTGGAGAGTCAATGGGTGACTTTGTCCGTATTTCTTCTACAGTCTATTGGTAATCACTAGCTAAAGCACGTTCATGTGAGTTAAAATTGAAGTTAATTTGAGATTTATATATCACGGGTGCATAAGATGCAGATACGCCACAGATAAGCCACTTTACACTGTTATTTTTATAAATCAAGTGCAAGCACAACTTTGGAATCGATTTTAAAAGATTACGTTTAAGTTTAAATCCAAAAATATTTGTATAAATGAGGCCCCTGGCCTGAAGTGCTAGAAAATATTCCAGTAAAGTCATCTTTAAAGCAGCCGTCTCACTTCAGTTAAAACCTGGCCCAATAGGTGGTATCCCTGCATGTACATTGATCACTGTGTTATGTGTTTCTGTGCTGGAATAGCGCTGCTAATGCTGTTCTCCGTACTGTAGTACATGGGCCCTTCGCAAAACAGGGACTCTTCTGACCTTTCACCTTGTGCCATAAACACATTGGAGTGAGAGCCAAAATGAAGCTTTTATGCAGGTAATATATATCATAAGTTTCATATTTTCGCTGAAGTACTCAGTGATGAAAACCTCCTGAAATCCCGCTGTTAAAGCAGCCCGTTCTAGGATGATGTATGATGGCATGTTCAGGAGCAGCTAAATCATATGGAGTCCAAAGGGCTTCGTTATTTGGGGGGGGGGGGGGTTGAGCTGACGACACCAGAGGATTGGTGTTTCGTTCAAAGGGTCTTGTGCCGTTGTCGAACGGCCATGGAATGCCATTTTCACAGGAACACCTTTTCCTGCTGGAATGTGGGACTCATTGTGGTTTCCCGTGGTTAACAGCAGAGGCCTGATGTAGTAAAGCGTTAAATCTGACTGAGACTTCATAAAAAGCTTATTTGGGTTGGGCCAAAGAGTATCTAATTTGTCTTGCCGAATACGTCATAAAGTCATAAAAGTAAATAAAAAAGGAAATGAAAGTATGAAATATTTTTCTGTGATCGTTAAGATTGCTGTGACTTCATTACACTGTAAAATAATTTAGAAAGCAATTAGGAGAAGGCTATTAAAAAAGCCATAACCCTGAAAAAAATGCAGTGCTGTATTTATATGATTATGTTCGCATGATATTTAGCATCCTGTGCTTTCTGTGAGTGATTAAATGATATTTAGCATCCTGTGCTTTCTGTGAGTGATTAAATGATATTTAGCATCCTGTGCTTTCTGTGAGTGATTAAATGATATTTAGGAGCTTGTGCTTCCTGTGAGTTATTAAATGATATTTAGCATCCTGCGCTTTCTGTGAGTGATTAAATTATATTTAGTATCCTGCGCTTTCTGTGAGTGATTAAATGATATTTAGCATCCTTCGCTTTCTGTAAATGATTAAATGATATTTAGCATCCTGTGCTTTCTGTGAGTGATTAAATGATATTTAGGATCCTGTGCTTCCTGTGAGTTATTAAATGATATTTAGCATCCTGCGCTTTCTGTGAGTGATTAAATTATATTTAGTATCCTGCGCTTTCTGTGAGTGATTAAATGATATTTAGCATCCTTCGCTTTCTGTAAATGATTAAATGACACTTAACATCCTGCTCTTTCTGTGAGTGATAAAATTATATTTAGTAACCTGCACTTTCTGTGAGTGATAAGATGATATTTAGCATCCTGCACTTTCTGTGAGTGATACAATGATATTTAGCATCCTGCACTTTCTGTGAGTGATTAAATGATATTTAGCATCCTGTGCTTTCTGTGAGTGATTAAATTATATTTAGCATCCTGTGCTTTCTGTGAGTGATAAGATGATATTTAGCATCCTGCACTTTCTGTGAGTGATTAAATGATATTTAGCATCCTGTGCTTTCTGTGAGTGATTAAATTATATTTAGCATCCTGCGCTTTCTGTAAATGATTAAATGACACGTAACATCCTGCTCTTTCTGTGAGTGATAAAATTATATTTAGTACCCTGCACTTTCTGTGAGTGATAAGATGATATTTAGCATCCTGCACTTTCTGTGAGTGATACAATTATATTTAGTACCCTGCACTTTCTGTGAGTGATTAAATGATATTTAGCATCCTGTGCTTTCTGTGAGTGATTTAATTATATTTAGCATCCTGTGCTTTCTGTGAGTGATTAAATTATATTTAGCATCCTGCGCTTTCTCTGAGTGATTAAAATGTTAACGTCTAAAGGACACAACAAAGTCAGAAGTGGCTGTGGAAAAAATACTGAGATTAAGCCTCCTTAAGAGGCTCTTTGCCATATTGTTTATTTGACTTTGTTTCTCTTCCTGGCTGTTTGGACAATGAGGACCTCCGTTGCGCAGGGTCAACCATGGGAGACAAGACGTAAAGCAGGGCTGATCAGGATGCTGATATGCTGCAGAAACTTACTCAGAGCCTGGTAAACAGCAGCACTTTACAATGCACACACTGCGTCCTGCAAGAACGGGAACAAGCGCAGGAAATGAGCACAATCAGGGAGCGAGGCAGGAATTTTCTCAGGAATTCTTTATCCCTCTTTCTCATAGAGAGCCTGATGGCCTGATTGCCCAATACGCTCTCTCATGGGCAACCTTCTCAAAGCAACCTGAATACAGTTCTGTACATGGATTTGCATTCATGTACTGCAACGTTGAATAAATTGTGATGTTTCCTTATTAGAAACTGACTGGCTTCACTAATGCAGTCTGTGATTGAAATGGCTGCCTTGTAGCACACATACTTTAATTCTTCTACTGTTTTGTGTCATTGTAATTGCAGCAAGCACTTTCTGATAAGATCCTCAGTCTGTTCTACTTATGCCAGCCACATTTGTTTACTTACAGTGGGGATAGGGTTATCTTTAGCACTGCTTCTCACATTGGAGCTCTCATTCCTGTCTTTGTAATGAGTCACTATAAAACAGGGTCCTAAGGGACTGTTTATTGCCATGGAGATCAGACAGCCCTCATTCTTATTATTCCTAAAAAGGAGCTCTGGTCACAATTTACATTTTTGAGCCAGCGCATTTCAGTGATTGAGCTGTAATGTTGCAAGGACCCAGCATTCCATGCCACAGTGCAATTCTTGCTTACAGACCATCTTTGGTGTCATGCACCGCTTAAGGTTATTACAACAGAGATGATGTCTACAAGTTTTTCTCTAAACACTTTAGCCTGTAGGTTTATGCTGAGATTGTACTGTCAGTTTATGAATTATCAAGGACTGAAACTAGGCCAGCTTTCCAAATGGCTTCTCAGCTCTTTCTCCCAGCAACAAGTGATCACTTTGAGTGATGTCTCAGACTTTTTCCTCTGGTCACTAAGTTATTATTATTATTATTGTGATTATTATTATTAGTAGTATTATTATTGGGTTGAAAAATACCTTGGGTTGAAATGACTAATAGGTTAGATAGATGGTCAGCAGACAAAATATGTTTGGACAAAAACTGTAGTGTTATTGTGTCACCATGTGCCATGTGACCATACTCTGACCCCTCCTTTGTTTAAATTCTTCATACGGAACAGAAATAAAGCAACACTGGTCCAGTGCATCAGTCAGCGGTCTATGCGTGTGAAGGAGGGAGCCCCTCAACCATGGGGAAATAAACACTGCCATGCTGCTGACACCATGCCATTACCTGGGGTTTACTGGGTTCTCCAGGTAAACACGGATGGCCCTTCAAAATGGAGTCCATGTCCACAGCCAAATTCACCTCATACAGCTTAAAGCCTCCTTCACCAACTTCAGCCTGATTGCAATGCTTGAAAAAGTCACCCTGATGAATGACATAGTAAGTTGGTGAATTGATGGGTCAGCGTGTTGGTTATATGTGGTATAGTCTACCAGTGTGGAATTCTGAGGGGCCTTTCCTTACTTGAATTAAATGGTAAATGGTGTCTGAGGCAATGTGACAGAATCTCCCATAAATGCTCCATTGGGTTCAGACCTGTTTGCTGAGAAGGCCATGAGATATGGGGTAATGTCAGTAATATGCTCCTCAAACGGTTGAGTGACTACTTGGACTCTGTGGACAGGGCCACTACACCCATCTCCACAGAACAGAAATACTTTACCATGAGGGAAGATCATAACTCTGTGGCATTAATTGAATTGAAAATAAACCTTGCCTTCTAAGGGTATGAGTGAACAAACAGTGGCCCAAGACGCGACCTGTAATTATGAAGGATAATAGGCACTATTGCTGACATTACAAAATTAGATTTCAATTTAAAATATATTTAAAATTGAATCCTGTCAACAAATAATGAAAAAAGTGAAATTGACACAAACGTTGACACATCCTCTCTACTTAAAATATGCATTATTCTAACATAGTATATATCAGAGTAAAGTATATACCGTCAGTTCATTCAAACTAAACAGGTTTGTGTTTAATCCAGTAATGAGGAGTGGCAGGGATAAAGAGGTGATCGGTGTATGGCCCCAATGCAAGGCCCTGCAGATAGAGGACAGAGACTGAGTTAAACTGCCACAAGTCAAAGACAGCCAAGTTCCTCTTTAAAACAAGCCTTTGTGTTCCAGAAGAAAAAAAGAACAGACTTTGACACTGGATGCCTTTCATGGAAGTCAGGCATGCTGTTTCTCCGCACAGCAGAGCTAGCTTCAAAAAAGACAAGCAGCAGTAGCACCTCTGCCCACATTGCTGTATAAATAACTACTTCATCACATTAATTACCACTTCCAACTGGAATTTATCCAATGCCGGCTCTGAGCTAATGGCAAAGTGTGTCAAAGAGGTAGCAGGGACCTCAGCGATTTCACATGAAAGCAAAGTGTCAGGGCCCCCTACAGCACGGCCATGATGTCGGCGCGAGAGCCAAAGTGTCAGAACTGGAGAGCTGAGATGAGATGAGGTGCAAAACTTGGCACCTTTTTTGGAGGGGTGTGGGGGGAAGGGGGGTGGTGCAGATGCTGGGCAAAAATCTGTCATAATTTTTCACATTTCTGGTCATAAGAAAGTACTTCTTTCCAGCAAAGCTTCCTGAGTGGGTGCTGTCATCAGATCAGCAGGCAGCAGGCAGCATAGCATGCAGTGGCACGAGGTGTAAATAGCTTCTTAAATGTGACCAATCAGATGTGTTAATGAGTGACCTATCAGATGTGATAATGAACACTGGCACCACACTGTCAAATGAGACGTTTTCCTGGAGGAGAGATGAGCGCTGTGAGAGGGGCTTCAATTTGCGTGCAGTGTTAGAGGGGCTTTTATTCTGCCTGCAGTGAGTGAGAAGGGCTTTTATTCTGCTTGCAGTGAGATGGGCTTTTATTCTGCTTGCAGTGAGTGAGATGGGCTTTTATTATGCCTGCAGTGAGTGAGAGGGGCTTTTCTTTTGCTTGCAGTGAGATGGGCTTTTATTCTGCTTGCAGTGAGTGAGAGGGGCTTTTATTCTGCTTGCAGTGAGTGAGAGGGGCTTTTATTATGCCTGCAGTGAGTGAGAGGGGCTTTTCTTTTGCTTGCAGTGAGATGGGCTTTTATTCTGCTTGCAGTGAGTGATAGGGGCTTTTATTCTGCTTGCAGTGAGTGAGAGGGGCTTTTATTATGCCTGCAGTGAGTGAGAGGGGCTTTTATTCTGCTTGCAGTGAGTGAGAGGGGCTTTTATTATGCCTGCAGTGAGTGAGAGGGGCTTTTCTTTTGCTTGCAGTGAGATTGGCTTTTATTCTGCTTGCAGTGAGTGAGAGGGGCTTTTATTCTGCTTGCAGTGAGTGAGAGGGGCTTTTATTCTGCTTGCAGTGAGTGAGAGGGGCTTTTCTTTTGCTTGCAGTGAGTGAGAGGGGCTTTTATTCTACCTGCAGTGAGTGAGAGGGGCTTTTATTCTACCTGCAGTGAGTGAGACTGACTTTTCTTTTGCTTGCAGTGAGTGAGAGGGGCTTTTATTCTACCTGCAGTGAGTGAGAGGGGCTTTTATTTTGCTTTCAGTGAGTGAGAGGGGCTTTTCTTTTGTTTGCAGTGAGTGAGAGGGGCTTTTATTCTACCTGCGGTGAGTGAGAGGGGCTTTTATTCTACCTGCAGTGAGTGAGACTGACTTTTCTTTTGCTTGCAGTGAGTGAGAGGGGCTTTTATTCTACCTGCAGTGAGTGAGAGGGGCTTTTATTTTGCTTTCAGTGAGTGAGAGGGGCTTTTATTCTGCCTGCAGTGAGTGAGAGGGGCTTTTATTCTGCCTGCGGTGAGTGAGAGGGGCTTTTATTCTACCTGCGGTGAGTGAGAGGGGCTTTTATTCTGCCTGCGGTGAGTGAGAGGGGCTTTTATTCTACCTGCAGTGAGTGAGAGGGGCTTTTATTCTGCTGCAGTGGGTGAGAGGGGCTTTTATTCTGCTTGCAGTGAGTGAGAGGGGCTTTTATTCTGCTTGCAGTGAGTGAGAGGGGCTTTTATTCTACCTGCAGTGAGTGAGACTGACTTTTCTTTTGCTTGCAGTGAGTGAGAGGGGCTTTTATTCTACCTGCAGTGAGTGAGAGGGGCTTTTATTCTGCCTGCAGTGAGTGAGAGGGGCTTTTATTCTACCTGCAGTGAGTGAGAGGGGCTTTTATTCTGCTGCAGTGAGTGAGAGGGGCTTTTATTCTGCTGCAGTGAGTGAGAGGGGCTTTTATTCTGCTGCAGTGAGTGAGAGGGGCTTTTATTGTGTGTGCAGTGAGTGAGAGGGGCTTTTATTCTGCTGCAGTGAGTGAGAGGGGCTTTTATTCTGCTGCAGTGAGTGAGAGGGGCTTTTATTCTGCTGCAGTGAGTGAGAGGGGCTTTTATTCTGCTGCAGTGAGTGAGAGGGGCTTTTATTCTGCTGCAGTGAGTGAGAGGGGCTTTTATTCTGCTGCAGTGAGTGAGAGGGGCTTTTATTCTGCTGCAGTGAGTGAGAGGGGCTTTTATTGTGTGTGCAGTGAGAGGTTTATTGGCTGCAGAGCGAGAGTAGGCCTCTGATTAGGAACAGGACAGGAGCTGGAAGGAAAGAATTTCAGGCTCAGAGGCCAAAATAGTTTTTGTAGAAGATGTTTAATAGACACAAACTTACTGTGTTTATGTCATGATGTCAATTGTCTTTGTTATACTCATATTCTCTGATGCATGGAAATTTTATTTATTTATTGGCCAGTGAAACATTGAAAATAACTTGACATGCTCAATGAAAGATAAAAGGTTTCCATTGTCAGTGGTGGAGAAAATATTTATCAGAGAGCCAAGTGCTGACTTATATTTTATAATTACATTCAGCATCCTTTGATTTTTATGATTGTGACCTCATAAAAGAAGGCTACAGTATTCCCTTTGGAGCAATATTCACATTGTTCTGAGGACTGTCTCTGTGATGTCATACTGATTGCATAACCACCGTTCTAAGCTGTTTCATCAGCTTCTAATCATGTTCACTCACAAATACCAACCAGAAGTGCAGACTCAAATCCACTGTAATAAATGTCTTGTAAGGAGTAAGGCTTTATCATCCTGACATATACCAATTAAACACAGGTATGAAAATAAAGAAAAAAATAAAACTTAGACTAGAATAATACTTAACTAGAATGACTAAAAATTACTTGAATGGTTTGAAAACATTGTTTGTGATGCAATTTTGTTTTGTCCTTTTCTGGTAGATATGTTTACCAGTAAATTTCTGTTTTTGTCTATATCACAATAGTGGCTGTAAGCTTAACTATTTAGCAGGTATTCCTCAAATTACTAGCTAGAGCAGGGGCTATCAAACTCCAGTGCTGAAGTTCAAAGATAAGAATGCCTGCCAAATGATACAAAAGTAAATATACATTTCTAAATGTGGGGTGGGTTTGTGTTTGTGTTTATATCTTATTTCATCTGAAGATGAAGGACCCTTCCAATGGTCACATTCTTATGCCAGACAGGAAGTGCTGGGAAGACCAGTCCTTAAGGCAGTCCCATTGACCAAAGAATTTTCATCCTGCCCCCAAATCACCCTACATGGCATAAACTGCCCCTCCCCACCGACCCCATACAGGCGACATGGGGCTAAACCAACAGGAGCACTGCTGAGACACCACAGGAACAGCCGTGATCTCATTCCCAAAGTCCGCTCTACAGCTAACCTCCCTCCAAACCGCCATCAGAGCCTGTTTCAGGCCTGAAAAACCAGCTTTCAACAGGATGCCCTGGACCTCGGCATGGTTCACTCATACAAGCACACCATGCGATTACATATTCAAAGTTGGCAGCGTATGAGCTCTCTGAAATTTATTTATTAAAAAACAGAAATTTATTTTGAAAACTACATGATATATTGAACTCACAATACATGTTGGTTTGAACATTGGGGGCCCTATCTTACACCCGGCGCAAAGCGGCGCTAACCCAAACGCAAGTGTCTTTGCTATCTTACACCCGGAGCTAGGTCCATAATAACGCCTAACGCTTACGTCCTTAAACTAGCATGTATTCTTGCGCCATCACAAGTGAACTGGGCGTGTTGGTCTTAAGATGAGGAGTGGTCAGGATTCTTTTTGGCGTATTGCTATCTTGAGCCAGCAGAAAGCGTTTGCGCTAGAACCACCACAAACCTGGTCTAAAGTCATGTCGCAGTTGTTTACATGTTATTTTAACGGCGCATATAAGTGCGTCTACATAGGCGTGTGCACAACGCGCATACCCTCCTGTCTGTTACACACAGGGGCGTGCACAAGCATGACTAAAATATCTAGATCACAATGTGAAATATTATTATTGTGTAGGCTATATCAAAAATGCATAATAATAAAAGGTTCCATAGGTCCACATACCTTTCCCTCAGCGAAGGGAAATGATGCCACATTACATTGCTCTCAGCCCACTCCATCAACATCCAGGCGATGTGCGATGGTACGGGACAATGGCTATCCATTAAAAAGGAGCTGCCTAATGCGCAAATTGTCATTTGCACCTAATGCGTGAATTGTCATTCAATGGAAAACCCGCGTAGCTACTGCAATAGACGGACATTTGCGTTCTGAAAATGCGCTTCAGATGTCATTACAATACAGCTCTGTTTATCTAGGAATACAGCCTGTAAGTAAATAGAATGGTTTGTGACTGAAAAAAGTTCAAAACCTTGTCCAGTGAATATTGCTTTTATTGTTTTTCAAATAGCCTAGGCTACAGCGGACTCACTGTGCATAATGTTTTTTAGATAGACTATGGTTAAAAAACGGAGATAAATGTCATCAAGTTAACTGAATTGTAGGCTAACCTTAGCTATTCTTCGTCCTTCATATTTTTTTAAATTACAGTGACAAGGTTTCCATATCCTCAGCTTATTAAAACCCCGCTGATTTCACCTGTAATTCCATAACTTGAACAAAAGATTTTAAAGAGAACTAAGCGTCTAATTAGAAACTAAATTTGCAGCACGTTACACAATTAATTTTAATTCCATTATCTGCATGTTCGCTTTACATGAGCAGGTCTGTTTCCCCTGCTGTACATCGCACTTTTCACGGTCTTCCTGGGAAAGTGAATAGTTTTAAAGTATTGCGCTACCAGTTAAACAGGTTGGTCACATTTCCATAAGCAGGACATTATAAAACAAGGGAAAATATGCTGAACCTATGGGTTGCCAACCTGACAGATTTGTTGTATTTAGTGTCATCATTAAGGCAAAATAACGTTAGTTATGTTATTAATCAAAATTAGAATGCAGGTAGCCTAATGAACTTCGGATGAAGCTTGAACATGAGTTCATTGCATAATCAAACGAAATTCGTTAAACAAGCAGGCTAATTTGGCGTTTTCTAAGGTGAGAAGGAAGCAATTGGTCGCTTATTCTCAGCTGTTGCAGGTGCTTTTAACGAAATTTAACAGCATATATTTCATAAACAGCACTGTCAGGAATTACCGGGAACTCATAATACTACTACTGCTGCTGCTACTGATCCATATAGCCGATTCCTTGATCGCACTAAACACGCACGAGCATGTCTGTTTCGCCATCATAAGCAATCCGCCAAGGTGGAAAAGCAGGCTTTTAAAGGGAATGGGATATGACATTTTGATTGGTTTATTGCATGTCACGCCCAAGACACACCTATAATTAATGAAGAGACTAGGTTCAGCCCAGTTGCACCTTGCGCCGTGCTTAGTGCCCAAAAAACACGCCGTTAAAATAGCAAAAGTAGACTTGGACACGCCCTAAATGGACTTAGCGCCATGCGCTTAGACTAAGCGCCAAGATCGCCAAGATAGGGCCCCGGGTGTTGAAGCAGTAGAATGGTTAAATAGTATATAGTACTCTATATGCTTCAGTGTCCTCTCTTATTGCTCTGGAAAGCTTTATATAAACAATATTTCTACATTCTCCATGGATTACCACTGGTCTACCTGAGCTGAGCGTTTCCTTTTTGTATCTCCTGAGTTATGCCGTCTCTTGTCTTATTTTGGGCATGTGAACTGCAGCAGGGTCACTTGCAAGTGTCAGAGGCTTTATTTCCCATGGGCCCTCTGGGTTAGTCAGTACGTTGGTTCTTCCATTGGACCCCAGGGCCCTGACTCCACCCTGACTGTGTGAACGGCAGGAAGATGGATGGTGGTGTGGGGGGGTGGAGGAGGAGTGGGGGGGTGGAGGAGGTGTGGGAAGATGAATGCCTGTGTGAGGTACGTGGGGTCACTTAGTTGGCACATTGAAGACAAGGCCAGAGTAATGGCTGACGTGAGTGGAAAGCGTTCTCTGATTCACAGGCACAAAGACACCGGGCGTCGCTTACTCACAAAATAAACACACTTTTTCATCTGCGAGTGAAGAAGGCAGTCGGGAAACTTGGGCTGTACATTCATCTTCACAAACGTTTGGATATCTTGTTAGGGAGCTGGTATAGATCATTTTTAGCGCCAAATGGAACATCTCTGGGTACTAAATGTCACTTTTACTTTCCCCAAAGGAATTGCACTTACCCATTGACCTTTAAATTAAATTAAGTGGTCCTAGGTCTTGTTGTGAAAACTGACTGTGGAGCGAGTGAAGCCAATGAGAAAGTTTACATTTCTGCAGATGGGGAGGAATTTGGCAGGAAGTGGTGAAGGGAGCCAAAATAAAGGGCCAGCCTTTTAAAAGCCAGGACAGAAACTGTGTATGAACCCTAAACGTATGGGAAACTCATATTTCACAGCTTCCTTAATATGTCATATCCTGACAAGAAGGGTTTTATAAAGTGCTGTTGTATGTTTTAATATGTGCTGTGTTCTGATAAGAGAAAGGGAACAAGAGGACATGCCAAACTGTTGATATTTTTCATGGGTGATTTATGATACTAAAGTCTGAGAACTTGAAGCCCTTGAGAATTGAGAAACCCGTGGCAGCTGATACATGTGATTCTGAAGTAAAAATGAGAGCCTAGTGTGCACACATACACTACCGGTCAAACGTTTTAGTACATCCATAATTTTCAAGCAATCAGAGATTTAAAAAAAAAGAAATAAACACCTTTTATTTTACAAACAAAATCATAATAATCTTAGATGCATTAAAATGGCCACTTTCTGCAGTTATAATTGCTGAGCTGATTCTTGCCATTTTTTTCTATAAGGGCAGTCATATGATTCTAAAGTCTGTAGAAGTTCCCACAGACTGCACTTGTGGGTTGCTTCTTCTTGACCTTTCTGTCAAATTCATCCCAAATTTGCTTGATTTTACTTCTCTTGCTGGAAAATGGAAATAATTTGTTCACCTATTTATTTAGCCAAATATTGCTTTCTTATGAACTAAAAAAAATGTGGTCACTATCCTGTGAAATAAAATATTTATTTTTAACTTCTGACTATTCACTTCTTACTTTGTGCCATTTGAGGTTATTTACAAAAGTTAAACTGCTTAAATGACACTAAAAACAGAGTAGGAAAATACAACTAAAGTGTACTAAAACTTTTGACTGGTAGTGTACATGTGTACAGTATATGTATATGTGTGTCGCTGCATGGATGCCTTTAGTGTGTGAGTCTTTAGTGTGTATGCATGTGAGATTCATGTGCTTACACGTATATGTGATGTCTGTGAGTGTGTGGAAAGAGAGCTAATATGTGTGTAAGAGCAGACCACAGCTTTACCGTTACTGTGGGACGGGTTTGCATTTGCTCTGTCGTCTCAGTCCCCCAGACGGGTGTGGTTTAGAACACGGGGACATCCTGCAATTATGAGTCATGATGTGTCATCACCCTGGGAGACTTCCCTCTGACAAAGTCCTGACAGACCTATGACCAAGTCATCATCATAAATCTATATAAATCACCAGGGGAGCCTTAAAACTTGGGTTTTAATGGGTCGACATAATTTTCTTTAACATTTTATGTTTTCTGCTTGTTATGATTATGCATGTCAATGAGGGGGGAGAAAATTTTAAGAAAGGAGAAAGGTTTTATGAATAATGTTGTGTTCATTTGCGTGTCCACTGTGTGCTTATATTTGTTTGATTCCCAAAAAAAAAAAAAAACATCTAAAAACTCACCTTTTCAGATAATATCTTCATATTTCTATTTATTAATAACATCAACAAAAACAAACCTGGACAGTGATGATTATGATTGTAACTTTGCTCATATCTGGCTATGATGTGAAATGTACATTTGTAAGTCGTCTGGTTAAAAGCATCTTCCAAATGATTATATGGCCATATGATTGTATATTGTAATTGATAAGTGACGTTCAAAAATGACGGCAAAAGTGTTTCAGACGAAGAAATAGTATCTATATATAACTTCTTAACTACAGTATACTGCAAATTGTATATTATATACGTTCACAAAACCATGCCAGTGTAATTAATTCATAGCTTTATTATATTTTGCATTTAATAACACTTTTTTTGTTTGGATTTATCTCCTGGCAGTTACACAGAAACAGTTTTGCACTTTAAATAGTGTTCTGTCCCAGGTTTTATCATGAGCACCATAAACACTTTTGTGGTCCAATAAAGTATTTAAATATTGCTTACATTTTCCTTAATGTTGGACAGGTCACACAAGAGGTAGCTGAAATAAAAAAGCTGTGACAATTTCATAAAAACCAAGATAACATTTTAATTGATAATAAAATATAAGATATTCTGAGATGTGTGGCGTGTAGTCAGTCCATTTACTAACGTAAATCCCCCCACGTCTGGAGCTCTCTTTACTCTCTCTGCTTTCTCCCTGTCTGAATTAAGCAAAAAACACTAAAATGGGGCATGTCTGTCTGCTCTCCTTTTTAAAAAAAAAAATCACCCATTCTTGAGAATTGGGACAAATCATGCCCTACCAAAATCATCTTACAATTATTACTTAAAGCAACAAATGATATCGAAAATCTTCTGGTGACAATTCACATTTAAGTGTTTTATTTAATATCATTTCATTTCATTTTTTGGACTAATTAATTTTTTTTACTCCTACAGTACCTTATTTAAATACTATTAAACATTATTAAATAGTTTTTTTCTTGCTGAAAATCTGCTTTATTTAGAAAAACTAGCTTTTTGTAATGAGAGTCATGTGTGAATGTTAGAAATAGCCAATGAAAAGTGCTATTTAATAAAAGAATAGCCAAGACTATCAACATATATTTCCCCAGCATAACTGAAGAGTAAAAAAAAAACAAGGTTCCCAGTTCTCAAGAATGGTTGATATACATATAAATATTTTTTAACATCTTTTTTATATTGCACTCTGGAGAATCCAGATGTGCATTGTTAAATCAGTGCTGCTTGCAGGATAATGTTGTATGTCCCCCCCCCCCCCCCCCCCCCCCCCCCCCCGCCTAACCCCTGAAACATAACCATAACTTAGATTAGTCATTCTTCTCAAACCCACTCACAACTGTTTAAATTTAACAGCTTAAAAAGTTATATTTAAGAAGTGTGGTGAGATCGTACCATTTTATTTTAGCTTATTCATCAATCTCAGACTTTCCTACATGTTAATAAAGGGAGTTTCTTTCTGCCACTGTAGCATGTTATACTCCCACTGAATGAAATAAACGCATTAGGTTGTCATTAAAACAGGTAGCCTAGGTCTCTTGACATTGACAGAATGAAGGATTCTGCATTTCACTTGATTAATGGTGTCTTTATTTAAACTGCTCATGGGTATTAAAATGGGATTATGTTTGCGGTGTGTGACAGTGTGCACGCAGTGTGATTATATACTTGCATTGTTCTCCGTGTCCCTGTGGGTATGCAAGTAGAAAGGTAGACAGGATAATTTAGGATGGTGGTCACAGCTGCAGGATTTAGCATTTTTCTCCTCACTGTGTGAGTAAAGGGGAGATACAGACACCTCGTTTCTCACTAAAAGGCTGTAACATCATCCGGAGCTGGACGCTAATCTATTTTTATTTTTATTCTGTTCCAGTAGAACAAAAATAAATATGCGGCATTGCTGCCACTCTCCACGCAGCTTCTTTATTTCTTGTGTTGGCTGCCAAGCACCCTTACCCGGGACAATTTAAAGGGAATCATGTTAAGCACAAGCAAATGTGAAAGTGCAGTGTAAACTGTAGGATATAAATATCCACAGTGAGGGTAATTAACAGTGCAGGGTAAGTACCTGCTGTTTTCAGTGGGGTCAGAATGCTAAAGGCCAGTGGGGTGTTTGTATTACACAGGTAAGGAGGCCAAAAAGAAAAAGAATATCTTGACCGTGCAGGGATGGATTACTTTGTGTTATGGACCAGGGGCGGTTTGGTGTTGTCTCATTCAGAGAGAAGGTGAGTATATTGTCAAAACTCCAAGATGTGCTACAGATCCTCTCGTCTGGGAGTGAGATCAAGGCCCTGTCCTACAGAGCAATGTTGAGGTTTGCTGTTGGTTATGTGATGTTACTGTGGGAATGACCTACAGTGGGGTCTGTACTCTGGTTATGATCTACAATGGGTTATGTACTGTAGGTATGATGTACAGTGGGTTATTTATTTATTTATTTATTTATTTATTTATTTATTTATTATTTATTTTTTTATTATTATTTTTTTAAATTTTTTTATTTCGGCACGCATATAGTCACACTTTATCACAATTTCTGTAATATGCCCTGACAAAACACATTACCTGCCGAAAAGGGATACGGGAAAAAGCAGCCTGCTTATCAAGTCCCGCCCCAATTCCTCAATCAAATTTGAAAGTTCACATTATACATTTGTTTAAAACAGATTATTTCATATCACAACAGCATAGCTGAACTTGCTTTATAACAAAACAGTCCGAGAAAGAAAGGGAAAAATAAAATCAAAAAAAATCAAAATCAAAAAATAAACAAAACAATAAAGTCCAAATAAGTCATATTTAAATGTACATGTCATTCATTAGACAAAACAATTTGTTTTTACTCATGCCAGTACATCGTACTGTACAGTACTTTTTTTTTTTTTTTGTACATCGTGACATTGTTTTCATTTCATGATAACCCCCTATTTTTTATACTTGATAATTTTCTACCATCTTGCATCTTATCTTACTCTTGAAGGTCTTTAAGTTTGTAGACATTTTAATCTCATCATGTAAACTGTTCCAAAGCTTAACCCCCACAATGGATAATGAATTACCTCTGAGTGTTGACTTTATAGCTTTTTGTTTATAAATCATATTTCCTCTTAGGTTATGTATGTCATCTTTCTTTAGAAACAGTTTCTGTATATTTACGGGTAAGAGATTTTTGGAGGCTAAGAATAATATTTGTACAGTATTATATTTAATTATATCCTGCCACTTGGGTATGATCTACAGTGGGTACTGTACTGTGGGTACGACCTACAGTGGATTATGTACAGCAGGGTATGATCTACAATGGGTTATCTACTGTGGGTATAATCTACAGTGGTTTATGTACTGTGGGTATGCCCTACAGTGGGTTATGAACTGTGGGTATGATCTACAGTGGGCTCTGTACTGTGGGTATGATCTATAGTGGGCTCTGTACTGTGGGTATGATCTACAGTGGGGTCTGTACTGTGCATATGACCTACAGTGGGTTATGTACTGTGGGGTATGACCTACAGTGGGTTCAGTCTGGGTGGATGGGCCATCACTCAGGAAGAGATGTCAGCAGGCTCCATGATGTCATTCATGAATAGACCATGTGTGTATCACGTGTATCAGGAGAGAAAGGGCAAAGGAAAATCTGAGTATCATATATTCCATTTTGGAAATTGAATAAATCGTGAATATGTGGAATTTTTGGAAAATATAATGACAAATATATTTCATTGTATAAAGTTTATATATGGACTGTAGTGTATATACTACAGTATAGTGTATCATTTTATGGAATCATTTATAACAATTTATTTGCATGAATGCGTAAGACTTGGTCCTAAATTGCATACAGACATGACTTGTATGAATGTATGTCAGATTGAATAAATGGCATAAATCGCAGAGATGGCTTATGCACTCCTGACATTTTATCGTCATCTATGGAAACACTTAACATTGTTCAAATTAAGGTACTGTTGCTTTGTGTTAGTGTGCGGCAGTCTGCAAGCTTATTTATTCATTCTAACAATTTCAGACAATGTACTAGGCAAAGGATCTAAGAGCCAGTAACCCAGCTGGTTACTGGGCTCAGTATAGTCAGGATCAGTCACTTAAGACCAAGGTTATATTCATCAAGAATGTAAAAAAATCATATTAAAAACGAAATACCTCAGAATCAGTTGGGGACAAAAAATCTTTGAAAATTTACAAACTGTAATTAAAAATCGAAATATTTGTTTTTCTACAAGATCATAAGGAGTCTATTACCCTAGAAAATAGCCAAGGCTGTCTGTTTATTCTGGGAAATCACCTGGCCCTGAAGTGTTTATATCTGACATTTATTTTTAAAAAAAGAAAATGAATAAAAATCTTTGACCCAACTTCACCCACTTCTGGTATCTGTTATTTCCATATAAAACCGTTGGAATCGCCTGCACATTTTATCAGGCTTACCTTACTTTAAAGGTGAGGACTGCTCAGAATGTGGCTCCTCCTGCTCAACCTCTGCTCAACACATATTCTGTTGAAAGTACTGGCAGGTAGTCTGTCTTTCCTAATATAATTATTTTGATTAGACAGGATTTATTAATCCTGGTGCCTTTAAATCTAAGATTTAATATTCTTAATGCACCTTCTTCTAACCCAGCCCCAGAGTATCCGAGAGTGCCCCAGAGTATCCCAGAGTGCCCCAGGGTACCCCAGAATATCCTAAATTACCCCAGAGTGCCACAGAGTATCCCAGAGTACCCGTGATTATCCCAGAGTACCCCAGAGGATCCCAGAGTGCCCCAGACTATCCCAGAGTGCCCCAGTGTATCCCAGAGTGCCCCAGGGTACCCCAGAATATCCTAAATTACCCCAGAGTACCCCAGAGTATCTCAGACCACCCCAGAGTATCCCAGAGTATGAAAGAGTACCCCAGAGTTATCCATAGTACCCCAGAGTATTCCATAGTGCCCCAGAGTATCCCAGAGTACCCCATTGTATCCTAGATTACCCCAGAGTATCCCAGAGTACCCCATTGTATCCTAGATTACCCCAGAGTATCCCAGAGTACCCCAGAGTATCTCAGACTCTCTTTAGATGAGCACAGTTGAGCTCAAATGAATTTGAGTTCAGTTAGTTCATAGCCTCAGAGAACATGATGGACCTTTTCTTTATTCACAATTTTAACTTCCTAAATGTCCTATGGCGGGAGTGAAAAACTGATCCCAGCTCTGGCAGAAAAGGCATTTCATGAGGTGGAATGGGAGTATCTGTTTTGTACATTTTGGACGATTGAGCCCAATTTAAATTTTGTAGACTAAAATGCTGTATTTTAGACACCCAGACAAGTGGGGCTCTCTCTGCCCATCTTCTACCATTATGGCTTTGCCAACATGCCTGTGTTTCATGCTGGCAATAATAGAGCACACAGGAGTTTCAGTGGTGAGTACGGGGGCAAGATCATGCAATTCATCCTATCTCTCTCGGCTCATAAGTGGGTCATTGACCTTTAGCAGTCAAGACTTATAAATCTACCATGGATTTGGCTTACACACAATTTAGAATCAAATCTGCTCATATCAATGTTTTATAAATGAGGTTTCAAGCATATTACAACATTGTAGCATGTAGCAATGTACTCTCTCTCATAAAGCACAACTTTCCAGCTATGCTACAAATAGCTCAAGATCACACATATCCTTTTTTTAAACAGGAAACAGTTTAAAGGTCATGTTTGCCACCCAACACAGTCAGAAAAATAAGCATTTTCACTATTGCATCAAGATAAAAAAAACAAAAAAACATAATTTGGCTAACGGGCCTGGCACGACCAGGAGGCCCATATCAGATGACCTAAGGGACCTGGAGGTAGTATAGGAGCTTAGGAGGTCTTTGATGTAGGAGGGGGGCCAGGCCGTTTCTGGCTTTAAAAACAAACAGAAAAATTTTATACTGAATCCTCAATTCTACTGGGAGCCAGTGGAGGGAGGCCAAAACAGGTGTTATATGGTCTCTCTTCCTGGTGCCAGTCAGGAGCCTAGCTGCAGCATTTTGTGTCACGAACCTAATACGGGCTGGACCCAAATGCAACGACCAGGAGGCAGGGGGACAGAAAAGGTAATTTATTTATGTGGCTTGGGGTAGTCCCAAGCCGTACACAGATGAAACAAAACAATAATAGCAAGGTCAGGGATTTCTCCGGAACTTGAATCTGCTCCAAGCCGGAGCTGGACTTGAACAGCCACCGGATGTTCCAAGCCGGAACTGGACAGGACAGGAAACTGGAATGGATTACTGGAACTGGATCACCGGAACATGGAGTTGTTCCAAACCGGAACTGGGCTTGGTACAGGAGACTGGAGTTCCAAACCGGAACTGGACTGGATCTGGACTGGATCGTCAAACAGGAACTGGATCACGGGAACATGGAGTTGTTCCAAACCGGAACTGGACTTGGTACAGGAGACTTGAGTTCCAAACCGGAACTGGACTGGATCTGGACTGGATAGTCAACCGGGAACTGGATCACGGGAACATGGAGTTGTTCCAAACCGGAACTGGACTTGGTACAGGAGATTGGAGTTCCAAACCAGAACTGGACTGGATCTGGACTGGGTAGTCCAACAGGAACTGGATCACGGGAACATGGATTTGTTCCAAACCGGAACTGGACTTGGTACAGGAGGCTGGAGTTCCAAACCGGAACTGGACCGGATCTGGACTGGATCGCCAAACAGGAACTGGATCACGGGAACATGGAGTTGTTCCAAACCGGAACTGTACTTGGTACAGGAGACTGGAGTGGTTCAAACTGGAACAGGAATACTGGAACACTGTAATGTTCCAGACCGGAACTGGGCTGGAAGCAGAGGAAGGGATTATGGCTGGATACGGCAAGGCAGAGCAGTGCAGCGGAGCTCAGGTTGGCCCGGTTGGGGCAGCAGGGCCACAGTGGAAGCTGCAACCGTAACCGTAGCAATGGCGGTAGCCACGGCCGGACAGGAACCACTGTAGAATGGAAAGGCAGAACACCCAGCTGCGGGCGCAACGTCAGATGGAGGCAGAGGTACCGCAACGCACACAGGGAGTGGTATACAGCTATAGACTGGCAGACACAGTAGATAGATGGTAATTTAAGACAGGCAAAGTTCAGGCAGGGAAACCGCAAACAGACAGGGCTAGTTTAACAACAACAGACGGCTGAGAGCATTAAAGCACAGAGTCAAACCAACTGAAGTCTTTAGGGCACAGGACAGGGATTCTAAGACCAGGATACAAACGGAGAACGTTAACGAACTGGCGCTGAATAGCAGCCAGCCGGAGGGTTAAATAGGGAAGTGAGATTGAAAACAATAAAGAAGGCGTGCGGAATGTAAGCGAGGGTGATTGAACAATTGACGGGTGCGGAATGCATGCAGCAACGGGGAAAGGAGATAGGTTGAAACCGGAGTGGGGAAAAAGAGTGAAACAAACGGAAGGAACACGCCCAGTCTGTAGCAACGGGGAAAACACGGACAAAGGGAATCAAACATGACACGGAGGGAAATGGTAAAACATGGAAAACGGACAGGATGAGAACGGAACGTTACATTTTGGACCAGTTTAAGACAGGACAGGGATGACTGGCTGATACCCATATACAATGAGTTACAGTAGTCAAGCCGCAAGGTGATAAATGTTACTATCCTGATACGGGACGAACCCAAGTGCAACGACCAGGAGGCAGATTCAAAGAAAGGGATATTTATTAAGCGTTGGGGTAGTCCCAAAGCTGTACAGGAAAGGCAAAAACACAGTATCACACAGGACATCAAATGGAAGTCCGATACGGACTGCTCCAAGCCGGAGCTGGACTTGAACTCTGGAAGGGGTTCCAAGCCGGAACCGAACTGGTACTGGACCGGGTGGTCCAAACCGGACAGGCTGCAGGAACAACACAATTGTTCCAAGCCGGAACTGGATTAGACTGGTGGTGAACTTCACACCGGGACTGGACTGGAACTGGACCGGGAGGTCCACTCAGGAAACGGGTACTGGAACGGAACTTGTTCCAAACGGAACTGGACTCTTACAGATGGTGAATTTCACACCGGGACTGGACTGGAACTGGACCGGGAGGTCCACTCAGGAAACGGGTACTGGAACGAAACTCGTTCCAAGCCGGAACTGGACTCTTACGGATGGTGAACTTCACACCGGGACTGGACTGGAACTGGACCGGGTGATCCACTCAGGAACTGGTACTGGAACGGCGCGATTGTTCCAAGCCGAAACTGGACTCTTTACGGGTGGAGAACTTCACCCCGGGACTGGACAGGAACTGGACCAGGCGGTCTACTCGGGTACAGGATAGAAAGCAGAGGGTAGTTAATTCGGTACTGTAGACAGGATTTGGACCGGGAGGTATTTACGGAGGTAATTCGTCAACAAGGGTAGTTAGCCGGCGAAACTCGGCTGGGCTGGGTGGTGCGGCGTAGCTCGGGTTGGTCCGGTTGGAGCTGGCTGAATTCCAGAGAACCTGGAACCGTAACCGTAGTACAGGAGGTAGCTACGGCCGGACAGGAACAACGGAAGGGTAGCCAGGCTTGAACACAACAGCGGACCTTTCACGAGCTGGAGTTGGAGGTTCCGTAACACACACACACACACACTCAGGGAACAGACACTGCTGCAGAAGAGTAGAAGCCGGGGCAGCTGGTGGTTAGAGGGAGACAAGTTTAGCAGCATGCAAACAGCAAACGTCAGGGGAGGATAGCTACCAAACCGCAGGACAGGTGAACTGAAAGCTGTAAGGGGAATTAGCCCACAACCAAGCGATCAGCAAACACGGGACCAGTAACGAGAAGAATGCACAACGAGTGAGGTTAGTTAACGAACTGGCGCCGACTAGCAACCAGACGGGGGTTTAAATAGTGCAGGGAATTACGGAATAAATAAGGCACAGGTGTGGAAATTAACCGGGAGTGATTGCTAAACACAAAGGTGAGGAATGCATGCAACGAGGGGGGAGAGCGATAGGCGGAAACTAAAGTGGAAACCAAACGAACGAGACAGAGGGGGAAACGCCCAGTCTGCAGCAGAAGGGAAAACACGGACAAAGGGATCCAACATGACACGGAGGGAAAAAGGGAAAACACGGAAAACGGACAGGAAGGGAACGGAACGTTACAATAAATGCATGAATAACTTTTTCAAGGTTATCAAATGAGAGGAGGGGCTTTATTTTTGCCATGGTACGTAGCTGAAACAAGCCGGATTTTACGACTGCATTTACCTGCTTGTCGAACTTAAAGGGTAACAAAGCACGCTGGTTTAGCTAGACCCCGCCCCCTTTTGAAATTCAAAAAATGCCAAAATCTGGGCATGATAAGGTAATAATATAGTGGCTGAACTCCAGGGATCAAACCACGCCCCAGCTATTTTTTTTTGTTCCACTGTCTCTTTCTCGCTACCTCTCTCACTCATACACACACAAACAAACATGCTAGCTCCAGCTGCTGCTGAGGCAGAAGCAATGGTGGAGAATGAGAGGATGGGCAACGTTTTGGAGTGGTAGGCGGCGGCATGCATAGCCTCGTTTGGGCTTATAATGATACGGCCAGCAAACAACAAATCTCACACTGTACAAATAGTTACCCATGCCATGTAGGCTACTCATTTTACACAGGCTGTAGGCAATCACACTAACGTTACTTGCGAGATATCAACAATATTGTTTTCCATTTAAACGGGTGCACATGTGGTCACTGCACTGAACTCTCTCCAAGAGAGAATGTCTGTTGTAGGGGCGTTGCAAAGGTAAACGTGTAGCATGCATATAATACAACTCCTGGCTCAACTATGCTTTATACATTTATTTTTTTTAAATAAACTAGCTAGCTACTTGCTAAGCTAGACTGAAATATGAACTATATAAAAACAAGGGACTATCAAGCTAACTATAAAAAAAATATATACAAAAAATAGGGTACTATAACTTACTAGAATATTCAAAAAAGCTAAACTGTAAGCTAGCTATATATATCGGTTGCTTGCTCTCTCTCCTGTCTCCTCTCCATCCAAGCAGATCAACCACAGAACTATAAAGAAAACGATGAGATCAACTGTTGAGATTTGCTTTTATAGCTGCGGTATAGCCCGCCCTCGCTCCAAAACTTCAGGGCGTAGCAGTACAGGTTTCAATTTCGTCACCAGGAGGAATCTGCTGGATGAAGTTTCTGGCCAATGACAGACTGGACGTGCAGTTCCTAACATTTTACCACTAGAGACACTTTTGAGCCAGATCCTTTGGGTTTATGCTGTTTTGTGCTGACTGCAGTAAATGTCAAGATTTGGACCAGAATCAATCAGTAACCAAAAAAACCACAAATATATCAGTTCTCATCTAAAATAATGCTTTGTTACCCTTTAAAGGCTGAATCAAAAATAACACCAAGGTTTTTAGAGTATGGCTTTAGGTAGGTGGAAAGATTGCCTAGGCTATTGGTGATCAGTTTGATGGAATTTGGAGGGCCGAAAAGTATGAATTCAGTTTTGTTCTCATTTAGTTGGAGGAAGATGTAAGCCATCCAGCCTTTGATGTCATCAAGGCACTCTCTGAGGCAATTTAGATTGGACTTATTTTTCAGATTCAGGCGAAGATAGAGCTGTGTATCAGCATAACAGTGGTAGGAGATGTTGTGTTTCTGGATGATTTTACCTAATGAGAGCATGTAAACGGAGAAGAGAATAGGGGCCAGTATGGAACCTTGTGGGACCCCACAGGAGAGATTCGCTGACGAGGAAGAGCAGTTTCCTATGTTGACTGAAAATGTTCTGTTTCTGAGGTATGATGTGAACCCCCCAACTCCGAGCCCATGCTCAAGACCGTGGATAAGAATTGTGTGATCCACCGTGTTGAAAGCGGCACTGAGATCTAGGAGGAGCAAAATAGCACAGTTGCCGGAGTCAACAGTGAGGAGGTCATTTTGGACTTTCAGTAATGCAGACTGTTTATGGTTGTAAATGTTAAGTGAATCAGTCCTGCTGAGTGCCCTTACAGGAGGGGAGTGCTCCCATACTGAGCACCCCCCCCCCCACCCCACCATATAAAAGTCACCATGGAGATGCAGCCCCCGTTCCCCCCCCACATACATTACTGATTGTGATATTATATGTAGTTATAATGCATTGTGGGATATTCCACCACCGCCTTTGTGGTTTGCTCTTCACCACAGTAGCGCCTGACTGGATGCACACGCCGCACACAGGTGATGTGTAATGAGTCACTAACAGGGAACAGATGGCGGTGATAGCGGTGGGGTCTGGAGCATAAACACAGGACCACACAGTGGCACGCGGCTGTGGTCTGTGGATATTGATTCTGTCACCGCTGTGATACCGCCACAGTCTCAGCTCAATGACAGCTTGTGTAGGTGTGGAAGAGCTATTTCTGTTCCTTTTGATGACAGCTTAGAAGACATGAACCTTTCAGCCCCCCACCCCCACCCCACTGCCACATACGTACACCTTGGCAGATTCTTTGTTCAAAAGTGAATAATGTAGTTTTTATCAAAATAAAACATATTGTTTCTGCCCTCTATACAGTAACTCCATACTGTAAGTGGCAGTATATACTCTCTCTACCCTCTATAACTCCATACTGTAAGTGGCAGTATATACTCTCTGTAACTCTCCATGCTGTAAGCAAGGGGGGGGGGGGGGGGGTATGTTAGGACGATTCTGACTGACAGGGGTCCTACAAAATTATAAGAACATTATAATGGTTCGGTCCTGCCCCCAAACCAGGCGCGGAACGGTACTTGCTAGCCTAGCAGTGAAAATTGCGAGTGAGGAGTGCCGGTGGAGCATCACGTCTCAGCTTCCTAAAAAAAATCTGGCTTCCAAAAACGAAAAGAAAGACAGGAGAGAGAAAAGAAAGCTCTCACCCAATTTTTCACAAAGGAAGGTGGGTGTAGTAGTACTTGAGTGGTGGAAATTAACCTATTAGCTAGCCTTAGTCCATAGTGAAATAGGCTACTTTTGCTCCCCTAACATTAGTTACTTAATATTAGGGAGGGCAAACCGGAGCTTTAGAACGTAGACAGCAGTGAATTCACGTGAGCTTGACAATACATTCCTGGTAGAAAACGGAGTTTGTTGACTTTTTTGCTTCACTGCAGTGGTGATAAAACTTACAAGAAGTAAGTGCTAGTGTATTATAATAAATGAACATTAGCCTTTATTGATCCCCATAAGAGAATGATGTAGCTAGCAGAAAGCAATAGCAGTAACCCATACAAAATTGATTTCTAACGTTACTCATTCAATTGAATGGTAAAAGTGAAATCGTTCGATTGTGGTCAGTGGCACCGAAAATGTCTGACACACCCTCAGCAAAAGTCTCAGTAGAAGATGGAAACTTTAAAAGTTATATATTTTCTGAATCGTCATCAATTTCCCTTGGCCACTGTCAATGAGGCCATGTGATCTGTGCATACAGTTGCTATGAAAAGGGGGTCCATTTGACTCTGAAGTCCATTTGACTCTGAAGAAGACGTCGTTGACGTCGAAACGTCAGTCGTATTAAAATATTTTTTTTGCTCTGAGCTCTGTGTGCTCCAGTCCTCCTTATCTCGGGTTAGTCCTAGCGAAGTAGTCCGGGTTTGGTATTCTTTCTATTCAGCATTGTTATTTGCTAATTAATCATTACGGCACGCTCGTCATACTAAACGTGATTGGAGCCTGACATGCCAATATTCAAAATCCATTTAAACCTTTCTACTTTTAAGTTATAAGGCGGGATATACCGAGTGATGAAAATATTGACCTGACAGTCTTTCAGAATTCTGACAGTTGATCAAGTCAACTGATTGTCAAATAGGGGAATAGTTCTACAGTTTATTTACCTTTTGTGAATGTCACCATATTGTGTGAAATAAATATTCTGAAAATGTTCTCTTTGCTTAATTGCTGGTATAATTGATCTGTTTTGTTCTGGAGACCAGACCACCCACATCAAATCAACCCATAGCCATAATAACAGTGTTAGATCTTTAATCTCAATCATTAATCTTACAACAATTTGAAATGACCGTGAGACTACTGAATAGAACAGAATATTGGCTGTGCTGATCTGTTTTCGGTGCCTTCAGAGTCCTACTCTTATCATTGATCGAATGTTGGGAAAATATGAGTTTAAAAGCAACAAAAACAGTCCTTATATTGCATTAAAATTACATATAAGGACAGTTATTGTCCATAATACGTTTATTTAAGGTTAAACTGACATTTTAATCACAATATTTATGTTGATTTGAATGGGTTGATTGGGTTCTGGAGGTGTGTGGTCACAGCAATTGTGCAGGGTTGGCATGGCCTGTGGTGGTGGGGTGGCGGGGCCCAATGTGATATATCTTTTCATGGGGCCTAAAATCCCTGGTGGCGCCCCTGGCTGTAAGAGATGTGTTTCTGGAGCTAACTGGGTTAACACTGATTGTGGTCTCACAAATAGTCTCACCATACCTTATTCACTTCTACAAACATAATGATCTCACTAAAAACCTTATTTAGTCACCATCCATTTACACATTCAACCATATGCACGTAACAGACAATTGGAAAGAGGCTAATTATATATTTTTTTCTTTTGCAGTTAATGTTGAAACGAGAACATAATTATGTTTTTTTTCTTTTTTCTCCATTTTCCTCCGCAACTGTGGGACATCTCCCCTCCAAACTGAGGAAAATGGCAGCACTGTAATGAGGGCTGTGTGTGCAGGGGTCGGTGACGGGGTGCTAATGGGGGGGGGGGGGGGGGGGGGGGGGGCATATGGAATCCGTGGGTGAACCGCTGTGTCCCTCAGAAAGCCAGTGCGCTGCTCCGCCATTAACAGCTGGAGGTCGTTAGCCAGGGGGGCTCAGCTGAACCATCTCCACAGTCATCTGCTGTCTGAGCTCACTGCTCTTACAGAAGAAAACCTGATGCTGCTCTGAGCTCACTGCTCTTAACCCTATTAACTTTGGCCCTCCAGAGGCAATTTCCACCTAGTTTCTACTAGTCTTATTTAAGTGTGAATATCTCAAAAAATATTCACTGCGCATCCATGGTTTAAAGTTGGAATTGAGGAAGAGGCTGTACCATTCAGAAATTTGCAACAGAATACAGTTACATCACATACACATGTATGTAATGTATTTAAAAGCATGTGTGCTTTTACATAACAACAGCAATGTATTTCAGCCCTAAGTGCGATAGGTGGTAGCTGTGGAAATGTCGACTGTACGGGACTTTGGCGAAATGGAACAAGATAAACTTTTCAGGGTTAATCAGAAAACAGTTGTAGCTTAATAACCAGGTATTATATTTGCTTTCACAATCATATTTACATGAGAGATTTTGGAGAAAAAAATTAGGTGACTAACAAACCGAAAGTGCATTGGGTATTGTATATAGTACAGTAAAGCAAGGGAAACCCCAGAATGCTTATTTGTACAACAATAATTACAATAATTTTCTATAGTTTCTAAATCTGAACATGATTTTCTTAGCATGTATAAATGGTGCATTTTATAGTCTGTGGCTGTGGCAAGACGAGGGTTGTAAGCGCTTTGGGGTATTAATAGCATTTTTAATGCTGCTATCTTATTTCCGTGCAGTGCAACTGGAGAGACGGAGGTTTTTAGACAATCCTGCATCAAAATTTACGGGGGTTTCTTAGAGATGTAGTTTATAATTTCAGACAAACATGAAGTACCAGATGCTGCTCTGAGCTCTTAAAGGAAACATGATACTGCTTTGAGCTCTTAAAGAAAATCAGTTGTTGTTCACTGGCCACAGGTGTGGGAGTAGGGGTGGGTGAAACTGTAGTTTGCATCCGGCACTTACAAACTCCGAGCTGCACTTTTCCCAAATGTATCGACTGTTACCTTCAGCACGGATGCCTGGAATAGTTTACAGTGAATCTGGCCACTGAGAGCATTGGTTTGCTGGTGATATAAGTGTAATTTGCTGTGTTATATGTAAGGAATAAACCATGACAGGCTGTCCCGTTGTTGGAAATGATTATACGGCTTTGTTGAATGCTCGATTCTGATTGGTCACTTCAAGCATTCTGTAGTTAAATATTTCTGAATAATGACCATTGCTCTGGGTAACAGGCTTTAACTTGGAACGCTTTTCATGTCACTCTGCAGAAAGAAGCGCGGTTAATTTTCTAATTTTCTTGCGGCTAGAGTGATCATGTCTGTGGCACAGATGTGAGAGAAACCTGAGGAGCTACTGGAGACGTGGAGCAAGATACTGTCCTCTAATCCAGGCAATGGTAACAACTCTGGTGAGCACCTCTCCTGCATGTTGGTACATAGGTTACTAACATCATGCTATTGCTATTTAAAAGTATGAATGTTGCCACTAGCATGAGTAACATCATGCTTTCAGGTGTGCCCACTGAGCAGCCCCAGCAAGTTGCAAACGTAGAGGAAAGAAGCGTTGACATCAACATTCACAAAGTTTAGTATAGGGAGCCATTCTGAACGCAGCCCTTGTCTCACTTAAACGGAAATGTTCAGTTTAACTATTTTACTGCAAAACCTACTTAATTATTTTAACTTTTTTAACACTACCCAGGCCTTCCAAGGAAGTCCATCTCTGTCATATTGGTCAGGTGAAGCAGGCTGTGACCCACTTAAACCCCCTCTGACATCCCGGCCTGGTTACTCAAAGAATATTCAGAGGATCTTGCCCCTATTATTACACACATGCTAAGCACTTACTACTCTGATGGGATTGTACCTGATGTATAGAAGACAGCAAATGTGAGACCCATTTTGTTGACATCATGCTTGGGCAAAATGCAAGAGAGCTTCTTTATGAGGAATCTCTTGCTCACTGTGCTCACAGAGTTTAAATCAGTATGCATACACACACCTGCCATGGCACAGCACCATGATGGCCCTGGTAAACGCTATGCACTCCTGGCTCACATCCATCATGCCTATGATGGTATGGGTACTTTTGGCAGACATGTTGAAAGCCTTTGACTGAGTTGACCACACTAAATTGACCACATTAAATAATCACCTAGCTGCACAGTTATGCACAGGAAGCAAAGGGTGAGGGTAAGTGGGGCGCCTTGCTGGACTGATGTGTCATCAGGGGTGTGTCAGGGAGGGGTGGGTTCCCTTTACCCATTTCACCTTCATATGTGCACCCAAAATACTGTCTTCAGTGCCACTTTGGACACCGGGTATGCAGACGACGTGGGGCTGTCACGAGCCATTCTTGCATAACCAGCATAAATGAACATACATCAGCCATTCCTTTAACCAGCATAAATGAACATACATCAGCCATTCCTGTAACCAGCATAAATGAACATACATCAGCCATTCCTGTAACCAGCATAAATAAACATACATCAGCCATTCCTGTAACCATCATAAATGAACATACATCAGCCATTCCTGTAACCAGCATAAATAAACATACATCAGCCATTCCTGTAACCAGCATAAATGAACATACATCAGCCATTCCTGTAACCAGCATAAATAAACATACATCAGCCATTCCTGTAACCAGCATAAATGAACATACATCAGCCATTCCTGTAACCAGCATAAATGAACATACATCAGCCATTCCTGTAACCAGCATAAATGAACATACATCAGCCATAATGAACACACATCAGCCACTTCTGTAACCAGCACAAATGAACATACATCAGCCATTCCTGTAACCAGCATAAATGAACATACATCAGCCATTCCTGTAACCAGCATAAATAAACATACATCAGCCATTCCTGTAACCAGCATAAATGAACATACATCAGCCATTCCTGTAACCAGCATAAATAAACATACATCAGCCATTCCTGTAATCAGCATAAATGAACATACATCAGCCATTCCTGTAACCAGCATAAATTAACATACATCAGCCATTCCTGTAACCAGCATAAATGAACATACATCAGCCATTCCTGTAACCAGCGTAAATGAACACACATCAGCCACTTCTGTAACCAGCACAAATGAACATACATCAGCCATTCCTGTAACCAGCATAAATTAACATACATCAGCCATTCCTGTAACCAGCATAAATTAACATACATCAGCCATTCCTGTAACCAGAATAAATTAACATACATCAGCCATTCCTGTAACCAGCGTAAATGAACACACATCAGCCACTTCTGTAACCAGCACAAATGAACATACATCAGCCATTCCTGTAACCAGCATAAATTAGCATACATCAGCCATTCCTGTAACCAGCGTAAATTAACATACATCAGCCATTCCTGCAACCAGCATAAATGAACATACATCAGCCATTCCTGTAACCAGCGTAAATGAACTCACATCAGCCACTTCTGTAACCAGCACAAATGAACATACATCAGCCATTCCTGTAACCAGCATAAATGAACATACATCAGCCATTCCTGTAACCAGCATAAATTAACATACATCAGCCATTCCTGTAACCAGCGTAAATTAACACACATCAGCCATTCCTGTAACCAGCGTAAATGAACATACATCAGCCACTCCTGTAACCAGCACAAATGAACATACATCAGCCATTCTTGTAACCAGCATAATTGAACATACATCAGCCATTCTGATAGTACTTTTAGTTGGGTGCACTAAGAAACAACAAGCCTTGTCAGAGAAAGTATGGAAAAAAGAGTCCTGAAGATCATTGGAAGAAATGGTGCCATTTTATAATGGCTCCCCCAACTCCAGAGCAGGAAGGGAGCAAGCAGCAAGCATCGTTTTCTTGAGACCATACCCAAGTAAGATGGTGGCTAGTAAACATGGTTCTATATCTATGAGCCAATCATTAGCTCTCTGGCTTCTGAGACCTGATTATGACATCACTGTGGGTTAGAACGTACATGGCACTTTTGCTATATGTTCCTATTATAGCTGGCTAGGAACTGTACCCAGGTAAGATGGCTGCCAAATTGTTACATTTCAGAATTCCAAATTACTATTACATTACATGATATGTCACAGCTATGGTTCTATATCTATGGCATAGAACATCACTGCAAGACCTGATTGCAGTGAAACAAGGGATTACACAACAAAGGTGCTGAGGAACAGTCACAAACTGTCAAATGTCACAGACAGCACACACTGTCTAAAGAATTCAACAGTACCTTCTGCTGTCAGACTTTACAGCCAGGACACACCATCTAAATAATTCAACAGTACCTACTGCTGTCAGACTTTACAGCCAGGACACACCATCTAAAGAATTCAACAGTACCTACTGCTGTCAGACTTTACAGCCAGGGCACACCATCTAAAGAATTCAACAGTACCTACTGCTGTCAGACTTTACAGCCAGGGCACACCATCTAAAGAATTCAACAGTACCTACTGCTGTCAGACTTTACAGCCAGGACACACCATCTGTGAAGGGGGGAAGCTGGGTTCGGAGGACCAAATGCAGCGAAGGAGCTCAAAAAAGAGCCAATAAAACGGAGATACCCCGTAATAAAGGGAAGAACAATACCAACAGAAAAAACAAACAAATAAACTAGCTCCCACTCTCGAATGGAGAGAAATACTAACAGGGAGTCTAGAAAAAGGGCGAACAGAAATCAACCCTTAAAATAGGGCGAATGGCACGTAGGCATGTGAAAAGGAATGGAAAAGAAGATTCTCACTCAGTAGCTGCAACGAGCTAACAAATAAGAAGTGAGAATGAGGCGTTAAACGAGGACTGCAGAGATAAGCCCGAATAATTGGGCGAACGGCACGTATGCACGTGAGAAAACAATAGGAACAGAAAACCCCTCGCTCTTTATATAGGAGAGCACTAGAGAGGTAGGTAAGGAAGGAAAATAAGCGCTATCTGTCTAAACAAGAACAGAAGCGAAACCAAAATGAGAGACTGTAAGCTTAAGAGAGCAAAAACAAAATCCTACTAAGGAAAACTCTAAAACCCTTATAAGTAAGAGTCTCAAGCAAGCTCAAAGGGGAAAAGTTTGCTTGTAGGTTCTAGATCTTTACCCTACCGGCTACTATGTCAAGTGGTAATCAATACAGAATCAATATCAATCAATATTTATTTATATAGCGCATTTCACAACAAGTTGTCACAATGCACTTGACAGCAAAACAGCAAAACCCAGCCTAAACTCCCCACAAGAGCAAGCCAAAGGCAACAGTGGCAAGGAAAAACTCCCTGGTGTAACTAGGAAGAAACCTTGGAAGGAACCAGACTCAATGGGGGAACCCATCCTCCTCTGGTCGGCTCAGGGTCTAGGGCTTAAGGACCAACATGGTCAAAACAGCCAATGTCCATGATAATACAATTTGCAGCAGCTAGATGACAGTCCAGATGTGGCGGCAGTGATGGTGGGGAACCGGGCGCCGATGGCGGCGGGAGCAGCTGGCAGCGGTGGTAAGGAGGGAGGGGCAAGCGGCAACGGACAGGAAGCCGGACAGCAACTCTCGAGATGCGGGGCATAAGCCCCGCCGGCAGAATGTGAAAAAAAGAGAGAGAGAAAACAGTTAGGGAAAGTGTAATAGAGCAGCAGGAGCACCAACTGGAGGAGTGGGGGGTGGGGAAGGGGTGGGAGGGTTGGACAGGTGCCCCCGCCAGGAGTAATCTATGGCTGCATAGCTAGCCCCAGGAAGCGGAAGGGGGGATCTTAAATACCTAACAGGTAACGAGCACAGGTGCAAGGAATGAGTGGCGAGTGAAAGAGAAATCACGGGACGGAAGACGGAAAATCCCGATATAACAAGAACGAAAAAAGGACGATCGCAGAAAAGGGAACTGATAGCAAACCCCATGACACCATCTAAAGAATTCAACAGTACCTACTACTGTCAGACTTTACAGGCAGGACACACCATCTAAAGAATTCAACAGTACCTACTGCTGTCAGACCTTACAGCCAGGACACACCATCTAAAGAATTCAACAGTACCTACTACTGTCAGACTTTACAGCCAGGACACACCATCTAAAGAATTCAACAGTACCTAATACTGTCAGACTTTACAGCCAGGACACACCATCTAAAGAATTCAACAGTACCTAATACTGTCAGACTTTACAGCCAGGACACACTATCTAAAGAATTCAACAGTACCTACTGCTGTCAGACTTGAATCATTAAAGTCAAAGTCAACAAGGAATTTCACAACAACTGATCTGCAGTATATGTTTCACTCTGATCATGTATTAAGGGCATGCATTTTTCAGCATTCAGGCTAATGCAAACCATCACCTTTAGTTTGCAACGGGTAAATTCAAATCATATTCTGCTCCCAAACAGTCTGGGCCTCCCTGCACTGGGTGTGATGCAGACCAGGAAGGGTCACTGACACAGGTCACAGGTCACAGAAAGTCCCCCAATGAGCACTCACAGATCGGGGAGTCTTACACTCTCTGGGGCTACATAAACAAAGTCCTTGATGTGGGAGTCACTTTGCAGTTCAAACATGCAAGACATTTACAGACTCCCAGTTTCACTGATCGGCAAAGAAACTCCCACTGCAAAGGGACTCCCACGGCAAAGCGACTGCAGAAAAGTGCTAAGTGACTCCCAAATACAACATCCGTCACTTTGCATTTCAAACATATATTTTTAGTTTCACTGATCAGGGAGGTCACATGATCTCCAGCTTCCTTCTACCACAAAATGTACTGAACAGAAAATAACACTCCCCAGTGTGAGGCGCAACATATGTTGTACTGCATGAATTAAGGAAGTTAATTCTATCCTGAAGTCTTCACAATTCACTTACAGTGAATTTTATGTCTGATTTACTGCAAATCAGTGGTTGCAAAATGCCTTTAAGAGACTGTCTTGTTCGTGTGACATGTTGTATGTTTGTTGTGATTTATGACATATTGGATTACGTTTGTTGGAGAAAATGATGCTGAGTAAAGTTAGCTAACTTTAACCCCAGGTCGGAATATTGTCTGAATGTAATAATGAAGGTAAGTAAGGGAGGGCTTTCACTTACTGCTCCAATACAGAAAACCTGGTTGCATTGAAATTTAAATTGTGGGAATCACTGTTTGGCTCAGTCTTAAAAAGATGTTTTCCTGCTTTCACTGGCCGAATAGGCTAGTTTCAAACTGTTTTACAATTTCTCTGTAAATGGAATCCCTTGGAAAAAGGCCCTTCTGCTTTCAGTTGTTTTTGGAATGTGGACAAATTGTTCTATGAATTACTTGTAAACTTTCCAAATACAAATGGGCCTTTTTTTTTTGCAGGGAATTAAATTTACTGAGAAATAGTAAATTCATCAATCATAAAATGTTCTAAAAAGCTGAATCCTGAAGCTATGGTATCCTGAAGCTATGTTATACACTGCCCGGCCAAAAAAAAAGTCGCCATTGCACCCGTCATGCATAGTGCCCACTGTACAAGCCTCTGGAGGCAGTGTTATGATCTGGGGTTGCTTCAGTTGGTCAGGTCTAGGCTCAGCAACATTATGCAGCAATAAAATGAAGTCAGCGAAGTACCTGAATGTACTGAATGACCAGGTTATCCCATCAATGGGCATATGCCAGGATGACAATGCCAAGATTCATCGGGCTCAAATTGTGAAAGAGTGGTTCAGGGAGCATGAGGAATCATTTTCACACATGAATTAGCCACCAGATTCCTGACCTTAACCCCATTGAAAGTCTTTGGGATGTGCTGGAGAACACTTTACGGAGTGGTTCGACTCTCCCGTCGTCAATACAAGATCTCAGCCAAAAACTTATGCTACTCTGGATGGAAATAATTGTTGTGACATTGCATAAGGTTGTCGAAACAATGCCACAACAAATGCGCGCCGTAATCAAAGCTAAAGGCGGTCCAACGAAATATTAGAGTGTGCGACTTTTTTTTTGGCCGGGCAGTGTATGATTTGAATACTTCTGGTGTGTGATTTATGTGTGTTATTATGTAAATGATTGAGGATGGTCCACCCAAAGCCATATGGTGCTACAGTGGTAAAATACCTGAACTCCCTGCCTTGGCCCTGTTTGATAGCAGTGCTGAGATTTGTTAGACCTGGGAGATTTGGGAGGCCTCATGGAAAAGTGGAATACTGCTGGAAGTGCTGTTGGTGTGTCAGAGGGGAGTGGTTTTCCCTTTTGCGCCAAGCAAACAACCGTAGTGCTGTAGGACAATCATTTTGATGAGATGTAAAAAAAAAAATTTTTTAAAGTCCAGACTTACTGTGACCATTATAGATCCCCTGGTATCTCTTTGGCTACCTAATCAGACACAGTATAATTAAAGAATTCCCCCCTCTCCTCAGCTGATATGAACAAAGATGGCCGCTGCGCACACGTGGGTGATGTGTGATAGGCCTACACATGGATGGAAATGGAGATGAGTCATCTCCTTCCCCCAGTTTACCACAAAGCAGTCACCCAATGAGCTGTCTGTAGAGTGAAAGCCATCTTTAATACGAGTGGAAGCAGGCAGTGAGAATAAGCACATATTAGCACGATTGCCACAGCAGAACACAGCAGAGAGCATGCATCATACCCATTCTGGAAGCTTTATGAGTCCAAATCGATTCAAAACTGAAAACTCACTTGTTTAAGTTGGCTTTTGAATAACTTTTTTTAGTCCTGCTTCCTCATTCACAAGAATCACAAGCTTGTCAACACACACACTCACACACACACACACACACACACACACACACACACACACACATTATTGTGCTAATAAGGATACAGTTCTTTCTGTATGGAGCGTATCGTTAGATCCTCCAGTGAACTCTCCCCAACCAATGTCACCCTGCCACCCACACACACACACACACACACACACACACACACACACACACACACACACACACACAGCACTCTCATTGGGGAATGAATATTATCTTTAAAGGGACAGTCACTGTGCATTCTGTGAGAATAAAAGTTGGCCTGGTTTCATTGTGACTCATTGACCTCCGGCTCACCTCTGCTCATCCACCCACACACACACACACACACACACACACACACACACACACACACACACACATTACACACACACACACACACACGCACACGCACATGCACACGCACACACACACACACACACACACACACACACACACACATCACTCTCATGGGGGAATGAATATTGTCTTTAACGGGACAGTCACGATGCTGTGCATTCTGTGAGAATAAAAGTTCGCCTGGTTTCATTTTGACTTCTCATTGACCTCCGGCTCACCTCTGCTCATCCACCCACACACACACACACACACACACACACATTACACACAGGCACAACACACGCACACACTTATGCGCACACACACAAACCTACGCACACACACGCTCCGCCACCATAACATTAAACAATTATGTATGAAGCAGCTCTTAGTGTTGCAAGTGGCTTACTGTGATTAATAAGCTTACTATGAGAGCAGACCCAGGCTGCCTGAGGCCTGCAGTCTGCACTGGCTACACCAGGCCTAAAGTGCACTCAGAAGGTCAAAGTTCACTCCATATAAAGTTTAACTTTTATCTGACAGGGTTGGTTGGGCTCAGGCCCAGGCGTAGGCCAGGCCTCCTTGAGTTACTGTTGTATCAGCACCTCCCCGCTTCCCTTCTCTCAGCGCTAGCTCTCCTGCTGTCAGCAGTGTGGCTTTTAGCCGGGAATATACTGGCTGACAGGTAAGCATATAGGAGGCCTGCATGCGATTTAGCCGCCGTACTATCTGAGCGGGCGCAAGCGACGGAGGCGGCGTCATTAAGCTGAGCCACAGCTTCTCAATACGGCTGTACAAAAACCGCCAGTGTAGTGTCTTTACAAAACGGGGAGTAAAACGTGGAACAGTACTGGTCATGTTGTGAAATTGTGTGGTTTACTTTGTCAGACTGCCATGGTTCTCTGTGGGTCGGTTTCCTATGTCCCTGACATGGCTGACCCATCCATCAGCAGTGTGGGGGGCGTGGGCAGTGGGAACGGCCCGCTGACCCCATCCCAGCGGGACAGGCGGATGCATCCTGTCCCATCCTGCCCTTATTAGGAGCGGTCGGGCCGTTCCAGGGCCGGAGCTGTTGAATCAGGGCAGCCAAACGGGAGGAAGAGTGACCTGGGAGAGAGGAAGCCCATCTGGGAACTCTCGTTGAGTCATTTATGAAAACTCCAGCCTGTAGCGGAATGCGTCGTAAACGTTTCCTGATTCACGACTCGCCTGCTTCTTGGGCCCGTGCCAGAAAGCACGAGAGGGGTTCTGTGCCTCGTGGAGATAACTGCTCTGCAAAGAAGAAACCCATGAAGAAGAAGGAGATTTTTAGCTGAGGTAATCAGGAATCGTTACCTCTCCTTAAACCTTTTTCTGTTACAACTCCGACTGCCAGGTCTTTTGGAACCCCATTAATGATTCTGAATTTACATTTACTGAACATAACTATAGAGGAAGTACCCCATTTACTGCAAGTAATTATGATCTTATCATCAGACAGGTGAACTACGAAGCTGAACACGATTGGCTGTGATATATAATCGTTGTAGTCGTATATTGTAAAGACATTATATTGATAAGAATAGAACACGCATGCAGTATTCCATTTCACATGCAAACGTTTTGAAACATCGGCATTTGTCGTATCGCAAGCGTGTGAAGTGTGCGGGTTTGTGTGTTGTATCGCATTACTAATGCGACTGTGTGGATGCGCGGGCGTGGGGAATGGTGTCCCATTGTGGCGCACTGTCCCAGCTGGTACAGACGGGGCGGTATGGCGCTCTTCGCGGCCCGCAGAGAGTCCCGAGTCCCTGACAGACAGCGGCGGCCACGTCGGAGTGCGTTTTCCACTCGGAATCATTCCTCCAGAGCGCAAAGCTGTGCTCCGCAGCATCAGTACACACAGCTGCAGCCCCCCCCCCCCCCCCCGGGCGGCTCAGAGTCACCGCTGCGCTGGAATGCGTTCCGTGTCCCGCTCTGCACACGCCCCCATGGCGTCTCCACACGCAACAACATCCCAGGGTCATGCATCACATACCTAAAACATTCCGCTTTTTAAAGTGCCATGTATAAAAATATAACAGCGCAAATACAGCACTGTGCAGATGCAAATGGTCAAACTGAAATGGAAATATACTAAAAATATATTGACATTGTATATATTATCAAGGTATTGCAACACTTCACAATATATGGGTACATTTACAAATGATTTGTCAGATATTGCAGAATATATATATATATATATATTTATATTTATCTAAATATTAACAATATATTGCAGCATATTCCATTTCAAAGGCAGTTAAAGAACAGCAGTGTAGTATGGAGTTAGGAAACTGGACTCATAAGTCTAAGGTTTAGGGTTCAATTCTCTACTCTTGTATGTAAGTCTAATGTTTAGTGTTGAGTTCCCTGCTATTGTAGTGTAATTGTACCACTGAGAAAGGCACTTAACCTCATTTGAGTACATACCCAGCTGTCTGAATGGATTGTGTATGTAAAAAGGTAATCTGTGTAAATCACTGCGGATAAGATTGTCTTAATGTAATGTAAACGCTCAGTCCTTTTCTGTATAAGGTGGATGACTTGTTTGTGTAATGCATGCTAAGTGACTAGGCTACATGAGGCTAGCTGCTGACTGATTATTTGAACTTTGGATGTGCCAAATCATAAGATCTGATCATTGAAGATGCTGCTGTCATAAATCATGTAAAGCTGGTAAAAATAAGATTGAACTCAGCCACAAACATCTCATCTCTGACTGAAGACATGACTGCATATTGTGCTGAAATGCAGCTCGACTTCCCTTACGCAATGATAATATATTGCCACATACTGAAAAAAGATGCCTTAAAACATTGAATAATATAATTGGTGTGTGTAGTTAAAGCCTGAAGATACTATCAGAACTGTTTTTCTAAATTTAGTCCATTGTCTAAAATTAAGAATGATGATATATTGTATCTCCATATATGGGATAAAATATTACATTACATTACATTACAATAATTTGGCAGACGCTTTTATCCAAAGCGACGTACAATAAGTGTAAATATGTTTTGTTGCATAAGAGTTCAGATTGGTAAAGAGCAGGAACACAAGAAAAACAGTGGTTGGCTATTGCACATGCTGTTTTTCAAAAAGTCAAAACATAACTTTGTTGTCATTTGAATATCTGAAATACCTGAGGAGTACAAGCTGTTACCATCATCCTGGAGCATGCTGGCACCATCCATGTACTTCACTAGATTTATTGATCCAGTTTTTACTCTTTTTAAATCTTTTGTATGTTCTGTATTCTCTGAATGTGTGTTTAACCCTTTATGTTCCATGAGATATGCACGTAAAAAAAAAAGTGAGGGGGTGGGGGTTTCCTTAATTTTTAGAGCAGCAGAGTCACTTTCCTGGAGACCAAAATAAATGATAAAGGGACTCCAGCATTTTCACCAGAAAGGGGTGTGCACTGTGAGATTGAGTGGTTTTCCCCATACAGGTGCTGCTTGTGAGCAGGTCACAGGTCACAGGTCGTACTAACCCCCCAGGGTAGTTTTTTAGTTTTTCCGTCGTGGTCTGAAAACGCACTTTTTCAGACTCCACCTCGACTAAAATACCTATATAGGGCCATTCTATAGTACTCGCTTCCTGTTTTTTTTGGCTTGTTATTTTATAGTTCAGAATGTATAGCTGACTGTGTGCACTACTCATGTTTATTACTAGGGATAGCTCCTACGCTGTGAGAAAGTTGTGCTTTGTCGGATTTGCTTTGTAGTCGCGTCAATGACCTTCAATATGCACTTATTGTACGTCGCTTTGGATAAAAGTGTCTGCCAAATGATTGTAATGTAATGTAATGTAGTTTTGGGGCATCGGTGGCCTCTCCCGCTTCCATCCTGTGGCGCTCTGGGGTTGCTATTAGCTCCTCCTCCTTGTCTAGCGCTGGAGCGTCTCTGGCCTCTGGACAGGACAGATGCTGCAGAAGCAATGCATGATGGGACACTGGAAGCCAGGATGCCGCTGTTATTCATGCCCTGCTCGTCAACAGCTGTCACATCACTTCCACACCATACAGCACTCCCTTTTTCATCTGTCTGCCCTCTTTAGGGATCTCTTCTCTTCATTCATATGAGAGGGAAGCAGAGAGGGGTACAGATAGAGATGGGGTCAGACAGGGGGAAAGCAGAGAGGGGTACAGATAGAGATGAGGTCAGACAGGGGGAAAGCAGAGAGGGGTACACATAGAGATGGGGTCAGACAGGGGAAAGCAGAAAGGGGTACAGATAGAGATGAGGTCAGACAGGGGGAAAGCAGAGAGGGTTACAGATAGAGATGAGGTCAGAGAGGGGAAAAGCAGAGAGGGTTACAGATAGAGATGAGGTCAGACAGGGGGAAAGCAGACAGGGTTACAGATAGAGATGAGGTCAGACAGGGGGAAAGCAGAGAGGGTTACAGATAGAGATGAGGTCAGACAGGGGGAAAGCAGAGAGGGGTACAGATAGAGATGAGGTCAGACAGGGGAAAAGCAGAGAGGGTTACAGATAGAGATGAGGTCAGACAGGGGAAAAGCAGAGAGGGTTACAGATAGAGATGAGGTCAGACAGTGGGATCAACTGCAGTGTTGAAGATGGCCACCCTTCACCACACGGTCTCCCTGCAGCACTCAATTTAGTTAACCACACTAAACACAAGAGAACACGGTGCTGATGGGCACTTCTTTTAGTCTCACAGTCACTCACCCTGGGTTAGGGAACACGTCTATTAGACAGACAGACAGACAGACAGGTTCCTAGGAGACTGCGGTGACATACTTCAACTTCCCCCGTGAAAAAATGTTCAGACAGGAAGTGACCCACATCCCCGGCCGGTGTCATAACTCAGCATACTTTTATAGAAAGGAAATTAAATTCATACTCTATTCAAAGTGCAGACAGACAAAGGCCAGGGACGAGCTGAAATTCATATGTCTGGCGCTGTGCTGGTCCCCCGCTTCCTCGCCTCCCCTCGTTCTCCTCAATGCACTTTTGAACAATAGACTTCCTCTTTTCCTTGTCTTCCTCTTCAAGGGAGGGGTGCCGACAGCACCAGTGCTGAGGAACTAATGATTCAAAGATGCAAGCACAGCCGCCCATAGTGTGAGTAACTGGTAATATAATGGCAGTAACGTGTAGTACAGGGGTCTTCAACCTTATCCCGCAAGGACCGGTGTGGGTGTGGGCTTTTGTTCCAACCAAGCAGTTACACACCTGATTCTACTAATCAATCACTAGAGTCTTTGCTAAGGACCTTGATTAGTAGAATCAGGTGTGTAACTGCTTGGTTGGAACAAAAGCCCGCACCCACACTGGCCCTTGCGGGATAAGGTTGAAGACCGCTGGTGTAGTATAATTGGTAGGGAACTGGACTTGTAACTGATTCCCATGTAGGACGCTGCCATTGCACCCTTGAGCAGGGCACTGAAGCTGCATTGCTTCAGTACATATCCAGCTGTACAAATGGATACTGTGTAAAAAATGCAAAAGTTGTGTAAATTGCTCTGGATAAGAGCATCTGCTAGATGCCTGGAATATAATATAATATAACTTTTTTTTTGTTTTTGTTGTTTTAGTTATTATTTTTGATATTATTAGTATATTTACTATTAATTTATTTTAATTATTTAAATGAAATTATTTAAATGTAAACAAATTTACTGTTAATTATTAATATTTTTCACTTATTTTATTTTATATATTTTTTAATTTATTTAGTTTTTAAAATTTTTTTAATATTTTTATTTTTAAAGTACTGTTGTTGTTGTTGTTGGTGTATGTTGTTTTAATGTTTCTGTAATCACGGCACCATTGAAAATGAGGGCTCGTTCCCTCAATGTGTCTTTGAGAATTAAAATAAAGGATTGATAATATAATATAGAAGTCTATACAAGCAGATCAGGTGATTAGTCTTGCACGTACAAGGCAGCTGGCCTCTATCCTTCAGTGCTTACAGCTATACCTGTGACTTTACAATTGGACTGTTATAGGTGTGCATTCCACTCTGAACAGTGTTTGGATACCTTCCTCTCGTAAGGGAAGCTAAAGCAAGGCCTCGGAGACTCAGACGGAGTAGCACACAAACGGAAACTCCTCCCTTCTCTCACAGGGTATGATGTCAGCATGAGACGGCGGTTCACCGACGCCCCTTTTCACACACACCACTAATGGACAGCATGCATGCTGTCTCTCTCGCTTGCGGCTGTGGGGTCACCATGCAAAGGTCGCCTGTAATGACTCTGCAGGAAACGTATCCTAAAGGGCGCGGGCATTGTGAAACAGCGATGACATCACACTGAGTTCTGTTTCTCTGCAAGCGAGGACCCCAGCAGAGAGAAGGACTGTGGGGAACCCCCCACCCCCACCCCCACACCATGCCTTCCCCTACTACTGCAGCTGTACCCATAATGCTGTGGAACATGAAATAATATCCTGTCTCATACCTCCATGTGCAGGTTTACCCATAACGGTGTGGAATATTAAATAATAGGTAATAATAGAACGCACAGAGATAGAGAGAGATAGGGCCATTTAATCAAGAGACATACCCAATTTTAAGTTGATATATTTATTAAATGGGCTGAATGTTTAGTTACTTTATAAAATATCCCAAACTAAACAACCAATGAGAGATTTCTCTTTGGCAAACACAGTTACCAAAATCCATTCTAAAATCATTCAACCTGACTCGGCTGATTCTACCTCACAAACATTATGTTAAAAATCCTTCCCACTCACTGAAGATCTGTGTCTAATTATCATTAAGATGGAATTCTGCTCGGTCCACAGAAACACTGAGTCAGAATTATAAATGAAGACAACATGCAGTTCCACTTTGAATTTAGCAACAATTCTTTATTTTCTTTTTTTAAATAATTTGCCGCCCAACACGGGGCTGCAACAATTCCTTTTTAAGAGCATAGCATTTCCAGTTTTTCCTCCAAAACAAAAAGTTCCTCTTTCCTGTATTCCAGAACATCAGTAAACAACTGTAATTCCTTCACGAATATTTCAGTATATCCCAACTTCATGATTATTTCAATGATCATTTTTCCTAATTAATTCACTTAGCAGAAATCCTTACTTGGGGCGATGTACATAGCTTATATATTTCATATTATAATCACTTATGTACTGAACCAACTTCAGCAGAACACTTTCCCGAATGGCTCAAAGGCAGAGGCTCATCTGGGGATGAATTCTGGAGACCAGAAATGACTAATTCAGTTCTTGAACTGGACCACATGTCCATCGTTTCATAACCATTTTATCATGAATATGCTGCACCAAAAAGGTAAGTAGCACCTCAAAAGATATGAACTAGCATGTAAGGATATTACCCTTACTTATCACTAATAGAATATATTATTAAAATCAGACAAAGACATGTCTCGGTACTATGTCGAAAGAATGCAATCAATGCAGTCAGCTATGCCTCCTGTGAAGAATTGAGCGAAAGCAAATGGTTTTCATATTTCAAACAGGCCAAAGGTCATGGTTCAATGAAAAGGATATGTATCATTTGGAAAGTTAATTCACAAAATTAATAATGATAACTGCTTAATAACTGGTAACTGAGTAACTTAAACTAAGTATTATAGCTACAACATGAGAGTAGTCGATTTAAAAAATAAATCTACTGTATGTATATGATTCCGATCAATAAAGGATTATATATTTTTTTAGAGTGGTAACATTCCAAGCAACCTCCATTCTAAATGTCCTCACATCTCAACTGCTTCTTATTTATGAAAAAGCCCTCTTTGTATTTGGGATTTATAAACCTGTTTCCTAAAGGAGGTAAATCCTTTTGATTTGGTCTCTACCTGGGGTTCATCCATCCATTATCAAACCCACTTATTCCTGGTCAGGAACCTATCCCAGCATGCATAAGTTCCTATCCCTCTGGGCGAGAGGGAATTCAACCCTGACAGTTCGCCATCGCAGGGCACACAGACCATTCACTCACACACTCATAGCTATGGGCAATTTAGACTCTCCAACTATAGCCAAACCTGTGTGCCTTTGGGCTGTGGGAGGAAACCGGAGTACCCGGAGGAAAACCCACACGGACACGGGGAGAACATGCAAACTCCACACAGAAGGGCACAACAGTGCTAACCACTGCACCAAATGCTGGTTTGTGGTGCCTTCCTGCGCAAAATGCTATATTTAAGTAATTTATTGGCTAAATAGTCTGCACACCTTGTTTCCAAGTTCACTGTTGACTGAAAGGAAACCACAAAAACCTGCAGACACTGTGGCCCCCAGGACTAGAGT